>OX376374.1:126965358-127380358 GCA_947369275.1 Nemotelus nigrinus
TTCTTTATATGCTGTACATTATCAATTTCCAGTTTATGTAGCATTTCAAATCTCCCAAGTGAATGATTTGCCTTTGATATTATGCAAAATATCACAACATAATTTCCACCGGAGCACAATAGACAGGTATTTATTATGTAAATATTTATTCTACCACCTAGTATGCCGGCGACAATAAATTTTCTTCAAAATAAATCATAGTCTTTGTGTTTAACGGAAGCGTGCGTTTGTTTCCACTTAATTATTCATCGGTTGCCAAGAATATTTTCTTCGCATTTATCATTTTCAAGGAAACAACATTTTGTATTTGCGAGACTTAGTATCAATCCTGTACATATTTTTGTATCTTTTACAAATATCTACCATCCACTCTATTGGAACATGAAATTTTCATCGGTTCTCACAAAATTTATGATCCTCGGAGAGTTCCAGGAATTTTAATGGAATAATTTCATTGCGAAAGCTCGTGAAATATTTTTACCATGGGAATTCAGAGAAAGATTGAAAAGTGGTTACGGTTGAAATTATGTAAGAAAGTAAAAGTTTGCGATAAGTGAAATTCTTGGGTTAGCTGTGAAATAAGGTCGGAAGCTAATACACAGGATATTCTATATCATTTCGAGTTATATATGCTACAAAAATGTAAAATGATGCAATCAAAAAGTTTTATTTTCTAAAGAATACTTCTAACAGTAGCAGTTCAAAAGAAAAACGTTAGTGATTTTTCGTTTACAAGTCACGTTTGAGTAAACGATATTGCTTACGATTGCAATTTCCTACAGTTGTAACGTTTCAGATAGAGATACGGTTCTTTATTGGAGGCGTCTAGTGGAAAATTGTAATCACCTGTCATGTTTGGACCTGAAAGCTGAAAAGGACTTTGAAAATAGCCATTTTAATGATTCGATTGATTTTCCGAATCCGAAGCATACCCTTCTCAAAAGGGGATAATGCAACATCCTGATAATACAATCGATGAACAACAACCTGTATGAAATGTGTATTGGTTACGATTGCCTTAAATTTTTCTTAAGAGCTCACGTGATGTGAATTGGAAAAAAGGTTTTCTTTATTGTTCTGAATAGGCTTGACTTGTTTTTGAGTCAAATGTTCGGAATTGAGTGAAAAAAGATTGTTTAAACAACTGTAACAAGGATTGAATTGTATAGTTTTTGGAAAACTCAGATTTATTGATCAATGATTTGGAAAAAAAATCGGGTATTGATTCACTCAGGTCAAAATTTTCATGACGTAGGTGTTCCAGCATTGAACATCCAATCAGAATAATATTTCAGAAATCAGAGATGGTTGCTTGACAACTAACACGATTTTATCAACACAAACTTTTGAATAAAAAAATGTTACATTTTAGGTACTAATGTTCGAAGAAAAACATTAGTATTAAAATCACTTTGGCTAAAAATTCATGTTTCTATGTATATATATATATATATATATATATATATATATATATATATATATATATATATCAAATAATTTCGGTGAAAAAATCTCAGGAACCCGCCTTCCGATTGAACTGAATTTTTCAGGATACATTGGTGTATATGCAGAATAGTGCTAGGTTTGACAAGAAGCTAAAAATCTTTAACCCTTTGGCGCCGGCGGCCATTTGAGTGATATTTGACACATACCTATTTTTCTGTCAAAAAATAACTTTTGCAAAAATTTCGTTTATGTGAAGAATTCTGAACGTGTTTTAAATGTGAATATGATAATGTTTTTGAAATGTTTAACCCTATGTGTGCGCTAGGCACCTAAAATGAAATTGGGAAAATTTGAAAATTTTTGAATTGCGATAATTTTTTATTAGATTATAAAATCATAATGAAATTCACAGGACATGTTGATGTTGTTAAGTTGCACGCTTGCATGCTCGTTTTATGAACGTACTGGCAACCCTGTAACTACGGAAGGCACTGAAAGTGAAAACATTCAAACCATCGAATATCCTAAAAAATTTCCATTTCTTACAATAAAAATAAACTCGTATACAAATCTTTTACTTTGTCTACACAGTCAAAGTAAAACTTTGGAAATTTCATGTCGGACAAGAACGGTAACCCTTTCCCAATTTACCTATATTTTTAGCATCAAAAACTTCTGTTCACGGGAACTCACGAGCCAATAATCAGATACAGTTGAACTTTACAGACCACATTGGACTTAAGTAGGACCAGGTCTGGTAGAAGTGATTTTGAATTGTGGGCAACTCTGTGCCAGTGGTGCCATCTTGAAAAATTACAAAGAAAAAAAAACTGCTTTTTGCCCTATGAATTCTGATTCAGTCACCAGGTTTTGATGAAATTGACACAGTAGCTGAGCCTTATGGTAGACCGTGTTTGATAGAAATTTGGTTGAAAAATTCGATTGGTCCTGCCAGCTATGGTAATTTTTATGTCTTTGGTTTTGAAAACTCACTCAGGAAAATAAAGCTTTATTCCCTATAACTTCCAGTGCAGTAATGATATCACTACGAATTTCATACAATTAATGGATTCTATTATAGGCATTACTCAGGCTGAATCTGGTTGAAAAGCCGCGGTAGAGTTGCCGGCTATTGTTGGTTTTGTGTTTATTTGCAATATCTTTATTAAGCGATTTTATCGTAAAATTTTCAAATGGTAATGATGTTGGAGTGACAATACAAAGCAAATATGAAGTTTTCGGATATTTGAAAAATTTTGCGGACTTATTTTTAATGATTCTCTTACAAAACTAATCTAAACCAGACTTGTTCAAATCCACATTGGTACTGTTTTTAATTTGATCTAGTTTCTGAATGGTAAAAATGCAAGTTTAGCGTTGGATTTCAATTTGTTTTTTCAATGGCTATCGTTGTTTACTGGTCTTTTTTACCAAATTAAATAGATTCGATGGTCTGGAGGATAACTACAACACGATCTCCAGGGGCAGACAATAAGTATTCAAAAAATCTTCTTGTTTTCTTCAACTGAAAGCTTTTCACTTGCGCATAGATTAGATGACTTGAGATCAATAACACAATTGTGTTGAGCTTAAAATTTCTGACGACTCAACAGCACTTTTAGTGTAGGTCAAAGATATAGAAGAAGTGGATTGGAACTGTAGATTTCCGTGCGGCACCAGTTTATATTAGCATGCGACATTCTCTCACACAAACATTTATAGCAAAGGTCGTAGGTGATTTAAAATTTGTAATAAATATGGGAGCCGGCAATTGGCGCGCAAGTTTGAATCGCCATTTTATGATGAATTAATTTGATGTATAATAGGTCTGTTTGCGTACCTGAATCCATTATAATATATTTAAAAAAAATCGCAGCAAGTCGTTTTTGTACTCTTGCTGCAAGCCAAATTTCGCCACAACAAGACGCCAGGTGCAAAAATCTGTTGTGTGGACAACACTTTACTGCACACTTCATGTCTAGTTTTTAAATATTTGTCTTATAGTCACAATTACTAGCGCTCTTATATGTATAATACCACCTCTAAGCTCACGTGAGCTAGACAGGACTAAACAACCACAATAAAATTAAAATATACAATATGTATTTCATACATAATGATTACAATTAATTCAAATACCACACGTTTAAATTAAAATTCACTTGAATGGTTATACTGTCTTTTCGTACAAAGTTGTTACGAATAGCGCTAAACTTATCGAAATAGAATACGCAGTCACTTGCACAGATAGCTTGTAAAATTCGGACAACATGAATGTTGTCAACATCCGCAAAATGAAACAAGCAGGGTGGATGTAGATTAAACACGTTAAACGTGAAGAGGCACTAATGAAATTAATTGTTGCTATGCTTTTTTTAAAATTCGTACATTTTGCAATCTTGTGTATTTTATTCTTGTTGAATTCGTAATATTTGAGAAAAACAAGAAATTATTGAAGTTTCTTAAATTTTGTGTTTAAGTATCATAAGAGAGCGTTTTGCAAGTGTTTTCTTAAAAACCGCTTCCTTAAAAACCGGGCTTGGGACTGGCTTCGGTCGAATTAAAGCTCTAACTTGAAAACCCATCCTATTGCTTGGGGTCATAGAGACGCAAAGATATACAAGTAGAGGAGCTATGATTGTTTTCATATAATAATAGATTTTTTAATGCACCTCCTTCCTTCCACACTCTGCATTCAAATTATATTACACAATTATATTCTCGTACTCTGTTTTCATTTTGACCCACAAACATGTATTCATCTTAATTTGGAAAAAATTATTCAAAAATATTTGTGACAACAACCCAACAACCAAACTAATTGATACGCCTTTGACGCTCCCAACTCACAAAAATTTAAGAAAACTCATGTTGTCAAACTAGGTTGTCAGTGATCGCGCGCGTAGTACGGTATCCGCAAAAGAATACCAATTGCGGCGGTAATTTTTAATCGTGTTGCATTAGTCCTGTTACTGTTGCATTAGTCCAATTCTTAGTTTAATTTTTAGTGTTGTGAATTCGTTTTTCAACCGAAAATCGCAAATCCGATGGTATGAGAGCCGATTGTAGTTGCACAACTCTCTACCATGCAGTTCATTTCACAGTTTTGGTTAAATTTTTTCGATGCCGTTTTACTTCTTGCCCAAAAAAGTAAGTAATCATGTTCAAACTTTATCATTAACCACTTTTGAGGCATAAGAATGTTCTTAATGGGTTCGCAATTCGAATAGATCCATTCGGCAATCATTTGGAATCGGACTTTGTTTATTTTTATTTGACAATATGAGTTTTGTCAAAGGGGAGAGGGGATAGCATTCTGCAAGAAACACTGGTGCCACACACGTACGCTCATGTACATGTATACCGCCCATCCATTTCTTCTCTATCTTTGCTGTCGATGGTTTCGTTTTCGACCGCAGTGTTTTGTTGTTCTGTTTTTTCTTCAGGGAAAAAATTTATGTATTTTGGCTCATGATTCTTTCTGTTTCCAAATACAATCCAAATGCACAAACAATTTGATTAATTGAAACTGTGCTCGCTTTTATTAAACTGGCAATTTCACATCATTTTCGTTCATAAAAAGTTGCATAACTCATATGAAACAATTTCGATGTTTACCGCTTGACTCGTTTGTTTAAGCTGACTGCCTGATTAAGTCGAGGGACTATTAATAGTTGCCTGTCGAGTTTCTAGTCTAATTATCGAACATTCATTTTGATTCAAATATTCACGTCTAAGTTGCAAAGACGCGCCTAGTTGATTTTTGCCTATTTGTTTCGATATACAGCCTTAGCCAAAAGTATCAGCCCATTCCAGAAAAGTCACTTGACAAAACGTCTTGATATTGGTTGAAAGGAAATGGTAGATATCTTTGGTTTTGGTAGTATTTTATTAAAAGAAATCAATATTTGGTTGAGTCTCCATTTGATTTAATAACCGCAGCAACTTTTCTTGGCAAAGTAGAAATAAGGTTTTGGCACTCTTAGGAAGTTATTGCTTCGCACTCTTCTTTGAAGGCACAAATCAAACTTGTTTTGGATGTTATAGAACGGTCATGCATACTTTTTTTCAGAATGAAACATGGCTAAATGACTCTTATATTAAAGAAGAAATCATTGACAGTACCTGGCCAATCTTTAGAAATGACCGAGACTGTGTTTCCACTAGTTAAACAAAAGGTGGTGGTGTCTTACTCGCAGTCAAGAACACGCACACAAGTGAACTTGTAAACTCTGCCTCATACGAATTGTTCCAGCATATATTTATCCGCGTTTCAATTGACAAAACCTCGGTTTATATTGGTTTATTTTACGTCCCACCGAGATCTGACGAATCAGTGTACAATTATATAAGTAGTGTTTCAATTCAATTATATAAGTGGTTTCTGATAAGTTTGATGATGGTTTAATACCAGTAAGCCTACTTGAGTCTTCTGATTTCAATCTTATGAATACGTTGTATGGCCTTGATTTGCAGCAGGTTGTGCCGACTCGCAATCAAAATATTAATTGTTTAGACTAAATCTTCACAAATGTTTATGGCAATGTAGTGGTTAGCCCATCTAATGACGCAAAGCATCTTTTTTCTAATAGTCTTCACCATTCCGCTTTTATAGTTGAACTTTCCACTATAGATTGGAACATGTTAAGTACATACAATAATACGATTGTATATGATTTCCATAATACTGACTATGATAGCATTCACAATTTCCTTGACAATATCGATTGGACAAATGTGTTTATGTGCCATTCTCTTGATGATGATATAGCCATGTTTTATAGAATAGTATTTGACGCGATCGATAAGATTAGGAAAAAGATAAACTCTCTGAACCTTGGCTTGACAAGACTCTTAGACGTCTGAGAAATCAAAGAAATAAACTTTACAGACTAATAAAGAATCAAGTTGACTTTAGTCATCGTATTAAAGAATAAAACGATTTTATTGCTCATGAATTTTCTACTAAATCTCACGAAGCATGTGACAGATACATTAAAATTACTTGGGAGAATATTATCGGCGAAACCAAATTTTTTTTTGTTTTTATTACTATGAAGCGGAAAACAAGCGGCTACCCCTCTTCAATGTCCACTGAAAATTCGATGTTGTCTTCTTCTCCTCAGGAGATCTGCAACTTTCTTGCTGACCATTTTCAAGAAGTTTTTGGTCCAGTTAGCATCCCAACATTGTGTCGATTCCCGGGTGCGACTCAAGCAATTTTTGCTGAGGATATGACCATATCGAGGAATGAAATTTTTACTGCCTTTATGGAGCCTGACTGTAGCAAGGACCCTGTGTGTAAAACAACTGATCTCGCCCCTTCATACTATATTCAATAATTCTTTCTCCTCTGGGCTATTTCCATCGTATTGGAAATCTTCTTATATTACAACAATTTATAAAAGTGGCGATAGACGTTTTATTCAAAATTATAGAGGCATCGCCATTCTATCTGGTATTCACAAACTTTTTGAAAAAATCATCTACTGTAAACTTTCTCCTCTGGTCGACGCTCGACTGAACGAGCAGCAGCATGGATTTAGGGAAGGTCGTTCTACTACAACTAATCTTATGGTGCTTGTTTCTGACGTTTTGTGCCAAATGGAAAAAAGTGATCAAATTGACGCAGTCTATACCGACTTAAGCCAAGCATTCGACCGAGTTGATCACTCCATTTTGATCCCGAAGCTAAAACAAATTGGAATTGCAGGATTTTTACTAAAATGGCTTGGCTCCTACCTCCACGACCACTTGCAATTCATGAAATTCTGAGGTCTTATTTCTAAGAAAGTCCACGTTAAATCCGATGTAACTCAAGAAAGTCATTTTGGCCTTCTTCTTTTTAATATTTTTTATATTCCTCTTTTACTATATGCGGACGACCTCAAAATCGACCATGTCATCAGGTCACCATCTGATGCTACCTTTTTTCAGTCTAAACTGAAGTCTCTAGACCAGGGGTGGGCAAACCTAATACTGGTATGATCGACATTAATTTTTTTAATTTATGCGCGATCGACTTCGAAAAATGGGTTAAATTAAAAACAAATAAAAATTTTATTAAGGTCTTTATTGATATTAATATTAATAAACATTTTGGATTAATCTTTGAGGTATATGTGTGACTCTCCATTTCATCAAAAAGTATTGTAGAGTTAGACTTGTAGGCACTGATGCAAAATCGAATAGATGCCATTAAGTGGTCATTAGTCACAGAACTCCTAAGTTGCGATTCGATGTTTTTAAATGGAAGCAAAAAAATGCAAATATCCTTATTGCCACCAATCTCAATAATATATATTTTTTATGGTTACAAAATCCAAAAATAATTTTCATTTGCGCGTGGTATTGTTAAAATTTCTAACTCTAGATCCGATGAATTCAACTGTAAAGTATGAGCTAGATTTGATGAAATATCCTCGTTATCGAATTCTCTAAAAGGAAAGAAATAAATTCAAAAATCGGTTGAAGGTTATTGAGATTTGCAAATCGTCTCTCGAATTCTTGATTAAAATTTTCCAGTTCAGGACAAAACATTTCAATATTACAGTCACCAGTAGGTTAGGTCAGGTTGTACCAGTTGGGACAAGGCCACACATAAACCTATTGGTACATAGTGATACCAGATAAATGCTCCAGGAGAAAAAAATTCAGTCCAAGTGGCCATCGAAGGCCCCGGACTTTTCCGCGAACTGAAGGATGGTCTTTCAGCTTTTGCATTTTACATTCACCAGTAAGTTTAATATGTTTTTCTAAATATGGAAAATATTTAAAAAAAAATGCCTATCTAATTGTGAAGCAAAAGGTTTTAATGTTACTTAAAATATCATTTACCGAACTCAACAAGTCAACAATATTTTCCTTTTCCTTGTAATTGTAAATTAAGCGAGCTGTAACGGCCAATAAAATCCGTAAGAAATGCTAATTTTTTTACTTTATCTTCCAATTCCATGTTTTTCTCCTAATGTGTCCAAAAATGTAATAATTTCAGACAAAAGATTTAGAAATCTTTGCAAAAAGCTTCCTCAGCTAACCCATCTAAAGCTTAGTACTGTTTTCGATTTCACGTTAAATTTTCATGCAAATTTTCACGTGAAATTTATTTCGGCGAAAATTTAGCTTTTAAGCGTGAAAAATTGCTTGGAAGATGCTTTCGCTTTGAGAATGCAGATAGCTTTGGCCCATGTCTCCAATCATTTCACGCCAATTTAGTATGTGCAGTTTATTCTTAAGGCTAGTACTGAGTTAATCGTGAAGCTAAATTTTGACATGTCTCCATTATCTGGTCATTCTTTCGAGTGAAAATTTTGAAAATGCAGAAAAGCGGAGACTCTTATCATTTCTGACGGATAAAATGTCAATAATTTCAATTTTCGAACGATTTTGTTACTGAAAAGACATTTATACAATTCAATTTTCAAATTTAAACACCAAATGTCACTTTTTAGCTCGAAAGAATGAACTGCACAAACTAAATTGGCGTGAAAAGATTTTAATTTAAAATTTTATTTGATCTAAAATTGAGATTAACCTTTGTTGCGCTGTGTGCGACAATTTACTACCTCGGTAGCAGGGAGACGAATGCAAATGCAGGCAAGGTGAATAGAGCGAAGCAAAAATATAAAGTGTGTACTTTAGAACAGAGAGATTTAAGGAAATGAAACAACCGTATACGTATACGAGATTTAGTGAAGCAGTTTTACTACACTGATATAAATCTATAAATTGCACAAATCGAGAGCATAGCTACCTCGGATTTTCCCTTTGGCTTCTCCGCCACCAAGGCTCTGCGAGCTTTTGTGTGAACTGAAACTGCGTGGACTGTCCGATTGGATCTATTAAGCCAAAGCCCATTGCGAAATGTACTGAATAAATCGTCTACTAAATTTTTAGCTCACATTTTAAATTAACCTAGTAAATTATTAAAAATGTCTGTGATCAACTGTCAAACTGTTTGCGATCGACCGGTCGATCGCGATCGACCGTTTGCCCACCCCTGCTCTAGACCATTGTTGCTCGGCGAACAAGCTCCCTCTTAGCATTGCCAAATGCCGCACAATTAGCTTCTCTCGCAAAACTGCACGCGTTCATTATACGTACTGCCTCAACAGCACGGGACTCAGCAGGGTTTACAACACATTCGATCTCGGTGTCATCCTGTATGAAAAGCTTCGCTTCAATCTACATTACGATAGAGTGCTTTCTCGAGCAAGTAAACAACTTGGTTTCATAAAGCGACGAGCCAAAATCTCTGGGTTACTAAATCCTTATATATTTCACTCGTGCGTCCTCTTCTTGAATATGCGTGCACTATTTGGAACCTGGCTTTCGAAATTCACAGCCAAAAATTTGAGTCTGCTCAGAAGTAGTTTTTACTATTCGCTCTGAGAGATTTTTTCTACCCTTATGATTTCAGTAATCTACCTCCATACGAATATCGCCTTAAATGTATTAACTTGATACCCCTTGCGTCGAGAAGATTAATTTTATCTGCCTGCTTCAACCTCGATGTCATCAGAGACTTGGTTAATGTCGTCTACTTGAAAGAAAAGTTTTGTGCTCAATCAGCCCTTTAGAGTCACTAGATCCCAACGGTTGCTTATTGAATACCAACGCAACATATCATTTGCAACAAACGACCCAATTAATAGGTGCTGCAGGTGCTCTCGATATTAACTTTTCCCCTACGATATCTAAAGCAACTTTTAAACATAACATTATCAAGGCTCTCTCTTCACAGTCTCCCCCTTTCCCTACCATACTAATAAATATGTATTTTATATTTAATTTATATTTAAATTCATTCAGTTATTTGTCATTCATTTAGTTATTTGTCATTTATTAATTACTTTATTTGTTATCTATTTATAACTAATTTATTTATGCGTTATTTATTAGTCTTGTATTCATATATAGTTTTGTTTTTTATTTTGTTTCGTAATTTTATCCATGTACTATTTAATTTTATTCTTCTATACATGTACACCTTGCTTGGTGAATAAATAAATATATAAATAAATAGATGCACGCAATTCCAGGCAAGTGATCAAAATTGTAGATTCTCCACTTTTAATCGCAATGTATTCGTTGCGAAAATTGCGAAATCACTAAAAAAGATAAATTAAATACTAGGTGGGGTGAAAAGTAACCTCCTTGGGAATGAAAAAATAATTTTTTAAATTATTTTTTTTAATTTTATTCAATGCTGTCCCCTTTTAGGTCGATACACTTATTCCAGCGATTTTCCAACTTTTTGATCCCGTCCGAAAAGTAATGTAAGGCCTACAAAATACTTCTCCGCGGCGTCGATTATCTCCTGGCGCGAGCTGAATTTTTTATTGATGAGCCATCTTTTGAGGTTTGAGAACAGATAATAGTCCGAGAGAGCCAAATCGGGCGAATAAGGTGGATGGGGAAGCAATTCGAGCCCTAAATCGTTGATTTTAGGCATTGTTGAGATACTCTTCTGTGACGGCGCGTTGTCTTGTGAAAACAAAATTTTTTTCGCTTCATGTGAGGCCGTTTCGTATTGATTTTGGTTTTCAATCGCTCTAATAATGCGCAATAATACTCGCTGCTGATGGTTTTTCCTTTTTCGAGGTAGTCCACGAAGAGTATGCCATGACAATCCCAGAAAACCGACGCCATGACCTTTCCGACCTATTGAGCCTCCCTTGGCCGCTTTGGAGCACTCGTGCCGGCTTCAGTCCATAGCCGGGCACTCATTCTGTTCTCTGGCGTGAAATGGTGGATCCAGGTTTCATCAACAGTCACCAATCGACGCCAAAAGTCCACCCGATTTCGCCTCAACATGGCCAAACACGCTTCCGAAGTGCGCTCGCGTTCGTGTTTTTAGTCCGGAGTCAGCATGCGCGGCACCCAGCGGCAGGATAATTTTTTCATCTGCAGAATCTCATCCAAAATATGGCGTGTGCACTCGGTACTAATCCTTGTGGCATCTGCTAGCTCGCGCATCTTCATTTTTCGGTCGGCCAAGACCATTTCATGTATTGTTTTGACATTATCCTGTGTAACCGCATCGGAGGGCCTACCGTTGCGGATCTCACCGGTAGTGGAGTTTCGAAACCAATATTTCACGGCATAATCTGAAGGAGCACTAGCCCCATAATATTTATCTAACTTTTCTTTTGTCTCCTTCGCCGTTTTTGCCTCTCAAAAAATAATGTTTTACGAGAGAATGAAAATGGTTTATTTCCATACTCAACATGATGCCAAACACGTCAACAAAAATCGGCTGTAAAAACAAAACAAATGGCTGTATCGCTCTGAAATTTGACATGTCTGCCTAAATATGAATGGACTATAAAGCCCAATAATCTTTTTTGCAATTGCAGCGCATTCTGGTGGTCAAGGAGGCTACTTTTCACCCCACCTAGTAAGTAACAGCAAAACAATTCTAGGACTCGGGGCTACTTCCGAAGAAATTTGTAGATAAGTCTCGGATATATCACTTGGGTTGAGAAATTTTACCATTCAACATTGTGATTTTTGAAATATAGACTTTATCAGTTGATTGATTTTGAGAAACGCGAGCATTAGAATTTTAATTTTACTTCAGCTTTAATTTTGAAAATAAAACGTTTTCGATACATTTTTGCCCACAGTGCCCTAACTAGCAAGGATCTATCGTGAAACACCCACACTCAACTCCAATTCAACCTAGAGCTAGCAATAAATTTCTTATTTAGCGCACTCAAGAGAACTGAGCGTCACTAACCGACGGCAACTTGTCGAAAATAAATAGCTCTTAATTCAGATTTTTGCTCCAAAAAGATGGTAAGCGGTGATTTCGTTCTTCCCTTAAGAGCTCATTTCCGTTCATTCCAGACAATGTCATTTCGAATTTCCTCGTCTGTCCGAACCACGCAAAAATAAACAAACCGAATGAAAGCCATTTATTTATACCATGGTCCTGTTGATTTCCTTTTTTCGCTGCCAACTACGCTGTAGTGTCTTCTGGATTTTCTTTCTGCTCTGTTGTTGACCAACGGATGACATCATTATTTGTAGTTTTTCCGTCTTTTGTGTATTTTTCACAGCTCTAGCGCTCTGACAAGGATGCAACGCTATCGCTTGTTGTTTTAGAATCGGTCAGACAATAGCATAAATGACGCCGGAAGTATGCATCTAGTTTCGCAAGCAAGTGCGTGCACATATGGGCGCCCAACGAGGGCGTTTGTCGTGGGTGCTTGCTGATGATAGATTACAGCTTTGAGGATGAAATTATAATAGCGCTTGGTGAAATTGCTGTCAACAAATGCAAGAAGGCATGAATTTATTACTATACCGTCCACTTGATGCAATGAGAGTGTATAGAGTAAAAATTATGATATTTTATAACGAAGACCATATTTCTGAGAATCCGCAGCGTTTACGATTTCTGTTACAAGTGGATTGACAAATCGCAAATCAAATTTTTGGAAGCTATTGAAACTTTGAAATAAATATTTTTATAGTTATAGTAAGATCAGCATATAATTTTTCAAATATAAACTAATTCAAAATAAAACTAAATATTAAATTCTAGCATAACAACGGATTACTTTGCGAATCAGACAAATTTTCAATTATTCCGGTACATACTATTTTATGTCGAACAGACTACGGTGTGCCTGAGGCCACCGCGACTGAAAGCAAGCTATGAAACTTTCGAGTCTAATTGAATTTTCCGCTCTCTCACTAATTGAGTTTTCACTTGAGGCATCGAGGCAAAGCCATCTCATGGCTCTCATGGCAACTCAATATCACGTTATTCGATTGAACTGAAATTTTCATTTAATGCTGATTAATATAAGGAGGTTAGAAATCGAAATATCTTCAGTCCTTTGGTGTCGATTTCATAATCAGTCAAAGTTTTTTTAACATATATTCAACTTCCAAATTTGCTCTGAACGGTAGTTTTGTGCTCTTGGCAACCGTCGGCAACATAATAAGTTTCAGGCTTAGTGGTTAAATGTCCTATCTAGAAGGAAAAACACTTTTCTAATAGGGGAATTTATTTTAATCATTTTTTAGGTAGTCTAAATACAAGTCTATCATGCCAAACTAGGGCATTAATCCCGAGATTAAAATGTAGGTCCCGAAAATTCGGGACTCCATTTTCGGGATCCCGAGACAGTCCCGAGATTTCGAGATTTTAAAAAGAACTATATTGAGTGAGTTTAAAAAAATATATTGGCTTATTCGTACTCAATTCAAACTTCAATTCAAATATACAATTTGGCTCATCTGGCGCCTTCCATTCGGCACTTTGACGCTTGGTTTTGAAATCGTATTGAAAACACCACGTTTTGCCACCAGTTACGATGGAATACAGAAAGTTTGGGTATTTTTTTAGCTTCTTTAATGACGTCTTTTGAATGTTGAATCCGAAGCGCTTTTTCGGCATTAATCAATTTGTGCGGAACAAAGCAAGAACACACCTTTGCTGTTCGGTCAAAATGCGAAAAATCGATGTTGCGGACAAATTTAATTCGATCTCCATGTATCGCACCGATGATTTTGGCTCATTTTTGATAAATTGACGCACTTTTTCGATGTTATTTTAGTTTATAGGTTCTCTTGGTCGGCCCGAACTTTCGTCGTCATTGAGTATATGTATTGATCTTAACAAATGGCTTTTTTGAGTATTTTTTTTTCAATAATGGTTTGTTAAAAGTAGACCGTGCTTTGGAAAAACCATGCTGATTGTTTGTTATTATGGGCCTAATCAAAGGCGTTCAAAAGTCAGTAACTATATATTTGAATGCTTTTGGTATTTGTAATAAAATAGGATTGAAGCCCAAATTTCAAAGAAAATATTTATAATATTTGATTAAAATAAAAACCACTACAGTGACTATTTAATTTTATCTGCAAGAAATATTAAATATTTCACAGTTTTGCAGCAGTGAAAGTTTATATTGTTTTAGTTTTTGTTAAAATAGTTTAAAACATGCGAGAGAAACTAAACAGTTGACAATATCAAATAGTCTCATTACGAATGTCAAGTTAAAAATATAAGTTCGTCATCGTAGCACTACAGCCCCTCTCGGGCCTTGGCTTCTCGCAGGTGACGCCTCCAGTTGTCTCAGTCCAATGACCGCATCCTCCAATTTTGAAAACCGAGCAGCTTTGCGCAGTCTTCGTCGACAGAGTCAGACCAGCGTTTTCTGGGTTTTCCCACTGGTCTTCGACCCTTCCGTTGAATACCTTCTTAGGTACTCGATGCTCGTCCATTCGTTGCCCGTGACCAGCCCATTGCAGCTTTCACAGTTTGATTATATTAGCAACCTCTGGCTCATCAAAAACCTCATACAATTCGTGGTTGTACCTTATCTGCCATTAGCCGCGCTCTTTTTTAGCTCCAATTATACGCCAGAATTATATTTCGTGTAATGGAGGTCTTCTTTCTTGTTTGCGTCATGATTTTTGTTTTTATCTGATTGATTTCAGGCCTACTTCTTTGGCTTCTCGGTCAAGTTTAAACAGGAGTTCTTTGGCGGATGTGAAGGAACGTGACAAGATGTTAATGTCATCCGCGTAGGCTACTAATTGGTTTGACTTATACAGAAGCGTACCCCCTGTGTCGACAGAAATCTTCCTTTTCACGTGCTCAAGTGCTAGGTTGAACAGCAGAGGGGCCAACCCATCACCTTGCTTTAGTCCGACATTTGTGTCAAAGGCGTCAGTCAGACTGTTGTTGATTCTGACTTGTGATGCTGTCGACGTCATCGGCATTTCGGTCAGGTGGACTAGTTTTGCCAGGATGCCGAAGTATAGCATTATTTTGTACAGTACGTCTCGGTCAATACTGTCATATGCTTGTTTAAAATCCACAAAAATCTGGTGGACGTCGATGTTAAATTCCCAGCATTTTGCGAGCACTTGTTTGACTGTGAAGAACTGATCCGTAGTTGATCGAACATACCTAAAGCCTCCTTGGTACTCCCCAAGGATATTTTTAGCGTATACATTTATTTTATTTTTTAATACTTTCGTCAGTATCTTATAGGGCGTACAAAGTAGCGATATGCCTTTGTATTTTTCGCACCGAAGTTTATCTTCTTTTTTGTGGATAGGGCATATGATGGATTTGCACCACTCTTGCGGTATTTTTTCTTGATCCCAGATGTGCTGGATCAATTTGTGGATGGCTTTTATAGGGCAGCTTCTACCGTACTTGATTAGCTTAACCGGAATCTCGTCAATGCCCGGCGCTTTATTGTTTTTCCGGCTTTTTTGGCAGAATTGACTTCTTCCAGCATTAAAGGTGCAATCGGGACATTGTCAGAGATATTATTGATATTATTGAGCCCTGTGCAGGATTAAAGAGTTCTTTGAAATAGCAGACCCACCTCTCCTTAATCTGGCTAACTTCGGCGATGATATTGCCGATTTCGTCTTTACAGAGTGTCGTCTTGGGCTGGTATCCGCGTCTTAAAGATTTCACTACCTTGTAGCTTGTAGCTTGCCTAGTTTTATTGCCCGAAAGATTTTCGTCAATGCTCCTTAATTGCTCGTCATAATATTTTCGTTTCTTACATCTAATGATCTTATTTGCTACTCGTCAGAGGTTTTCATATTTTTCTCTCTTCGTCCTGGTAATCCTTTCAAGGAACTGTTTATATGCCTGATTTTTCTTGTTCAGCGCATCCTGGTATTCGTTGTCAAACCAGTTGTTTCTTTTGCGCCGAGCTTCATACCCAACCACTTCTTCTGCAGCGGCTTTGATTGCTGTCTTCATCTCCATCCAGACCTCGTCAACTGGCCTCACTGTGTTATTTTGTAGAATGGATTATTTTGTAGCTTAGTCTGAAGAGTTTTGGAGAAGCTTTCTGCTACTGACGCCATTTGGAGCTTTTCGATGTCCAACTTACGCAGAGGACTGGTCTACGTCACGTACGCCTTTGACATGCGACATCGATATTTGGATTTGCTCCTCGAAACGTCCGAACGTCAAGAATGCTGGTGGTCAATTTGGTTAAAGGCACTGCCATCTGGTGATGCCCATGTTCTTTTGTGGATGCGTCGATGTGAGAAACATGTCGAACTTATGACCATATCCCTACTAGACTGTGCCCTCCAGTTCCCCGATGTACTTCTTCATTCCCGACTTTAGCATTGAAGTCGCCGAGTATTATTTTGACGTCGTTTGAGGGCAATGAGTCGAATAGCCTTTCCAAGTGCTTATAGAATGCGTCTTTCGTTTCCTCGTCTTTTTCTTCTGTCGGGGCGTGAACGTTTATCAGCCATATTTTAAAGAATTTTGCTTTAATGCGGATCGCACACAATCGTTCGCTTACTGCCTTGAAGTCCAAAGCGTGTGACTTGAACTCCCTATCCATAATGAATGCAACTCCAAATTCACGGCTATCTCACGGCTGTCAATATTGTGTGCGATCTCATGTCTTGAATCTCGCTACCAATCCACTTCGTTTCCTGGACTGCCAGCACGTTCAATTTGTACTGAGTGGCCTGTAATAATAATTCTTTTACAGCACCAGCTTTATTTAGTGATCTGACATTCCAGGATCCAAATGCGTCGTCCATATTTCGTTTGCCGAGTCGTTTTCGTTGGTCCAATCCTATCCTAGGCATCTCCGTAAGTTCCGGAGCGGTTTCAAATTTTGTGGAGGTCGGATTGTCGGTCCATCCCTAAAAAAAAAAATATATAAGTTAATACTTTAAAATATTATAGTTCTACAGTTTTACATACAAACCTGCAGAATTTTTCAAAGATTACTTCTTTATATAATTTGGTATTCTGACAAAATTTTTTTCCAGAGTATCCCTTGAAAATACCCTTCTGGTACAATTCCTTCATTAATTTGGTACATTTCATTAGCTTCCCCTATGTTCCACATTGTGGACTAGTTTACCAGTGGTTAGTACATTTTCCAAAAGAATACGGCGAAAATATATTCGAAGGAGATTCTAGACACGCAGGCGCATTTCAAATCGGTTTCGTATTTTCACGAATCAAAATGAAAAGTATCGTTTTCCATTCGCTTCGAATGGCTCGTTTTCAACCAGCATATGACTATCTATGAAAACAAAACATTTCTTGGGAAATATAGTAGTATCTCCGATTGTGTCGGCTTTTACTCAGTTCGAAGTTTTCATCGAGAACAGACCCCACTGCGTTTCGGTCTCGAAATCAGGCGGTATTTTTGACGTGTTTGACGTTTATATAGACAAGTAAACAATATAATTAGTTCGTGTGGAAATTCGGTTAAACATTTTTGAAGCGAAATGAATTTCTTGCAATAAAAGAAACTATTGATAGCCAATTGAAATTACATCAAAATTATCTAATCCTTTTAAAAAGGACCTATTAAAACTCTTCTAGTTTCTAAACTACAGATAAATTGATTTCAAAATATAACAATAGTGTTAAATCAAAGGCTGAAATTCCGAAGGCTTCGCAAATAGTAAATATCCGCCGACAGTTTCCTTTTGAGTATTTCAATGGTAATTTACTGTTTTTACTAAAGTCTGATATATTGGAAAATTTTAAACCATATGAAATATTTACCCACATTCACGTCCCTTAATCGATTTTGGTGCGATTACTTTTAACTGACCCGAAATTATTTCAATCACACCTCATACTTCAACAGCATAGTACTCAGTGAATTGCAAATCGTGTTAAAGTATTGTCCTTTTATTTTCAAAAGAATTTCACGTCCTTATCGAATTAAATCCATCCCATGAAACGAAAAACGTACAAGCCTGTCGGTACTGCGTGAGTGATTGTTATTCGTGCAACAAAGTGTTCGTTCCAAACAGTGCAGTCCAGTCGGCATACATACGTTTGCTGAATCAACTTATTTTCACAAGCCATGCTGTCGGTGACAACCACCAAAACAGCAATAAATTATTGTAATTAATGGTGCTAGCGGAAAAATGAGTGGATGTTACGGTTCGTATATTTTTGTGTAAAAACGGTAATCAGTCGAAATGATTGATTGCTGCAACCACGATACTAAATTTGAGTTTCGATGTATCTGAAGTTGTGGTTATGGCTACCACAAGCTTGCATTCGATGAATACATTACACTGATTTATGCAAGATAAAGAGTTATTAATAAGTTTAGGTTTGTAATGGAAACGAGCTTGCAACTTCAGGCTGTAGTTAAATCGGAAAAATGTATTGTTTAAGCACCCTTCCCAAAATTTAGATTTGCAGATTTTGCTATAAGTGAAAAAGAGCCACTGTGAACTTACAAATCATGTTCGTAGAATTTTCAATCATTTCCCGTACAAAGCAAAATATATAAATAATCATTTTATAGTTGCATCAAATATGCCATCGAGAGATAATATTTACCAAAAATTTACACCTGAAAATATTGAGTCAACTGCTTATTACCGGCTAACCTTTTGAATTTTATATACATATTATTCACGCAATCATTATCTCTGATGTTTGCAACTACTTTCCTGCAAAGGCTTTCAAGCTTACAAAAATAATCAAGAAATCTAATAAATTCCATTTTCCTACTGCTTTTTCACGGCGCATTTAAGCCTCTTTCGGAGTGATTTGTCAAAGAAACTACTTAATTAGTCCCATATCATTATGCTGAAGACAGTTTTGTAGCCATTAAGTGACAGAAAGTGTTTGTGGGGGAAAAATTATTTATAGACTATGAGCTCTCACCATGAACCCTATTTTGCAAGGATTAATCATGGTAAAAAGGTCAACGCTTTCCAGAAATGGAAAAAAGTGGTTTAAAAAGAGCAAAAGTTTTGTTTTATTTGATGGATGTATCAATTTCTTTAAAAGTTTACAGTGAAGTATAGATTGAACAAAAACATTGACAAAACAGCAAATATTATCTTCTGTGATAATCAGAATTTTATGAGCCGGGCTAAAATGCCACACTAACACAAATAAATGTTTCCATTGCTAAGAGAATGCTTTCCTTGATCAATTCAATGAAAATGTCATACAAACCCTTTTCAATTTGGGTACTTCCAATCCAAGAGAGCAATATTTTGAATGGTAGGTTTCACTAAAAAGTATTTTAAACTAAGAGGAATTGCTTTTGTGAGATAATTAAAATTGATACTCGATTGTTTTGCGGAATAAGCCTCCGAAAGCAGAATCAAAGTGGAATTGTTTTTGTGGGATAATTAAAATGGATAGTTTTTTTGACTAAGTGGTTGCGAAAGTATGCACAGATTCTCATCAGACACCAGCTCACAGTGCATACTTGACTTATGGGACCACTTGCAGTTGGAAATCATAAGAATCAGTGCATACTTTCGAAACTACTTAATCAACAAAAATTTCAATTTTAATCATTCCACAAAAACAATTCTGCTTTCGAAGGCTTATTACGCAAAGCAATTGAGTTTTCCGTATCAATTATTCTCTGCTTTGATAAGCTTTAGAGACGATGTACGTTGTCTATGTTGATTTATAGACAAGAAGGGAACCATGATCATAAATTTATAACCTTTATATTGAACTGTTTTATATTCTTTTAAACTGTTTTTATTCTTATGTTGTATTTTAATAAGACTTGTAAAAATACGATTTTCAAATAGTATTCAAGAGAATTTTAAACGTGATTTATGTCTTTTAAATTTAAGCTAGCAATATAAAGTGCACAACCAAGAAAAAACTAAATCTGTTGTCGACCAATCTTTTAAGTACAGTTAATTAATGCGTAAATAAATATTCAATTCAATTGAAGACGTAAGTGTTTAACTTTGAACTTAAAATCATTGATTTCACAAACTGATATGATTATTGTTACCTGTTTTTTTTTTTTTCAAAAAAATTGATATTTTTTACTGCATCAACAAACTTTTTTAAATTAATTTGCCTATTTGGTTACCCTTTTTATCGATCTCAACCAGATAAAAATTGTGAAAACTCCATGCTTAATCAACAGCATGAGAAATTCTGTAATTTGAACAGTTTGTACAATCACCTTTTAAGAGAAAGTAGTAGTCAACTAGTTTTGCTCAGTCGCAGCCCACATTGGGCGCTTAGTAATTAGCAGATAAAGGATAACTTTATTCTATTCATTTGCAGAAATTAGCTTTTCTTTACCAAATTTTTCATTTTTCAATTTTCAGCCTGGAAATTTCTTATACATACAGGGCGTTTGGTACTCGGAGGACACTTTTGTAAAGAGACATTCCTTGATATATTTTGAGCAAAAAATCGTTGTACAGGGTGATCCGGTTTTCAAAATCTGCGGAGTTACAGGGTGGTCAAGGAAAGTGTTTCGGACCTGTGCCCTGACTCACTTAAATCGTGATATCTTGAACACTGATAATCACAGCGCAAAATTTGACCGCCTGTTTTTTATGGATTTAAATTACATTTAATTTGATGTAACATTCTAAATTTTAACTGTACCTAATTTTGAGATATTAACTTCAAAATACAAAATGTTGGCACTTCTACCCCGAAAATTTTGTTTTCAATGTTGTTTTTTCTCAGAAAATATCGTGAAAATATGCCAGTTTAATTTTATATTTTTATAGGCCATACAATTGGATACAAAAGTTGTATCTATATTTATGACTTAGGTTTTATCATTTCGCAAGTAGTAAGCGAAAATACATTATGCTTAAAAATTTAATGTGCCATAAAGTGGCCCTCGTTGTCGATCTACACTCTTTGCTTGAACTGAAAAAATTTAATAATGGTTTTTATGCTTCATTTCAAAATATTTGAGCTACAGTAAGTGTTCAAAATGTCCACCTTCATTTTGAATACACGCTAAAGCTCATTTCGCAAGCGTTCTTTTCATATTCACACTTTTGTAGCCAACAATATGGCCTATAGAAAAAAAATTAAAATGGCATGTTTTAATGAGATTTTCTGAGAAAAACGACATTGAACACAGAGTTTTCGGGGTAGAAATGCCAATATTTTGTGTTTTGAAGTAAATATCTTGAAATCAGGTGCAGTTACAGTTTAGGATGTTAAATTAAATTAAAAGTAATTTGATTTCAAAAACAAAAAGCAATAAAATTTTGCGCTATAATTATTAAATTTCAAGATATAATGATTTAAGTGAGTCAGGGTACAGGTCCGTAATATTTTTCTTGACCACTCTGTAACTCCGCCGATTTTGAAAACCCGACCACCCTATAGAACAATTTTGTGCTCAAAATATATCAAGGAATGGCTCCTTACAAAAGTGTCCTCCGAATACCAAACACCCTGTATATACAATGTTCTATGTATTTTCATATCGAAAACAATCAAAAAAGCAGCCAATGATGAAATTATTGGTTTTTCAAACGTGGCAAAAAATATGAGTCATTTTAAACATAAAAAACATAAAAATTCAAAGTAAATAGCTTCACGCAATGTGTTTATTATTTTATTGTTATTTATTAACCAAGCAAGGTACAAGTTACATACACTATACAAAGCAAAATTGAAAATTGAAACTTGAAAATTAATGTGAATTAATGTGAGTAAAATAAATTAAATAATTAACAAATAAATCAATAAGAAATAAATATAACATTGACATATAGCTTAGGATAAGGGGTTGCAGGTGACTTGAAAAAGGAAGGATTTGAAGGATAGTTTTGAGACCGTTGGAAATTACAGATTACTTATGCTATTGAATATACTGCAGCATCTATTTACCGGCCCATTCGCTGCACAAGAAGTGGAATGTAGGTATTCCTTAAGTAAACGATTGGACCTGGTGTTCCTTACAGGGTTATTTAATACCATTTTACTATTTAGGAATTCAACTCTGACAACGCATCTAATGACTTCAAATGTGAAGCAGGCCGAAATCATATTTCTTCTGGATGCAAGTGCCAATAAGTTTAGCTGACCCATTCGAAACTCATAAGGGGGAAGGGTATTAAAATAGTAAGGATTGTATAGTCCTCTCAATGCGAAAAGTAAGAAACGTTTTTGTATGGACTCGAGTCTATTACTGTGGGTTTCGAAAGCTGGATTCGAGCAAATGGAAGCATATTCGAGAATGGGGCGTACAAGTTAGATGTATAAGAATCTTGTGACTCACAGGTAACGAAATTCCTTGGCACGTCTTTTGATGAAGCCTAGCTGCTTGTTTGCACGGGAAAGTATTTTATCATAATGCAAAGTGAAGCGGAGTCTCTCATTCAAGATATCACCAAGGTCAACAACGTTTCCAACGCGACCTAACAAATTATTGCCGACTAAGTACGTGTTATGTGAGACGATGCATTTTCGGGAGAAATTTATAAAAAAACTTATTAAAAGAAATGGGCCAAGATGGCTACTTTGTGGTACAGAAGAGGTAGCAGAAATATTTTTCGATAAAGTTCCTTGAAATTTTACCAATTATGTTCGATTTTGAAGGTAGGAAGTCAGCCAGCTACGCAAAAATCCACCAAGACTGAATTTCTGAAGCTTTAGAATTAAGGTAGGATGGTTAACTCTGTCAAAAGCTTTACTAAAGTCTCTATAGACTGCGTCAATTTGGTATCATTGCTCCATTTAACTCAGAACGTCTGAGATTACGACTGTTAAATTTGTGGTAGTTGAGCGATCTTTTCTAAGACCATCCTGTTGCTCGTTCAGACGGGAGTCAACAAATAGAGAAATTTTATCATAGACAATCTTTTCCCCTATAATTTCCGATACAGCGTCTATAACCATTTTCGAAGATGGACGTGACATATGAAAGTTTCCAACAGGATGGGAAAACTCCAGACGAAAGTGATCTGTTGAAAAAAATATGAAAGGTAGTTAGAAGCTGCTGTACACACTTGGGCAAGAAAGTTGGACGAAGAAGATTGGGCCCAGGACCTTTGTTGCAGTCGAGTTCCAAAATAGCTTTACGTATTTTGTAACGTGTAATTTCTAAGTGGCCGATAAAAGCTGTAAGAGCAGAATAAAAGAAACGGAGGTGGGAGTTTGATGGGTCTGGTGCATTAACAATATTCTGGAAACTATCTGCGAATAAATCAAAAATCTCATTAGGAGAGAAAGAAGTGATATTATTAAAAAACATCGACGATGGATAACCAGTAGTTTTTCGTTTTTTTTTATCAGAATAATTTTTTTATCCACGTCATTCAATCGGCAGCAGCTCTCGCATCTGAACTTTATGTTTCCCTTACAAAAAAACCATTATATTGATGTTATTTTATCTGTACATTCTTTTATAACATAATCTGTATTTTATTTTATTTTCGGTACTAAAATTATTATTTAAGTTATTTCGTTTGAAAACTTTCTAAATTTACAAAAAAAAAATGATGATTTTGAAAAGTTGTATCTCGGAAACTATCGGGTCTACAGAGACGGCTCTGGTCTCAAATTGTTGCAAATTTATTATTATTAAATTGATGTGAAAATTTAAAATACTAACCCTTGAAGGTCACACCTATTTTTCCGATCAAGGAGGTCACTCTGGGTCAATTTGACCCTGCACCAACTTTTGTTTTTTGCCATTTGGCTCCATATCAACCAATCGTCTCAAAAATTTACCCAAATATAGTTTTAACGTTTTCGAATCAAATTTTGCAAATAATTAGTTGAATAAAGCTCGCAAACATTTTTCAGAAGCTCGTAAAAATAAGTCGTTTTTAAGTATTTGTTTGCATTTCCTTTTAGCGCATTTTACAAAAAAATTATTTTATTTTTTTAATTGTTAATATTTTTGCAAGAAAATTTATAATTATCTTCCTAAATAGAAAAAAATTGAATAGAAAGCATTAATAAAGGGTATTTATTTCACAAGGCGATGGAAGGAGTTTTTTCAAACAACAAAAATCGGAGATTTGTAATTATGCATTTAAATAGATGTATTGATGCATAATCATATTGATGCATAATTAAATGTTTAAATTATTATTTTTATAAAAATGATATTTTTATGAACCTCCAGCACAGTCGTTGCACATACAAAAGCGATGATCGTCGCACATTAGGCGCAAGCAACTGAGACACTGCATTTTTGTTTTCCTACCTTTTTGTAAGGGCAAAGTAAACATTTCGCTCTCTTCGTCAATTGAAGTCTACCTTCCGGATTTGCTGGACATTGTACATATTGAATTAGTTCTTTACTTCTACGTTTTTCTCTACGCAAGGTTGCATTTTTCAGCTTCTCTTGTAGATACGGAGTAGCCAAATGCATCACAAGTTGCTTAATAGCAGTTGTAGCAGAGAATTCATTCTTACGACTGTTAGCTTGAATATTTTTACATAGACATAAAAATCTTGCATTTACTTGCGCTTGATCAAGCATGCCAAAGAAAAAACGCATAGGCCAACGGTTTGTTGCTCGGACAGTTGTGTACGCATGACAAAGCTTATCAAAAACGTCTGTGCCTCCTTTTGTTTTATTATAAAATAATAACACCTCTGTTATAAATGTGTATATATAAGAGGTGGAGCACGTGCTTACTAGATGTTCTTGTTCGCTCAGTAGTCCTCTGTTTTCTTTTATTTTTACTGCGTAATACAGTTTTCGGTCGACCTCACTGTTGCTGCTCCAGCAAACGTTGGTTCAAAGTTTGATTTTCCTCATCCTCGGCTTCACTGTAATACGAACTTGATACATCAGTCTTTGATTGCACTGACAAATTGTCTTCTTCATCAGAAGCACCGCCATCAGAAATCTCCGAATCATCATGCAGAAGTATATTTTGAACCCGTGAACGTAAATTATACGCCATTATTCCAGTTTATTATAAAAAAAATACAAATGAAACTTTACGTGACTACTCTTCACATTTTAATTTGAATAAAAAATTAATTTCAATGGAGATAATTACCAAATTTTATTTTAATCAAAATGAAGCAAAGATCACAACCAGGTCAATATGACCCTGCACCAACTTTGAACGACGCTCAAAGACAACTGAGCGTTGTGCTATACATGGGATGTATATAAAACGATAGTTAATACTTCAATCTACCGACAAATGGCATACTAACGGCCAAATTTAAATTTTTCTAAACGATATTGGTGAGCAAAGTTGAGGTATGGCACTTTTAGACCCAGTGTGACCTTCGAGGGTTAAATTTACTGAATAAATTTTATCATAAAACAAGTCATTATAAATTGGCAAAAACTAAAAAAGTTAAAAACTTATCGACTTTTTTTTCGATTTTGATAAGGTTGTGTTTGGCACTCGAAGTCACAAACTTGGGTTATTTATAGCGGCAACATCATAGACAAGTCAGCAAAAAATCAGAGCTATCGGATT
This sequence comes from Nemotelus nigrinus, assembly GCA_947369275.1. NCBI lineage: Eukaryota > Metazoa > Arthropoda > Insecta > Diptera > Stratiomyidae > Nemotelus > Nemotelus nigrinus. The sequence goes on from OX376374.1 coordinate 126,991,006, forward strand.
TGACACTATATACCTATCCTTTCAGACGACAAGGTTACTGGACAATAATTTATTTTTAACAAATCATTCAATTCATCCTTCGTTCTTTTAGCTTTTCTATTCATAATATTAATTAGTAATTATAATTATACTATTTATAATATATATATAATAAGAAATCAAAGTTTCAAAGCCCAGTTTACACGTTCATCAATTTCAAAAACTATTTCAAATTTTCCCTATTATCTAAAAAATGACTACTCTTAACTCTTTATTTTCGATTATAATGTGTAATAGATATGTTTTGAAAACTTTAGTTGTCATGCCGAATTTTTCTCCCATCTTTGTTCATGTAATGATAATCATCAAGGATATCTCGGAATCTTATTACGGAATAATAAGGTAAATAATTTTTTCTAGGACAAACTTTTGATTAATGATGATATTCTATCAGTTTCGAACTTCCCAGTTTACTGTATTCGTATATCTAGACAGATAAAACAAATGACTACATATTTTTCTTTTACACGACACTGTTTGGTTTGCATTTGCTTCATCAAAAAAAAAAGCTTCACTGAGGACTACGTTTATTTTATTCGGCCTCGTATATGTTTACATAGAAAAGGCTCTTCTCTAGGTGTATATTCAAGGTAATGCTTGTATTTTACGAATTTTTCTGTGTTTTTGGTCACATACCTGTCAAGTTAACATAGTGGCATTCATTAATTACTAAATTTTTCACCCAAACTGGACGTACATAGTACATGTAATTTTTTGAGCATGATAATAACTTAAGTGAATATTTTTTGTTCAAAATAATATTCCGTAGTCAGCAAAAATGTCGAAATGAGTGGTTCTTGTCATAGCTCTTGATAATTTATATTTTAGGAAATAAGACTTTATGACTGCTTAACAATCTGCAATGGCACTTCAATAAAATTAGTAAAAGCCACGTGTCCTAAAGTCAATCATTGATCATGAAATTTCGTGTATATTCCTTGATGGCACTAACCAGAGATTTTCGTTGAATTCGTCCTTCCATGACCTTCGGCGTAACTTTTATGTTTGACTTCCCAAAAAGTTATTTACTTGAAGTTCCTTCAGTAAGTTCAACCGAAAGTAGGGAAGCTGGTAGTAAAATAGGTAATCCATCATTGTATTTTCTCAGCCTCTCTGCAAATGTATATTATACCGAGAAACAAAATTAGGTTGATTCATTAAAATTAATGAATAGAATTAAATTTGATGAATTGGCTTAGATATTATTTAAATATATAGCTATAGATAATATTTAGACAATATTTAAATATAAAGCTATAATTCTATGAATACTATTAAGCTTAAAAAGTAATTTTTAATGGACCGGAATTCGGAAGAAAAATTTATACTATTGACATTCGTTCTCAAACGACGCTAAACACTGGAATGAAAAAAATAGAAATAGTAGCTTTAACGTGAATACTCTTTATTTTTAAAAAGTTTTAAACAAAACATATAACGTATTCTTCCTAAATAGACGCCTATAATTTTTATAATAGTTTTAATTTATAGATGTTTATAGTTTTTTCGCGATAATCTGTGATGCAGTTTGTCTTTTAGTTCGTCTTTCAATTAAAACGAGTACTATTCGCGGTAGTGAAAATGTTAAAAACACATTAACATAGATGTTCTTACCAAGAAAAAAGTGCTCATTTTATTTCACGCTGAGTGAATGATTTCATTAAACGACATTTTAAGTTTTCAAAAATAAATACCACGTTTCAAATTGAAAAATTGATTAGTTTCAGTTTTCATTTATCGAAAGACAAAAGAAAATTTTTAAATTTTTATAAGTTTATTTCAGAAAATATTGATTCAAAAGACTATATACGGATATTTTTATTAGAAAGTCTTTAAGCAAAACCTTACAGTTTTGTGAATCGAATTCCATTCAATAAGCGTTATTTTTTCTTGAAAGCTATGGTAAATTTGCTGTTAATTGTTTTCTTGTTTTCTTTTGATTTTTTTTGAATTCACTTTTAGTTTTGCTTAGTTTTAATATTGGAATGATAATTTTTCTTATTTTCAATTTGTTTTAAACCTTATTTAGACGTAATATAGTATTGCAGTCTTCTCATCAAATATTTATTAATCTTAGAATTTTTTTTTGAAGATCCAATTTTAGTCTGTTTTACATTAGAGCTTGCAGTCGATTTCACATATTTTCTCTTGGCAAAAATCACAGGCAAAATTGTAAACTAAGTTGACATATTCCCCATTCATTAAAAACATTTATCACCACCTGTAATTTGTTATTTTTTGAGTAAAGTTCAGTTTTTATATTCTAGAATAAGACTATTAAATGGTCTATATTCGAAAAAAAAGGCTTGGCAGTTGATTGAAATTTACCTTGACTAGAATTAGTTGTAAAAAAATGAATTAATTTCATTCTTAACTGAAAATCACCTTGACTAGTTCTGCCACATTGTTTCAAAAGCCTAGCTAATTATTCTTTTTTAGCTTGTCTGGGTGAAGTGTTTGGCCATCAAATGGTTTTTTTGTTGCGTCTGCCAATATAAGGCAAAATAAATTCAAGATATACGGCGCCAAGCTAATTTTGCGAAATTGGTGGCCCAATGAATGATGAGTTTCAGAGATAAGATAAATAAACGCCAGAATGGTTTGGTTTTTTCTCACTAATTGAACCCTTTTTTTAAAATTAAATGTTATAAATTCTCATGAAGATTCTAATGAAGATTGGATAAAAGTTTACCATATACTAGATAAAACATCAGTTCACCTCAAAAAATAATGTGTATTTTTAAATAATTTTGAAATTTTTCTACCCACGTTGGGCGCTTAGTAAATTTTACCCAGAAAGTGAATTTATTGTACTTATATGCAAGAATCAAGTATGTTTACCAGCTGATTAATCATAGTCACTAGATCGAAGTTAAAAATTCTATAATTGTGACATGATTAGATTAGGTATTACTGGCTAACACAAGGTCACACGTAGACCTATTGGTCCGTAGTGAAACCAAAGAAGAAGACCTGAAGCTAAGCCGCCGTCGAAGACCCTAGACCATATTGTAAACATGAGATCCAGAGCTCACCGAAGCAGCGATGTCTGGTTTTGTTTTAGTGCCGGGCAGTGACAAGGGAGGAAAGCTATATGGTATCTGCGACTCTCTGCTCTTGATTTTTCCTATGGGTGCTACTAGTTAAGGCTGTGATTATGAATCAAGCGAATAGACAAACCTGGCGTTTGAGAGTGTACCAGAGAGATCAAGCTAGTAATTATCACGAGTGTATTCTGATTACATATATAGCAAGGTGATGGACCTAAAATAGATCGTGAACTATATCGCTAAGCCTTGATTTTTGCGCGACGAGTAATAATTTATGTACATTGAATTTAGGCTCGCAACCCGCTCGTTTGACTCAAAATCATTTAAATAATCATGTTTGAGAGATAAATGGAGAGATGATTACAGTGTATGAACTAAAATTAAACTAAATGACGGCTGTCATGTATATACAAACAAGGACAATGTCGATGTAAACACTTAAGGACTAAACTCAGTTAGTCCGCGCTATAGTTCAGGTCTTATTTGGTCCAACCGCCGTAAACCCTACCAACATTTAAATTTTCTAAGGTCTGGACATTTTTTTGATGGCAGCCTCAAACAAATTTCTATCGCTGTAAATTTTGGTAAAGTCATCGAATATATATTGGCTTAGGGTCTAATATTACTTAGGCTGTCCTTTAAGATCTAGTGGTAGAATACACACTCAAAATCTGCACAAATCTTCTAATGTTCTTCGAACATTAGGGTTTCTAGCGGTTCTGATGCGCTAGGGTTTTTTTTATTAGAAATTGAAATTAAAAGAAGTTTTTGCGCTTTGGTAAATAAATTTGAAAATACTGCTTTCATAAACTAAATACGGGTTTTTAAAAACTTCAACTCAACTCGTATTTTAAATTGGCTTTTACACAGCGCAGCTCATCTTCAGTTTTTAGAAGGCGAGTAAAAGCGTGAAAGGCCGGGTACGCTTATTCGTGTGCCATCAAATTTTCAACGTTTTTTTTCCGCTCTCTTTCACATGTATGGCGTCAAAAGACGGGAATAAGTGAAACGTTTTGAATATGTTCGGAAAATTTTAATGTTTTCTGCAGCTGTATACGGAAAACTCCAAAATTTCATACAATTTCCAAAGTGCAATGCAAGTATTGAGCTGATCCACGTAAACACAAAGATTAAAATTTAAAAAATTTTAAAAAAATATTTTTGAGCTGTCCTGTGTAAAGGCTGACCTGCGTAGAAGCTCTTGGCTGTCCAATATCTATTGTATAGCTGCTTCACCTAGCAACTACGAATTTTGTCATTTGCTAAAGTGATGTTATGCTATGTTATGCTTTAGGAGCAGCTATGAACACACTCCTTGTAAGCTGGCCTCGTGTTTAGACAACGCATCTATCTTCTCACTCCCATTAATGCCCTTTATGACTGGAACCGCTGAAGACTCTGACTCTTTGTTGATGCTTAACATGTTCAGAGACCGGATACATTACGCATTTTGAGTCATATGTATGACACATCGGTGACTGTTTGGAAAAATGTTGATCCTAGCATCTATATATCCTTGGCATATATTAGTTCTTCGGTCTTTCATATCGCGAAGACCTCAGCCTAGAAAATACTACAGTGATTACGAAGTCTGCGAGCTGCTTCTATGCCGCAATCTGCAGTGTATGCTGCAGTGCTAAATTCTACAGCGAATTGGGGTTCTTAAGCTAAAGGCTGTGGTCTATTGTGCCCACTTACTGATTTCATTCCTGTCCATATCCTAGAGTCGCTTGATATCTTCCCTCGAAGCAAAGAGTGGAGACCAATTAGTCAGTGCTGCCAGCATACCACGGCTCTATACTAAACGGACATGAACTCGTAGTGTCTTTATTCCATGAGCCTGATATCACCTTTTGCGACAAAGCCTCCAATAAAAAGGCCCAGCGAGTGAAGATTAAGCAGGACATTCAACACTGACGGAGGGGTAATGGTTAGGCACTTGCAGGGCAAAGAGCCGCCAACTGCTGAACTCTGTTCGCCATGGCAGCAAAGGTTATTTTATCCATTGCTTTCCACCAGAGCACGGAACCATAAACGAGGACCAGCCTTACGATCGCTTCGTAGTTCCAGTACGTTATAGAGGTGCTTATGCCCCATATTTTACCCAGCACTCTCTAGCTGGTGTTAATCGTGTCGCTTGCGCTCTTTACTCTTTCCTCTAAATTCATCTTCCAAGTGAGCTTGCTGCCCAGAATAAGTCCCAAGGACTTAGAGTGTGACTTGAGACCTAATATAGCGGCAATCGATCTGTTTGGGTCTATTTCAGAAATCTCGTATTTCATAGTGAACGGTATAAGATCGACTTTATCGGAGTTAATGCCAAGGTTCACGGTATTAGCTCGCTTGCCAATTAGCCCCAGAATATATTCGCTGAAGTAGTCAAGGCTATGCGGGAACTTACCTGTGACTAAAATGGCAGTGTCATCAGCATAGAGACAATCGTCAGTCCCTTGCGTTCGAACCTCGTTAAAATTGTATCTGTTACCACAATATTCGCTTTTCCTTGATAACTGTTTTTTGGTAATTCATTGCAAATTTTATCAAATTGGATATCATTATTAAATTTTTACAGTAAATTCTCAGCAATGAATTCAACGCTCAGTAATGATTTCAATAGATTATTCACACATTTATTTCCAATTAATACACACTTTTCTTTTAAGGCCACACATTTATTTGCAATTTACTTAATGAAACCGTTCCGCCACTCATATCAACAACATTTCATGTTTCTCAGCATATGATGTTATAATCTTAAACGAAATCATTAACACGACAGTAAGTGTTTTTTTATCGATTTCAAGATTATCCTTAAACGATTCAAACATCAACATTCAAGTTCAATGACACAAGAAGCTTTTGTCACTTCACCAACTGCGTTCTATCTTTAGCATCACGAACGAAACGAGTCCTTACGACTCGTTATACGACATAATAGAGTTGAAGTAGCTTCTCAAGGAAAAGAAAATCAACTTCCTCCCCAGTGAGGTTTCTCGTTGATTTTCTGTCGGTGCCTTCGTTCGTCGCAGAATTAGATGCCGGCTGTAAAGTAAATTTTTCCTCTGTGCGTTTATCGATTTCTTTGCTTATCGTCTGGCGACAATATGTCCGCCGCAATTATAGCTGCCCGTCGCCAGCAGTCTACACCAGGATGCAACAATTCTAGTCAACAGCAAATCTATTTTAGAATGTTTACATACAATGGTCACTTGTTCACATATGCATGTACTTATGTATTAAGGCAGAGCCCGCTGCCTACGTAGAGACCCCAGAGAATCCGGATATTGTGTGTTGCTGTTTTGATTGACGTAGTTAGTCATTATATGGAGCAAAAGTTCAACTTGGTGGGAATCCTTGTTATTCTGAAATCACGTACAAAATGTATAGCTGTAAAAGGCGTGCGAAGAAGAGTATGAAGAGAAAATTATGTCAACGATATTTATATGCTGATGAGAAAATTGACTTACGTTTGCAATTAATTTGATTAACAACTTGATTTCGACATCAAAGTGACTATGAAGGGATTTTGTTAAAAGAGGTTTGTGGACTTAGTCGTTGCAATTTACCCGATTCATTCTTAAAAGCTTATTATGTTAATTTTTCGACCTGGAATGGAGAAGCAAAAATCTGGCGAAATTTTAATTCTTTTGCCTAAGTAGATTAAAATTTCTTGAGTGAATAATTAGAATTCGGAATATTTCGGTTCTGATGAATTCATCTTTGTCCTTAATTGCATACATTATGAAAAGAATTTTCGTTTCGTGTTTTGAGGAAAAGCATAAAGTGCTTGTACATATATTATAAATACTATAGATAGATGATACTACCCATGCGATGTAGGATTTTTTCAAGTTGTCGTACGTATAAAAGAAAATACTTAGAAACTTTTTAAAATCGATCAGCTGATCGAAATCTCGTGATTTGGTCTCAGTGCGAACGGGCTATGAAGCTATTATGTATTTTGTTGACGGGAAAATTTGTTAGTTGACGCGAAAATTTGTGAATTGTTAGTTAAATTATAGAAACTAAAACTTTTATGATAAAATAGGAATACTTTAAGCTTTGTTTTGTCATAAAAATAAACAAAATTAACCTGGTCCAAATTATTAAAAAACCAGTTGAAACTGTTACTTCCGTTAGCACACAAATTTTTACCTCCGGTTTTTAAATCTAATTTCAAATTTAAAAAGAACAGCTAATTTTCTACACCAATCAGTATTTATGATGTTTATTAGATATTTTTGAATCCTAGAATCCGCTTCCAAAAAAAAACCATCAATTTCATCCATTTTTCAGAAGCCCATAACTTGGCCATATAGGTATAACACATTAAGAGTGGTGGTAAAGAAGCATTCTGTCTCGAGGTCACCCACATCCACAAATTATTCCAATACAAAGAAATATCTTTCGGGGTGTAGATCAGTTGCTCGTTTTGGGGGCATTAACTTGGCGCGCATATTTGAAAAATAGGGAAATATTAAAATTCAAAGATAAATATTCGTATATTTAAAATTTGAAGGTAATATGCACTCTACATCGTGGTCGGTCATTGTTCTTTGGTATTAATATTTGTCAATAATTTTAAATATATGGCTTCTCTCTCTTTAAATTAAAATATTTGCTTCAAAATTCAAAAGTATTTTTACTAATAATGGCACCAAATTATCGGCCACTCCGACTGCCATGAAACTAGAAGCTACATAATTTTTGTATGTTTAATGATAAAAAAAAATGTAAATAATACCATTGTTGCGTTCTTTTTTGAAAAAACATGTACCTAAAATCATCCAAAAATTTACCGTTCCATTCCAGGGTTAATAAGAGGATTATTTTCATTTCATTACGTTTGCTTACAATGATAACTCTCAACTTTTGTATGCAATTGAGATGCTAAATTTTCTACTACCTCCCTCTTCCTTTTTAACCGGGCTTGGGACCGGCTTTGGCGGAATTAAGGCACTACGCAGATTTTTTTGGGCTCTTTTTATTTACATGAATTTATTCTTCTAAAATTAACCTGAATTTACTACAGTCGAAACCATGCCATTTCAATAAGTTTCTTATTTTAACCTATGTTATAATAATTAATACAAATTTTCCTAAAAATAATTTCTTCTTTGTGAAATATACGCTACTATTAATCGTAAATTTTTTTCCTGCACGAATTTTATTTAGTTCGTGCAACATTTTTTTTGAATTTCTCAAACTAAAATCGGTTGCCCCAATGCATAGGCTTCTAAGCCTACTTCATTGGCATTTCCGCCATTTTGAAATTCAAGAGAAGCTGTCAGATACCCAGGTGTCAGATTCGTGGCCAGAAGACGAGCACTTGAGTCCGCATCGCAAAATTGCACTAAAATTACTGGTTTCCGGCCACGCCAAGTATCCGAATCTACTCAATTTCGATTACAGACTTTACCATAAGGTATATGGTGTGTACTTACCTGCAGGAAGATTACCCAGGCATGCAGGAGTGCGTATTTTTTGAACAACACTTCACTTCACATTTCGTTGCCGGTGTTTAGATAGTAATTAAAGGTATCACTGGCACTTTTAACTTTATCTGATACTTCTTATAATTTTCTACACTTCTCGACACTCGCGTCGCTATATTTGTTTTGAAAACGCAGCTTGTTCTAGCTAATTTTATCTCAAAACCAAATAGCATACTTAAAAATTGTTTGGTTTGTGTGTGTGTTTGATTCGAGATTGACTCCTGGGTACTTGACAGCAGCCCTGAAAGCTTGACAGGTAAAGGCGAGGGGGAGAAAAAACGCTCGAGACACACACCTACAGGCGTTTACACTGATACCGCCACTCTAAAGTCTTAGGCAATCCGCACACGGGTCGTTAAGCTAACGTCGTAGATGCGATATTTCTACGCTTGGTCGTCACAACCTCAAGCGTTGTGCATTGCAGGCCTCAAGTCGAATGTCTAGTCGTTTTTGCAAGCGCGATGGATGACGGCGACGTACAATTCGTGGGGGAGGTGGAAAATGCCCCGAATTGTATGATTTTACGACGCATACTGACGTTTTCTTCGCGACCCGTGTGCGGACATGATACGAGGATGACGGCACTCGTTTTCTCGCGAGCTTCACAAGTGTCAAACGCATATCTCACGTATCGCATGGCTAACGACCCGTGTGCGGAGTGCCTTATACCTCTATTAACTCGGCAACGAAACCTCATAGAAACCGTAAATTGTGTATCCACGTTTTTATCAACTAGAAGTACCATTATGCGCAATATGAACGAAATCCAGAACCTCGACTTATTTTCGATGTCCACTTCAAGTGAAATGCCCCCATAGTTTGACGGTTACGGTTTTAAAAAAAGAGCAGTGGCATAATTAAGTTGATTCCAAGTTTTAAAAAAATCTAAAATTAAATAATACAGAAATAATTCATTAAAAAATTTAGCTTCGAAAGGTAGAATTGCAGATTTTCAATATTACAGAAATAGAGGCAAGAAAAAATATTGAACTTTAGCTGAAGATAAAACCGCCCTCTTATGTAATTCTTAAAATGAAAATTATTTGTACTCCATGCATAATTTCATTATATATGGTATAATCTCCAAGCGATAATTTTTTAAAGCATATTAAAATTTTTGTTTATTTTTTTGTTTGTATACATTTTCCGTGATTAATATTAAATAATGCACTGGATTAACTATTGCAAAACTTAGATCATTTTGTTCGATGATTACTGGAAACCATTACCATTACTGGAAAGAGTTTCGGGATCGAATGCTGTTGATTGTCTGCTGCTTGGGTTCTACTAGCTCTTATATTGTCTACTATACCTGTTTCTTGCAATTTTTTAATTGCTTTATGTCTGAAAAACGCTCGTATTTTTAATATGCACATTTTAATTAATAGCTCATAACGAAAAACGACCTAATTTTAACATTGAATTGAGTAAATTGATTTGAATCAAAGTAAAAATTTGATTTTTATGTTGACTAAGATATCCCGCAATAATAAGTAATCTGTTCCTTCTAATTCTATATAGTCAATTTTGCCTTAATTTTCATCATATGAAAAAAGTTTAATATGATTTCAAAAATGTATTTATGGTAGAATCGTTGTCGAGCAGATCTATATTTTAAGGTTTTAAATAATTTTAATATATAGTTTAATAGCTTCATGCAAAAAAGATAATGACTTGTCATACAACATATGTACATATCGTCGCTGTTAAATCAAACCGGCATATCTGCGAAAATTGAGTTTTTGAGTTTTTAGTATCGAAAAATTCCCTATTTTTCCGTCTATTTCTAAACCCGTCTAATGGTGTTGTGCCGCTTTGCATTCACGTGGAAATAGCCCACATGCGAAAACTTTAAAGCGCTCTGGTGAAAAAATATGCATTTTGCAGATATGCCGGTTTGATTTCACAGCGACGATATATTATTCTCACCACGAATACTTTTCATACCTTCCAGAAGGGAGACGAGATTTTTAGCGGCAAACGGTTTCTGAGAAATGAAAATTCTCGTAGGTCTTCTCAAAGAAAATTTTCAAATGATTTCGAATCATCCTTAAAACGAGTTTTCAACTACGTTTATTACTAATGTTCGAAGAAGAACATTAGTATTAAAATCACTTTGGCCAAATATTCATATTTATATATATATATATATATTATATATATTATATATATATATATATATATATATATATATATATATATATATATATATATATATATATATATATATATATATATATATATATGTATATATATATATATATATATATATAGTTGCTCACAAAAGTCAGCATACACCGCTTAAAAACGCGGAATTGGCAATATATAGGTAGAAAAAAAATGAAGAGACGGGTGAAAAACGTACTTAAAAGGAATATCAGAGACATTGTAATCTATTTTACACAGAATTAATGAGAATATACATATACATACACATATACATAGTAAATAACAAGAAACTCCGCTGAAAGTGAGGAAACAAAAGTCAGCATACACCACAGAAAATTCAAAAGAATCAGTATAAGCAATGAGTCATACTGCGATAAAGATTGCTACCGTGTTAATATACAAAGATAAACATTAGTACATTGCAAGTCGATCAAACTAAAGTGATTTGGGAGCCTTTAATACTTAAAAATGAGTACACGGAAGGAAACGAGTTTGGAAGTGCGAAAAATCGTCCTTAGTGAACGAATGGAAGGGAATTCGTGTGGCGAAATTGCTAAAATAGTTGGAAGAAGTCGGCCAACGGTGCAAACAATACAAAATAAACAACGAACAGGTAGACCGAAATCCTTAAGTAAGAGAGATGAGAGAGACTTGTTACGGAAAATAAGTAAGGGGCCATAAAAAAGTGCTCCGGCAATGGCCACTGCACTTGCAAAGGCAACATGGAAGCAAGTGAGTCCAGAAACAATACGTAGAGTTTTGCGTAATCAGGGTTATAATGGTAGAGTTCCGCGGAGAAAACCTTTCATTTCTCCTGTTAATGAAAAGAAGAGGCTTGACTTCGCTCGCCTGCGTCTTAATAAGGACGAAAATTTTTGGAATCATGTTATGTTTAGTGATGAGAGCAAGTATAATATTTATGGCTCTGACGGGCGCGGATACTTGTGGAGGAAGCGGAACTAAGCATTGGCAAAGAAGAATTTGCGTCCTACAGTGAAACATGATGGAGGGTCAGTCCTCGTATGGGGCTGTATGTCGGCCGCTGGTGTGAGTCAATCACATTTTATTGATGGTACTATGGATCAATACATGTATTTGAACATATTGCGACGCGATTTGATACCTTCTGTACAGAAATTAAGCCTACAGCCAGGTTGGATCTTTCAGCAGGACAATAATCCAAAACATACAGCTAGAAGTCTCAAGGAATGGTTGCTGTATAACGTCCCTTATCAGCTTCACAGTCCACCTCAGTCTTCCGATTTAAGCCCTATAGAGCATTTATGAGAGGAATTAGATCGCAGAATTCGTGAGCCAGCCGTAAGAGCAACTATTACTAGTAAAGAGACCCTGAAATCTGCTCTGCTGTGTACCTGGATGAATATTCCACCCGAAATTACCGGAAATCTCGTTAGTTCGATGCGAAGAAACAGAAAGCTGTTATTTAGGCTGGTGGAGGGCCTACAAAGTATTGAGCTCACGTTTTTTGGTCATTCTCGTTCTTTTCGAAACATGGCTCGTAGTGTATGCTGACTTTCGATGGATGAATTTTCTTAGTTTTCATGGCTTATTTCTTTCTGTGCTCGAATTTTCTTTATTGCTGTGTTGTGAAACTTATTTTTAATGCCAATAAAGCTACTTTTATGTTTTCAGTGCATTCTCTCTTTTTCCACTGTACCATATTCGTGTTTTTACATGCTGTATGTTGACTTTTGTGAGCCACTGTATATATTTATATATATATATATATATATATATATATATATATATATATATATATATATATATATATATATATATATATATATATATATATATATATATATATATATATATATATATATATATCATCAAAAAATTTAGTGAAAAAATCTCAGGAACGTGCCATCCAATTGAACTGAACCTGCAAATTTTGCCATTGGTGTATATGCAGAATAGAGCATATACACCTCACAAAAAGTAAATCATCTTTAACCCTTTGGCGCCGGCGGCCCATTTTAGTGATATTTTAAATATACCTATTTTTCTGTCAAAAAATAACTTGCAAAAATTACGTTTATGTGATGAATTCTGAATGTGTTTCAAATGTGAATATGACAATGTTTTTGAAATTTTTTAAGCTTTATGTGTGCACTAGGTGCCTAAAAATGAGATTGGGAAAATTTGGAAATTTTTGAATTGCGATAACTTTTTATTAGATTATCAGATCATAATGAAATTTACAGGACATGTTAATGTTATTAAGTTGCAACACTTGCAACGTGCTGGCAACCCTGTAGCTACGGAAGGCAGGGGTTTTCTCAGGAATTTTTCATGGGGGGTGTGTTCAGAATTTTAGGAGGGGTGTCCCTTTGGAACAAAAGACACAAAGGTCCCTTTGTGTAGGAAAATTGTCCGTGTTATGGGGGGTGTATGCACTTTCCGGGGGGGGGGGGGGGGTATTAGGGGGGTGTTAGGGGGGTGCAGGAAAATCCCTGACGGAAGGCACTGAAAGTGAAAACATTCAAACCATCGAAGCTCCTTAAAAATGTCCGTTTCTTACAATAAAAACAAACTTGTATACAAATCTTATGCTTTGTCTACACAGTCAAAGTAAAACTTTGGAAATTTCATGTCGGACAAGAACGGTAACCCTTTCCCAATTTGCCTAAATGTTTAGCATCAAAAATTTCTGTTCACGAGAACTCACGAACCAATAATCAGATACAGTTGAAATTTACAGAGCACATAGGACTTGAGTAGGAGCAGATCTGATAGAAGCGATTTGAAATTGTGGGCAACTCTGTGCCAGTGGTGCCATCTTGAAAAATTACAAAGAAAAAAAACTGCTTTTTGTCCCATGCATTCTGATTCAGTTACCAGATTTTCATGAAATTGATACAGTAGCTGAACCTTACGCTAGGTCGTGTTTGATAGAAATTTGATTGAAAAATTCGGTTGGTGCTGCCAGATATGGTAATTTTTGTGTCTTGGGTTTTGAAAATTCGCTCAGGAAAATAAAGCTTTATACCCTATAGCTTCCAGTGCAGTAATGACTTCAATAAATACAATTAATGGATTCTATTATATTCATTATTCAGGCTGAATCTGGTTGAAAAGCCGCGATAGGGTTGCCAGCTATTGTTGGTTTTGTGTTTATGTGCAATATCTTAAGCGATTTTATCGTAAAATTTTCAAATGGCAATGATATTGCAGTAACAATATAAAGCAAATATAAAGTTTTCGGATATTTGGAAAATTTTGCGGCTGGTAACCCTTAATTTCTTTATTCTCCTAAAACTTCGAATGCAGTCATGGGATCGAGACAAAATTCGCAGGGTAGGTTCAACGTGAAGCAGATGTGATATAATCTTGGCTTTGTTACTGGCAAAAGGTTGCTAGCATGAGTCGGTAGTGCTATTTTTGTATCAATAAATGCTTACAGTTAGTATTCATACCATACAATGAAAATAAATAACCAATGTTTCAATTCCCAAAGTTCTGCAAATTTTTCGGATCGCAGCCCCAAACACCAACTTCAGTTACAGTGTTGCAGGCACTGAGCATTTTCTTCATTGGTGTTATATACGATGCTGCTTTCAAAGTGTTTTGAAATATCCAACTGATAACGAATAAACAAGTGTTTTGCTCTCATAAACTTTGCAATTCATGCCGGTGGTAATATCTGAAACCTTTCCACCATATGAGTTATAATGCATTCTTGAGACCAAAGTGAAACGTGGCGTTTGAAACATTTTGGCTGTAAGAAGCAGCTCGTGTGGTAGAATATGCACTCGAAATCTGCACGATTCTTCTACTGTTCTTCGAACATGAGTGTTTCTAGCGGTTCTGGTGCACTAGAGTGTTATTTTTATTTCAAATCAGTAACCCAATCATTGACGAACACGGTTGTAAGCCTTCTATATCAAATTGTGTACAATATTTTGTTGTAATGTTATTATTTCAAAATATATAATGTTTATTTGACAACATATTAATATGCGAACGAATAAAAATAAAAATTATGAATCAGCAACAATATGGTAGATTGTAAATAAATATTTAAAAAAGTTCGAAAACGTAAAATAACCATTCCAATTTGAAATTTATGCATGTTATGTTAACATAAAAAAAAACCCAATTTCTAAAAGTTTTATAGTCGTGACAATCGTATGTTGTCACGACTATAAAACTTTTAGAAATTGGGAAATAATCAAAGGAAACAAAACTTAAAACGATAAATTAGCACAACAAAAAGATTTTTCTATAGTTTGACTTTTAATAATATTCATTTGAAATCCTTGGTAAAAACAAATATATGTTTGTAAGAGAAGAGAATCATATTGTTGCCAGTGCTTCGCACTATGTGAACGAATGAAAATAAAATCACAACATTAAAATAACAGAAATATGGCTAGAGCTAACAACAATCTAGGTTTTTGCATTTTGCTTTAGTTATGTTTTGCTGCACGGTCGTATCAAAATTTTAAAGGAATTGTGTTCCAAAAAACACAGGTCTATAGCATTTTCCAGTTTGCAACAAACAGGAGTCTTTTGCGAGTTTGGTAGTAAATTTTTGAAATGCTATAGAAGATGCCTCAAATATTTGATTAGATTTCTGAGTTCCACCAGATGGAGATGCCTTAAAATAATCGTATACTAGAAGAATTCTTTGGATTACTAAAATTTTATACGGCTGTCTCTGAAAAGGCGAATAATTTTTACTCAATTATGAAAAAAAATACCATCCTATTCAGGTCTCAAGGCATAATGAATGCATATCGAAATTTTGGCATTCAAATTTAGAATTGCATCGCAATAAACAAGCATAAAAAAGATAAAACACAAAACATTGAAACATTAACCAAAAATAGATCGTCTTCTCAGACATTTTTTCTTTCTTACTATTCTGATGCATTTGAAATTAATCTTTCTTGCCAAATTAATTCCGGAACTAAATATTTTCATCAATGAATACTAACAATTGCGCATCAACATTCTCAAAAATATTAATGGAAGCATTTCGCATACGACGTCATTCCAAACGACCGATATTTCCTAAAATAAATCACTTCAAAGTCAAGTATCTGCAGTTTGGTACTGCAATCAATCGCATTCTGTCTCTTCAAACATGTCCTCATTTGGTAAGTACATTTTCCATCACCATTAGGTTAAAACCTCCTCTATCAACGTCTCTCAACTGAGCTTATCGGTTTCTTTTTCCAACCTTGAGATTATCCAGATGTCAGGTAGTTTTCAGTACATCCAACGATATTCTCATACATGATGGAAAATCTTGTTCGCCGTTTCTTACAGTTGGAAATGATTCTTTGATCCCATCATTCAACCGGAACAAGCTCAAACGTTTCGGATCGTATATACTAAGATTTTCACTCTTTCAGAGCTCTCAGTGCACTTTCACATTACATTTTCGATTTTCTGGAGAATTTCATTTGCTTGAAAGACGCTGCGAATTCATGCTGAGCTGTTGATTGATAATGTGAAAACTGTGTGAAGGTTTCTGCGATGTGTTGAACGATAAGCGCGAATGAAGTGGAAACTAAACAATTTTTATTTATAAAGGATATAAATATTGAAAAATGTAAGTTTAATTTTTTAATTTATTTTTTTCGCTGAGTGTTATGGACTGCGAATATATTTCTTATTTTAATAAATGATTTGTAACGTGCATTGATATGATGCAATGCGTATTCATGATGCATGAATGTAAATGGTGTATAGACGTAGAAATTAAGTTTCTGTATATAGGAATGCGATTGAAATGAATTTTCTAATAAAAACAAATGAAATAAAAACAAATGACCAAATTTAAGAAATCATACTTATCCAAACGATGTTCAAATTGTTCAAATTTAAAATATGTTGCCAACCAAAATTCATATAAAACCTATACTGATACTTCTAGCTTTAAGTGTATTAACAGTATACATTGGTGCTACCACGATTACTGCAGCAAAAAAACTACTAGGTCGAATATACTGCTGGCCTTCCCACAAGGAGCAAATCGAAATTTTACAATTTTATCTATTGTGGCCGCATAAAAGTATATTTTTAAAAACTCTTTTTATGGTTTTCGAAATACATTTCAACCAGTAAGCTATTGCTAGATCTCGATATGAAAACGCTAACAACAAACAAAAGCTAAAAAAAATGTTCTAATGCAGCCTATGAATTAAAAAACTTAAAATATTATAATGATAATAATGAATCTAAATCTCACACTGGGCGCTGAAGTTACATAACTTTGAATATGTATTCCACTTAATATGAAGCTTGAATAACTTAATGTATCAATTTTGTTCAAATTTTTTTTTAAATACTGCCAACTTAAAAAAAACAATTTGAACTTTCAACCAGCTAAATGAAACGAAACCCACACAAAACGATATTCAATCAGCTGACGTGAGATAAAATTTACTAGCTGCTAATCGGAGCAATAAGTGCAAATTGAAAATCGTCACAGTTCTGTGATTCCTGCACACATACATTTAAAGTATTTGAATACAAATTGTACCATGGAATAAGATCGTCAAAGTTGAAAATAGAAATCGGATGGATTATAATCTGTCAAAAGTTACATATATATAAAAGTCTTGCCCCGCGAAAAGCAAATGAAATTTTTTTCCCCGCGAAAAATAAATTTCTTGCCCCCCGAAAGTTTTTTAATAGCTCAAACCTGAGGATATAATGCATGTTTTAGCAAATTAAATTAGATAGCCAATACCACCATTAAAAATAAATTCCTCGTGTAATTTGCCATAAAAATGCCTACTAAAAAAAACCTTTTGCAAACAGTTGAGTGAGCGAAATTACTGGTCTTAGTTGCCAAGATTCAATAAGATCTTTTTTTTCCATTCCAGAATCCATATTAAACGGGTAAAAATTAGCTTTTTGAAACAGAATCTATTCAATACGCTCTCACTTTAACGAGTTTTATTATAATTTACTTTAAAAACTATCCTTTTATCCATCTTTAACCGACCGTCATTTATTTGGCAAGTCTTCCTCCAATCTAGGGGCCATCTAAAGAAAAACGATCAAATTCAATAAATTTAATTTGTTTTTCATTTTATTATATGCAAAAAAACACCTCCTGTATTCGTTCAAATGACAAAAGTAATAAAATTACTAAGATATGACCAACTAATCCTGTTGTCATCTATATGACTTTTCATCGAGCGATCTCTGATATCAAACTTTTCCTGGTTTAATCTAAAACAGTCGGATTTCCACTTCGTCTCATTGAAGCATGAAGTTTTTATTAAGTAATAAAAAAAAATGTTTCGTTTATTAAACATGCACCCACTAGAGGGCCAACCTCTTCCGTAAGGCTGGGCATGAGTCCAGGAGCACCTTACTTCCCATGGTCTCGTAAATTTTACAACCCCGGTAGGTATGGAGACACCGTCGTGGCGACCTGCAGTCAGGAGGAGGGCCTCAACACACTCGGAGACGCCAACTAATGAACCAAAAATGATCTCAACCTTTTCCTCCTTGGCACTTTTAGTGCTACTTTTAGTTTTTCCGGCGGATTTCATTTTGCCGTATCTTCGAAACTAGGCCGCAGACTGGTATAAAAATTTCGCCCGAAGCAACACAGAAAAGTCCACGAATTCATGCTAGATAAAAAATTTTTTTTTGTAAAATATGGATGTTTTTGCCCAATTTCCCCTACCAAAAATTTTTTACCCTTAAAATATCATTAATATACTCCCCGACTACTTCCAATCATTGAAAGCGCGGTAAAGGCAGTTTTTGCCAAACTATGGCCAAAAAACCCCTTACTCCCCTACAAAATATTTATATCACAGTAATACTGCCCTACTAAACGCAAAAGCGGTATCTAAAAAAAAATCGAAAAAATTGATTTTTATAACATTAGAAAGCTTAAAACAATACGCATCTAATGAACTTAGCCCTTTAATGGTATCTTATTTAAAACATATGGAAAACACCTTATGCAGTTTTTTTAAATCTAAGTACCCGATGTATCCAAGAGCGGAAGATCGCTCTCCGAGAAAAATGGAGTAAGGAGAATCCTCCACCAGCTCCAAATGAACCCAGTTGCTCATCGCCTATCTCAATTTTACCTTAAATCACTAAGGGAGTTAGAGGTATACCAATGCTACTACTTTTACAAAACTTCAATTATCTCGAAACTCGCTTTCATTGAGATATCGCTTTTGCGCTTAGTAGGGCAGAATAGGTCTTGGCCCGTTATGTCCCAAACCACTCCAACCCAAAATTGGCCGATTTTGTCCGATTTATATTTGATTTATTTACCAAACACGGCAAAATACATTAAAAAGCTACTTTTGCCCTAAAAAACTTTTTGAATATTTGAATAAAATACTTGCAAGTACGAAAATACTGTTTTCCGCAGCTAAACAGTTTTTATTTATTTATTTATTCAAATCCATTTTTACAGGCTGCTGCCCAATTATAAGAATAGAAATAATAGACAAAGCGAAAAAGATATTAAAAAAGAAAAAAAAAAATTAACAAATAATTGAAAATATTAAATAAACACATATTTGAAATTACAAAAAATTAATTCCAATATGCAAGTTAATATGAAAAAAAGTGCGAAAAGGTAAAAAAATTTAAAAGAAAATCAAACATTATAAGGAACTTTAAGATTTAAGTCTTTAATTTGGGATTTAAATTATGCGAACGTAAGCGGAAAAGGACCAAGCTGAAGATCGTTGTGCTTCCTGGGGATACGCACTAGCGGCGAGATAAAATAAACATCAGATCGCGCGAAGGGAAGAGAGAACATTAGTTGAAATCTATCCGATCGATTGACGTTCCGCATACACAGCATACGACCAAGATCGGAGAGCATAGGGCAATGGAGTAGCTTGAAAAGCAAGCGCTCGTCAAGAAACACTCGTCGGGAATCTACTGAAGGAATTTGGAATAAGGATAGACGATCACTATACCCACAGTAAGGGATATTGAATTTAAACAACAGGGAGCGAGTAAACCTACGCTGAACGTATTCCACTGCCTCGTTAAGATATTTATGACGGGGAGACCACACTTGACAACAATATTCTAGAATGCTACGAACAAGTGAAAAAAACAGATGGAAAGAGGTAGCGATGCTAGTAAACGAAGAAGAGCATCTAAGAATGAAACCGGACACACGAGAAGCCTTGGCGGTTATATAGGCAATGTGTAAGTCAAATCTGAGCTTTGAATCAAAGTACACACCAAGATCCTTAAAATTATCAACAGCCGTGATGGAAGATCCATACAGTGTGTAGGAATATATTACGGGTGATATTTTAAACGTATAGGACATTTGATGACATTTGGATATTTTCAAAGTAAGATAATTAGTAGCGCACCACCCTAACGACCGAAAGAGAGCAGAGATCGTTTTGGAGTTGGAGGCAGTCGTTGATAGATTCGATTACTTTGAAAATCTTGAAGTCATCAGCAAACAAGAGGCAGGGAGAACGAACAAAAGAAGGGAGATCATTTATAAAGACTAGGAATAATAATGGACCAAGAATAGAGCCCTGAGGCACACCGGAGAGTGGACAAAAAGGGGAAGAGGTGGAGGATTGCACAGATACAACACAAGAACGACCAGAAACATAGAATGAAAACCAAGACAAAAGGGATCCTGACACCCCATAACTTCGAAGCTTGGCAAGAAGAATTCCGTGATCAACAGAATCAAAAGCTTTTGAGAAGTCGGTATACACCACATCCACTTGCTTCCGTTGGTCTAAGGCAGAAGCAACAAAGTTAGTAAAACATATAAGATTAGAGGTGGAGGATCTACCTTTAACAAAACCATGCTGTTCCGGAGCAAGGAAGGGATGGAGGAGAGGAAGCAGCCTGTTGTAAACCACTCTTTCAAGAACTTTACCAAAACAAGGAAGGAGGGAAATTGGACGGTAGTTGGAAACACAGCTTGGGTTTCCAGACTTGTGGATGGGGGAAATATAAGCAGATTTCCAACTGTCAGGGAAGCAGGGAGGAGAGGCTTATGTTAAATATAATAGATAAAGGAACACACAAAAAGATGATGATAGTGATTTGGCCAACAGATTAGGGATACCATCACAACCACAACCGACATTGACATCAAGACACTCGAGTAAGGATTCAATTTCAAGAGGATTGGTGTAAAAGGAAGATAGGGAAGGTGAAGCAACACGGGGAATATCACAGGGCAACTTATGATTATGTTGAGGAAAGAAGGAAGAAAAATATTTTGCGAAAAGGTCGCAAATTTCACGTGGATTAGATGCAGTATCGTTATCGAAGAACATGGAATCGGGGAAACGATGGGAACTTTTGAGGGAACGGACATACGACCAAAAGGGTTTTTGATGATTAGAACAGATAGAGGACTCAATGCTAGAAAAGTATTCTCGGATAGCTTGATTGACAGCCGTTTTGGCAGAAGATCGTAGCCTTGAAAATTCGAGGAAGTCATCATGAGAGCCTGTATGTTTAAATCCAAACAGTTCGTTTTGACAAATTGAAAAAGGGTTCGTTTAAAAAAACGAAAAACGATGAAAAACGATTCGTTTTAAAAAAAAACGAAAAACGATTCGTTTTGAAAAAACAGTTCGTTTTTAAAAAAAGAAAAACCATTCGTTTTAAAAAAACAGTTCGTTTTTAAAAAATGGTTCGTTTTAAAAAACGATTCGTTTTAAGGCGCGTACACATACAACCAACAAACGACCAACGAACAGCAAATGGCAGTTTGATCGAATGTTGGTCGTTGGCCTTGGCGTTGGTTCTGCCGTCTACACAGGAACAAATTGGCACCAATGGCTTGGAGCCAAGGCATTGGATGCGGTTCGGGCTGAGTGGCATTGCACACCTAGTGATTGACAGCGATTAAATTGGGGTTGTAAAGTATAACGCATTTATGGTAGTAGAACGCATTTCGACACCGTACACTATATTTGACAACATGCAAAAAACATAGTCTAGCTCAACACACTACTCGGTATTAATGACAGCCAACACGACCAACTGTCCACAGTACAACGGAGTCCCAAGGCCAATACATCGCCAACGCTTTGAAGTTACCGCCAGCAGAGCGAACAACAACCAAGGCCAACGCCAAGGTTGGCTCTTCGTACACACTAAGCGAATCCGAGCCAATGAATGGCTTGGCCGTTGGTCTTGGCCCTATGTGTACGCGGCTTTAGAAAAACGATTGGTTTTATAAAAACTATTCGTTTTAGAAAAACTGTTGGTTTGAGAAGAATGGTCCGTTTTAGAAAAACCATTGGCTTTAGAAAAGCTATTCGTTGTAGAAATAAGGTTCGTTTTAGAAATACGGTTCGTTTTGGAAATGCTGTTCGTTCTAGAAAAAAAATTTCGTTTTAGAAAAACTGTTTGTCGCTATTTGGAAAAACTGTTCGTTGGTTTTTTGCAGCCAAACGTTTTTTTCAAACTGTTTGGCGTTTTTGAGCCCAACACTAGTCCCGATACCAAAAACCTTCAAAAAATTTTCGAATAAATAAGATCAAATTAATTTATTTGCAACAAATAAAATCATCGCCACAAATTTTTAATTAATTAATTAATGCTAAAAGAAAAACTAACACACTATATCCTATTTTCACAACGAAACTATTAACTAATTTTCGAAAAGGTTCAAATGAGAAAATCTTTTACGAAAATTTTCACAATTACCATTCCATGTCACCCAATTACCGAAACTATGGCAAAACTTTCTCCCTAGAACTTCAGTTCCAGATAAAGTTTAATAGTTTCCAGCATAAATTTCCAAACGCCTTGGCCGTCGTCCCTTTCAATCATGACAATATGAAATTCATTCTGGAAAAACTTTCGAATCAAGTTACAGTTTTTACTACAATTTTTTTTTTGATAATAACACTGAGCTCGAAAATATATTTTGATAAACTAAAGAGCTTGCCGAAATTGGATCGAAAACTTTCGGATAGTGTATTGAGTTCAGACTTGCGAATTTGAAAATGATGAAGAAGTTGATTGATGAAAGAAGTTGATGATGAAAGTATCTAGATCGAATTGTGTTGGAAATGAAAAGTTTTTTCATACTTTTGGACTGTCTTTGATATATTTGAGTCCAGAGTGTGAAGGTGGATTTGAGTTCTTCAAAATACACTATAAGTTTGCTGAACGTGCACAGGCTATGATTTATTGTGTTCGCAGTTATAATTGAAAATAACGTTTGATGCATTGACTGCTAAAAAGTATTTTCCACGACCATTAAAAACAGATAAAACTTTTTCTCATCGAAAAGTTTATATCGATTTCAGTCTCATTTGAGTTAGACAGAATAGATATTGAGATATCTTACTCACAGTTATATTATGCCGCTATCATTCTGCGACGCATGAAAAGATCTCCCCAGCTAAACGTATCCTGATTCATCTGACGTTGAAATGCCTTCCCGCTAAAAGTTCTATCGATTTCCGTTTTATTCCACTTTTCACATCATCTTTCACATTTACTGAATCTTTAGATTCAGGTCACCTTTTCAGTCTGTGCTTAATTTCGTTTCCCTTATGGCACCCGAGTGGTGTTGAATGCTCCATTAGTCGAGAATTGAGTTTTCTCAAGCGCCTTGCATGCTGATCGTTTTAGGGAAAGATAAATGCTGCGAGGAAAGATATTCGATAAAAAAAACTTTAAAATGGCAAATTGACTCAATGTCTTTGGTAGTCGTTTTTGATTTTATGCTTTGAAACGATGATGGAAAAATGAAAGAAGAAAAAATGAAATGAACTAATAATAATAAGGTTGACAAGAGCAAAAAAAAAAGTTCTTTAAAATTAATGTTAGCACTTAAGGACTTTTTGCAGAAACGCGTTAACTTCATTCTTGCAATGAAGGATATTTTCTTCTCGATTGACTGGCAGAACGTATGAAATAGTATAATTTAAAATTTAATAATAGCTTTATTTTATTGATCGAACGGATTTAGAAATATTTACAGTGTTTGAGATAAATCTAGAGTTTAGACAATGTCTTTACAGCTAAGTTACTAATAGATATTAATTTAGAAATGATTAACTGTATATATAATTACAAGTTATCTCATATTAGGCAAAATTAGCTTAAAACCTACTAGAACACTTAAACTAAACTTAAGATAGTTTTTATAACTAGGGACTACAAACTAGGTTAAGGAAATATATTGGAGAATACACTATCTTACGCACGATTCAAGGATGCAATTAGTGCGTTAGACGAACGTGCACATTTATCAAGGAACTTTTGTTACAGAATAAGATCTCTAGACTTGGTTTTATTGACTTTTGCCAATTTGTGCAGACGAGCGGTAGAGAAGTAGTAGGGTTTGTTCAATATGATTTTGAGGCATTTATTTTGGAGTATTTGAAGCTGGTTAACATGAGAAGCTGCACAGCTAATCCATATTGGACAACCGTATAGTTGTGCATCGCGGATTTGTATGCAAGCAGTTTATTATGTAATGACAGCTTAGACTTCCTGTTGATAAGTGGGTATAAGGAGCGTATTTTTTTTCCCCCTAGTGTAGATGGCAAAAAAAAATCTGCTTACCAGACCCCCGGGTGACCTATCACCTCGGAGTATGTGAGGTTTGACTCACTAAAAAAAAGGACCATCTACAAGCCCACGAAGTTCCGAGTCGGGACCCGCCTAAGCACTGCTTCGACCCGCCCGTGCTGACTCACCCATCGGTAACCACGGACTTCAGAAACTACCACAGTTCATGGGTCGGTAAGGCAACCCTCCTCCCGCTTTATGCGCAGCACTTTCTCAACATATGTTGAGACTGCGCGCCAGTTCTCCTCGTTTCGCAGCATTGCTTCCACGATCGTCTCAGGCGTTGCCAGGTCAATCGTGGACTCAATGGTACGCCTCAAACTTACGACGCGACTGCACATAAAGAATGTGTGCTGAGCATCATCGAGCTCAGTCACACAGTACCGGCAGTACGGTGTGACCACCTTACCCATTCTGTTCAGGTATTTCCTGAAGTAACCGTGCCCTGTCAAGAATTGACAAAGGTAAAAGTTTACCTCTCCGTGGCTCCGGTTAAGCCAAGGCTCAATAAGACCAATTAGTTTAGCCGTCCAGCGTCCTTTAGCACTTAAACTCCAACGTTGTTGCCAGAGTTGGAGAGTAAGCGTACGCGCGTGCGTCAGAGCCTCAGTTCTACCCAGCTCTGAGCGATAGAGGTACCCTTCTTTGCGTTCTCGCGCTAGTAGGTCGATCGGGATTACTCCCGATACCACCATCACAGCCTCTTCTGAGACTGTTTGGTAGCTACAGGTGATACGCAGGGCACCCCTGCGCTGGACACTGGCAATGCGCTTCCGGAACTTTTCAGTGCGGAGCGCATCTCCTCAGATTTCGGCTCCATATAGCAAGATGGAATCGGTCGTTACCATCAGCAGCCTCCGTCGCGTCTCACTGGGTCCACCGACGTTGGCCATTAGCCTACTCAGCGAAGTGACGACTACTAGAGCCTTGTCACATGCCCTGCGGATATGATCCCAATACGTCAGCTTGGTGTCCAGGGTCACTCCCAGATACCTGACCGACTTGCTGGTCTGGACCTCGACGGAGCCAACTGTCACGGGTATGATAGTTGGTATCCTCCGCTTCGTCAGCATAACAATCTCTGTCTTTGAGATTGCCAGCTGGAGGCCGTGTTCGGTCATCCACCAACCCACCCTCCTCATGACTTGGTTAAGTCTGAATTGAGCGAATTTGGCAGATCTGGAAGTGATTACCGCCGCGACGTCATCAGCGTAACCTACCAGAAACACATCCGCAGGCATTTCCAGGCGCAGCAGATCATCGTACATGATGTTTCAGAGGTCAGGTCCTAAGATCGACCCCTGTGCCGCACCTAAAGCAACAGGCCTTCTTTTGACTCCTTCGTCGGTGTCGTAGAGCAACCAGTGATCCCTGACGAAGTCCCGCATCATGGCTAGCAAGTAGTCAGGGATACGGAACGTTTGCTCAAGGGCCCGCAGGATGTCTGTCCACCTCGCCGAGTTAAAGGCATTTTGTACGTCCAGCGTTACCAGCATAAGGAGCGTATGCTTTTCAATATTTTAGATTTGATGCCTTCAGTGTGCGAGTGAAACGTTAATTTTGAGTCTAGATGGATTCCAAGATAATTAATGTCTTTTGACCAATTGACAATTGATCCAAGAACATTTATTTGCGAATTCGGTAGTTTTTTTCGTGCACGTTTTTTTGTGAAGAAAATTACTTGTTTATTTTAATCTTCCACCTTTTACAAAATTGATCTATGAGAGTTAATTGCTCCTGGAGATTGTTAATTATCAACACTGGGTCAGCTTCGCAGGCGAACATTGCAGTGTCGTGAGCATACATAGCTAAATTGCAACGTGGTGATTTTTCGAGGTCAGACATGAAAACATTATACAGCGTGGGACTAAGGACAGAGCCTTGGGGAACTCCGGCAGGTAAATCACATTTTTTTGATAAACTAAGTGTCTTTACATGAAAAGTGCACGAGTCTAAAAATGAATGGACAATTCTGCATAATTAGGTGAGCAGTGAGCATTTAATAAGTTTCAAAACTAGGCTGTGTCTGTACTGTGTCAAAGGCTTTTTCAATATCAAGCGCTATCAAGCGCTTGAGCATTTTGATATGAAATTATCATTAATGTGGTGAACAACTCTGAGTAGCTGGTGAGTGGTAGACATACCAGGTTGAAAGCCGAATTGAAAATCCGGAATAGTGGAGGTAGCTTCGAGTTCTTTTCGAATACGGAAAAGGATAATTTTTTCGAAAAGTTTACTAAAGGAAGGAAGTAAGCTGATAGGGCTGTAGCTACTGGGGAGCCTAGGATTTTTACCTGGCTTTAAAATTGAAATGACAATTGCGTTTTTCCAAGCAAAACGAAAGTATCCTAGCTTTAAGCAGCAGTTAAAAATAAATGTAGCTAAAATTATTGCCTTCCAAGGAAGGTTTTTAAAAAGGACGTTCGGCAAGCAAGCTTTTGAGATGGGATCTTGTTTCTGCAGGAGAGCAAAAATCACTAGGTTGGAAATGGGCTTTGGCTTCTAATAGTTTGGCGATTTCAAGGTCTACTTGGAGACTGGTGTCGGGGTCTCTAGAGAGAAGCGTAAGCTTGTGTGAGCTTTGAAAGGAGTCAGCAAGTGCATCAGCTTTTTCTTTTTCAGTATAAGTGACATCGCCATTAGGAAGGAACAACGGAGGAAGCATACGTTTTTTGTTCTTCAGTAGCTTGAGCATTTTCCAGAGACGATTTGACCCAAGTGCCTGTGCGCATAGTAAGTTATTCCACCGTTTATTACGAAGTTCAAGAAACGTTTTACGTATTTGGGTGTTCAGAGTGTTTAGGTGGGCTTTTAATTGAGGACAACGAGTTCTTTGCCACTGCCTACGAGTGTCATTGCGGTGTTTGATTAAAGCAGCAGTGGCGTTGTCTATATGAAATTTGGAAATCACTCGCTTTGAAGTGGGGGTGGAGTTGTTTCGGGCTAATGTGAGCTTGTTGGAGAAAGTCGAGATTAGACTGTCAATTTGGGAGACGTTTACAATTTTCGAGAGGTCATAATCGTTAAGGTTATTATCATCTTCCAAGATTCTACGATAAGCAACACAAGAGGTTTTATTGTAATTGAAACAGGAAAAGGTCGAAAGCTTGAAGTGTTTGTAGATGTCAAATCCAACCGGCAGGTGAATAGAGGATAGTTCCGTAATCACTGAAGGCTGCGACAAGGAAAAATTGCTGTTGGTTATAATAAGATCAAGATTTGAGGGATTTCCTCTTGGAAGGAAGCAGGTTGGACCATCGGTAGTATGTATAAAAGTGTTTTTCTCTAATGAAAGCTCAAATAAGATTTATCCGACCTTGCTGGCTTTCAAAAAGTTCCAATGCCGGTGTCGGGCATTTAAGTCACCACCGATAATGTAGTTTGTTTTCAAGGAAAAGAACAATTTTAGATCGTTGTGGAACTGCTTTGTCTTGTGGGAATTTAATTTAGTGCCACTGAAGTAAACTGAAATAGCAGTGATGTTGATTTCTTCGATGTACTTTGCTACTGTTTCAATAATTTGCGTTGGTAGATTATATAATCGTTGAAACTTCATGCCTCTTTTAAGAAATAATGCTACGCCACAACCAATTGCATCCTTTCTGTCGTTTCTAATTATATGATAGTTAGAATTATTCAGTCGTTCGTCTTCTCTAAGCCAAAATTCGCTGAGAAAGAGAAAATAGATATTCTTTTCATCTAGAAACGCAAAAGTTTCGATAGATTTGTTTCGAATGCTTTGAGCGTTCCATGTAAGACTTTGAATTTTATGTTTATTTATAAACAAAGTTGGTCGCTAGTTTTACGATCACATTGAATTGATCGGTGCGCGTTTTAGTCTAAAGAAATCATAAATAAAACTTCAATTAAGTGAAAGTCATTAACAGGACACGTATACCAGCCTGCAATGTGCTATTCACAACATTGTTATTTTGCTGCTGTCTTAGCTTGCTTAATTAAATGGAAATGTTCGTACACATCATTGTAAATCAGCAGTAATAGACACTAATGAAATCATGTCGTTTCGAATTACAATTAGATTCATGTACGTATTTCGAAGTAATATAATACTCTCAACGACAAAACTGAACATTTGACAAACTCAGGCTTTAATAGCTACTTAGATTTTCATCAGCCCATGCACTGACATATAAATGAATATATGTATGCCAAACATGTATCTCATCATGACACCACTTTTATACACCACAACAAGGTGAAAAGCGGTAATAGCTTGTCTGCTGCTATTACTCGAAATGACAAACATTATCCACTTGTGAAAACGAGACATCTTACTTCCACTTGGAGCACATTTCGCGGAAAACCAGCCACTCCTTACTAAACAATGCGAACGAACCGTGCTAATTTGAACATGAGAACAGTAATTACTGTGCCGATAAATAGTATTCGCTGCTCTGCATGTTAAAACGACTATCTAAAACATAATGACATGTACGTTGAAAGCATTTCTACTATCTACATATCTGAAATTTGAGCAAAGTTTTCAACTAAGAATTTTCAACAGGTTCACCGACTTAAAGTTTCTTATTCATAAAATACGTTCAAGTTCAGTTAAAACTCTTATTATTTCTTATTCACAACACGTTGTAGCATCCTGTTGGGGAATTTATGCGCTTGGCACGAGTTTGTATTCGAGCCCTAAATATTTTACTGCTTAGAAGTTTTATTTTCAGACTCCACTTAGTACAAAAAAAATAAATAGTAAAGCAATTAAAACTTCAGTGTTTTTATTTTTATTTTGTACGACTCAATAAAGTTCTTAATCGTAACACGCTCTAATTAAGACTGACTCAATCGTCTACGTACATTCAAAATGTCAATTATCTTAGCTTACTGTTTAATTAAGTTTATTTAGAACATAATTCAGTGTTGAGTGTTTATAATAGTTAATTCAGTGTTGAGTGTTTATAACAGTCAATTCAGTGTTGAGTGTTTATAATACCATACAATTGTGTAGGTGTCATATACATAACTTGTATGATAGTTTTGCAATGTATGAAATTATGATTAAATGATATTTGATTTAGGTTCTGACATTGTAACCCCTCCACCGCAAGATTGAGGCTCCGACGAAATTATGTGTTTACAACTTTTGTTAATGATTTTTCGTCTTAATATAATTTTCTTACATATGACATAGAGTATTGCTATGATAGCGATTGAAATAATAGTCGTATTGATTCCTATGTTTGTAACATGGTAAGTATGATTTTTATATTCAAGTTTTTGTAATAAGTTTCTATTATGAATATTCTCTAAGTACAGTTCTCTTAAGTTTAATTCTTTTACTACTTCATGTTCCTTACAAAGTTTGGTAAAATTATTTTATCCAATACATTATTTTCATAATTCGTAAAAGTTTTATTTTTAATAGAAATTTTGCAATTTTTGAATTTGATGAGGTAATTCCCACTAATATCGACATTTATTTTACTACAATTATTTATTACATTAGTTCTAACTAGGTTTTTTGTAATGATGATACCGGAGATAATTTCTTTGATTTCTTCATTTGTTACTATGGTTTTGTTACATAATGCTTCCTTTGAGTTAATAATGCCCTCTATGCAACTGTCAATCAACGGTATTAAGTTTTTTTCCAAGCTTTCCTTGACCGGTAACTTATATATATTATTATTGTCGTCAATTAGGACTTCGTTAGTGTGTAACGACAAGGACTTCTTATTTGAGTCAGGAATAGGTTCAATGAGTACTTTAGAGTATTTTAGATTCGAAAGTTGGGGTATGAGTAAAGCTATTACAATTGTATCTTGGTAAGTTGTAACAACGGTTTTAATATTTTGGTAACTTTCTAAATTTGGAATGAATTCTAACTCTTCTGCTGAGAGTATGTTTTTTGACAATATTCCGAGTCTGCTGGAGAGAAGTACTTGTTCAATGTCGTCTATATGGTTTTTAAGTAATGTTATGTCGTAGTTTATATGGTATGCATACTGCATGAGTTTTACTTCGTCTTCCAATGTCGTAATGCGGTTAGCGTATTCGTTAGTGAAATTGTCTATATATTGTTTCAGATATTTTTGTTGATGATTGATGTGAGTGGTTATATTTTCGATTTGATCCGATATCTGTCTATTTATTGAAATTTGTCTATTGTTTTCCTCGATTAGTTTTCCGTTGTTATTGTATAGTTCGTTAAGTCTGGTCTCAATTTCTATTTCGTCTTCATGGTCCATGGTTCCAGCAATAATTTTTAAACCTTTGCCTATTACATTGATGAGTCCGCGTTTGTTCCTAAAGTGAGGCTTGATACTTTTAATTTTGTTTTCCAATAAGATGAAACTTTGGTTTAGAGTTTGATATATATGTCTTATTAATTCAGGTTTTGATTGAAGCGCCATAAAAGTGGATTTTATATAATTTGCTGAAGTTTCATATGTTGTTAAGTTAACTATATGTAACACTTTGTGATAGTGGTTGATCATGCTAATAGTTCCAAGATCGAGGGTAATATATCCGTTGTTGCTGTTCAGGTCATTAACATGAATTTCCTGACTTTGGGCATAAAATGTGTTGGTGAAGAGTAAGAATGTTGATAGAAACCAAATCATCATTGTGGTATTTTTCATTTGCCTGTAAAAAGTTATGAGTTCTGTTAGTCTCAATGTGTCTGTATTAGTTTTAGTTTAAGTAACGCATATTGGTATTTACAATATGGAGGGTATAGAAAGAAATAATTTTTTCCTTATGGTAAACGGTTATGAAAGAAGTTTTCCTTGGATTATTTCAAGTATCATACGGTTTCGTAAGTAAGGAATGTCTGTTTGCGTAAATGTAAGTTCACGTCCTTTTGTAATATATTCAGCTATTATGCAACTAAATACACCGCAGTCACTTGTGTTCGTTTGTCTTGGTGTGTCGAGTACATTTTCTTTTGTGAAATGAGTTGTGTCGTAGTTTGATTTAAGTTTATCAATTGATTCCTTCTTTAAGTAATCTTCTATGCTATGTAAGAGACTAGTATTCTGTCCGCCTAACGAGTCGTAATATTTAATTGTTTTAGTTCTAAAATCTATAATGGCTAGGCACCAATGTGAATTGTTGATATGAACCGGTATAATTATCATATCGTAAGAGAAAATGTTTATCGTTTGAGTCCAGGATCTGACTCCTTCGTAGCCAGATTGTAAAAGTTTTAATGTGAAAAAGGTATTCATCGCATATACACGAATTCTATCGGAGCCTGCTTTATTATTTTCACTTCTATCCTGAATGAGTTTTACATAAAAATTCAAAATATTGCCATTAAGCCAATTACTGCCTATAAGTGTGGAAATGTCACGTCTAGTGATTTGTAAACCAAATTTAGAGATAAGCGTCTCATTTTCTGGGCCTTGATATTTCGCCTTTTGTATCAGGGAATTTTGTTCGTTAGTAAATGGTGGAAATTCTTTCAAAACAGACGGTTTTTCGCGATTATAACAGGGGTCGTCAAAGGTAGTTAGCTTTTTCGGTTTGTGTTTTCTACGTTTCGGTTTACATTTAAGGCTAATAGTAGGGCTTTCAATGGTTTGGTACTTCTTTTTCCGTTTTACGTGTGATTTGTAATATTTGTGTCCAGAGTCAGTCACAATGTGGTCTTCATCGAATTTTCTTGCTGATACTTTCCTAAATTTGGCATGGTTTTTTCCGCCTCTGACTTCTTTCAGGAAGACTGGCCCTTCTTGTATGCTTATTTCTTCGCGATCTTTGTTTGCTTTGCTAATGGCTTTTTCTTTCAATTTAATCATTCTTTCTTTGATGCTCGGATAGTCTGCTGGAGTTACGATGCCCGAAAGGAAATCTTTAGGTCTAAATCCTGTAGTAGAGTGTATGGTGTTATTGTAGAACATAACGGCCTTGAGTACTTTAGTTTCTACTGTATCAGTATCTTTTTCTGGGTCATGCCTTAACAATCGTATGTGTCCATTTAGTGTGTTATGAAACCGATTTATGTCTGCGTTAGAGGTGTGGTTGTTATTGGACGTATAATGGATTTCAATATTACGTTCTTTGAAAAGCTCCTGGAGGGGGAGTGCTTTGCAGCCTAATTCATTGTCAATTATCAACTTTTTTATTTGTCCCACTACACCTAGATACTGTAGAGTGACACGCTTAAATTCTGTCCAAGTTCTGCCGATTATTTTGAAAGCTTGCGCAAATTTAGAGAATCGGTCTATGAAAGTAACGAATATTGTTTTATCAAGACTATAATAAACATCTGCTTGTATTATGTCTCCGGGTGCGTTCGGGGTTTCGGTGATTTTAAATTTTTCTTTTATCGGATGGCGGTCGTATTTTTCAACATTACATATTTCGCAATTATTAATGAATTGTGTCACACGGATTTTCAGTTTAGGGTTATAAAATTTCATTTTGAGCTCTCTAAATACTTCGTCTATCCCTCTGTGATTGTTACGAAGGTGTTCCTTTTTTATCTCTTCTACTAGTTTTTCTTCGTCTAGAATATCTTCGAGTAATGTTTCGCAGCGTATTAGCTTGAAATTATCGTTATTTGAAAAGTTTTGGTAATAAGCGTCCTGAAGTGTTTGAAAGAACTCGTCATCTTTGACAAGTACTGCGTTAAGTCCTTTGGGGTTGAAATGGTTTTTCAAGAGGGTTATCGCTGTTTGATGATCGAATATTTTGACGAATACCTTTGTTCTATTTTTATCGAAAACTTTCTCTTTCTTTACTCTCAAGGACCCTGAGGTAGATTTGTAAATAACAATTTGGTTTTTGAAGACGTTGATGGCTGATTTGCTTGTCGGGAAATCATGGTTATTTTCGATTAGGTTAAGTTCTAGATTTTCAATCCTGGACAACGCATCTGCTGCACTATTTGCGGTTCCTTTTCTATATTGGACCGTATATTCAAATTCTGATAGCTTTAAGCGCCATCTAACCAATTTCGAGTTAGGCTCTTTAATAGAAAATAACCAGGACAGTGGTCTATGGTCTGTCTCAACGATAAACTTTCGTCCAAACAGATATGGGCGAAAATATTTCGTGGCCCACACAATTGCCAACAATTCTTTTTCGATTGTGCTGTAATTGACTTCATGCTCGTTTAGTGTCACGCTAGCGTAGGAAATGGGATGACCTTCTTGGGACAATATTGCACCTAAGGCATATTGGCTAGCATCGGTGGTTAGCGTAAAGATTTTGTTGAAGTCAGGGTACCGCAATATAGGATCGTTAGTGAGGAAGGTTTTCAGAGTTTGGAAACTAGTGAGATATTCTGGGTCGGATAGGTTTAATTTCGAATCTTTCTTTAAGTATTTAGTCATAGGTTTTGCGATTTTTGAATAGTCTTTTATAAATTTCCGGTAAAATCCGGTTAGGCCAAGAAATTGCTTTATTTGTTTAGGGGTTTTAGGTAAAGGGAAGTTTTTGACACATTCGACTTTTTGGGGATTTGGTTTAATACCATCGGGTGTCACGATATGCCCGAGGAACTCCGTTTCCTTCTTTAAGAATTCAGACTTGTCCATTTGGACTTTTAAATTTACTTCTTTTAATCGCTTGAAAATTTTATTTAGAGAATCTATGTGTTCTTGAAGGGAAGTAGAAAAGATGATAATATCGTCGAGATATACTAAACAGATTTTATTGATATAGTCACTAAGAACGAAATTCATAAGTCGTTGAAACGTGGCGGGTGCCGTTTTTAGCCCAAACGGCATACGCAAAAACTCGTAGTGTCCGTTTTCCACACGGAAAGCAGTTTTGTGTATGTCGCGTTCATCGATCTCAATCTGGTGAAAGCCTTTTGCCAGGTCGAGAGTCGTGAAGTATTGGCAGTTTCCCAGTTTTTCCAGTATTTCATCAATATTGGGGATTGGAAACTTGTCGTCAACGGTGATCTCGTTTAACCTCCTGTAGTCAATGACAAGCCTCCATTTGGTCTTTCCACTGGCATCGGCCTTCTTAGGCACGATCCAGATCGGTGCACAGTATGGTGAATTACTAGGTCGTATGATATTTTGGTCTAACATTTCACGAATCTGTTTCTCTACTTCAGTTTTATGTACATACGGGTATCGGTAAGTTTTACAATGGATCGGAATGTCATCAACGGTTCGGATTCTGTGTTTAATGACGTTAGTAAATGTTAGATCTGAATCTTCGTTGTAGAATATACTATTGTATTTTTTTATTAATTTCGTAAGTGAAGAACGCTCTTCAGAATTCAGATGGTCGATCCTCAGTTGATCGATTATAGGGATAGCATCAGTTTGTTCTATTATGTTGAAATTAAAGTCGTTCACTTCAACCACTTTCAACGGTTGAGGGATACATATTCTATTGGAACATGCTCTTAATCTTTTTACACTTGCGTTTGTTTGGAAGTTATCAACGTCGTAAATGCCTTCCCGTATGAGATACGATCCATCTTCGGCTCGGGTCTCCGGTATAAGGGCCAATCCGTTCTTCTGTGATACGGATAAATTCATTACGATATCTTCGAAAGCATTCGCTTCAGATTTAAGCTTAACTTCCGTACAAAAATTGAGTTTTATTTTTCTAACTCCAATAATTAAATGTTCGTTTTTGAAGTCGATAAGAGCATTGATTCGGTGCAAAATGTTGTTTCCAATTATACCGTCGTATTCGTCATGGAACTTACAGACTAAAAACTCTGCTTTTTCGTCTGGGTTTCCTAGCTCTTGGAAGAGCGGTATATTTACTTTACGATCAATTTGGACAGTATGGTTAAGGGTTTTTAAGGTTAGAGGGTTTTCTAAAACTATTTCCCATTTCGGGTGGCAAATTTCAGGATTTATAACTGAGTGTGTTGCGCCTGTGTCGATTATGAATTTTAGAGGCTTGGTGTTTGATTTTACTATTATATGGGGTAAACCGTGTCCGAGGCTGCGGACTGAAAATTCTCAGAATGGATGTTTGTTGGTTGGTTAGAAACTTTTGCCAGGTCAACTTCCATGGGTTCTGGCCTATTTTGATTAGTATTATTGCTCTGTTGGTGGAAGTTTTTATTCGGATTCGAATAGTTATTTTGGTAGCCATTAAAACTTTGTGGGTTGGTATAGTCGAAAGACCTACTTGTATTATATGGGTTTGATTGGTTTTGGTTTGATCTATTGTTGGGCTGATAGTTCGTTTTGTTGTTACCGTGTTTGTTCGGATGGTAGTGTTTTTGTCCGTCATGCCGAAATTTATTGTTATGGGAATATGACTGGGTGGATTTGGTTTTTGATTGGTCTGAAGTATTAGACCATTGGTCTCGACGGTTGTTTTTATTTTTATTTTTATGAAATTCTCTACTGTTGGGATTCTGATTAGAAAAATCGGTGTTTTTACCAAAGGGATTGAAGAAAGCATATCCACTTTCATGTAGTATGTTGATACTTTCCTCAAGGGAACTCGGATTTCTACAGAAAAGAATAGAACGCATTGGTTCAGGTAATTTATTTTTGAATACACATAGAGCGGAAGATTTGTTAGCTTCTATATTAGTTGTAACCAAAGTTTCGTCTGTTAGACCTTGTTTAGTTTTTATGTTAAGGCGACGCAAAATGCCTTTTATCTCGTTAAAGAAATCTACACTATTGGATTTGAATTTACACGCTCGTAACTCATCGAACAATTCTTCGACGGTTCGTCTGTCACCGAAATTTTGTATTAGGGTCGATTTGATACTACACCACGTTGTCATGTGGACATTGATTTCGACTACTTCTCTCGCTCTGCCTTTTAATTTCGACTTTATCATGTCGGAAAAAACACTTTGTGATAGCTCGTCATACCTTATGAGCAATGGGTGCACTTTGTCTATTAAATCGATAAAATTCTGGAGTTCTCTATAGTCTCCATTAAATTCCGGAAGTCTAGAGAGATACCTTAAGGGGTCTATGTTTAGAGATAACATAGTTGTATCTTGAGGTTGATCAGAAAAGAAATTGCTTATTATCTGTGAAAGCTGGTGTGATTGACTTCTTGCAGTTTCGAGTTGATCAAGAAGGCTGGTTGAATTAGACTCTGACATAGAGACAACCACATACAATTAAAGAAATAGGGAAAAACAAGCAGTATAGCTTGGCAAAAAGGAGATACGCGGTCGCGAAAATTGCAGAAAAGGCACGCACATCAAAACAAGTAACACTCGCGGAACGTTTTCACACTAAAATCACTACACAAAACCTGTACACTTCCAATAAATTCTAACAATCAATTCAGAAAAAAAAATTTTATAGATATATTTTGTATTTTTTAAATATTCAATAAATAAATTTTCAATAATATTCGCTTTTAGCTATTTTTTTTTATATATTCTACCACAGTGAAATCTATGATTTAGCGACAATATTCAATTTTTAGCTTATCAATAAAATTCAAATACAAATTTAAAGTTGAATTGTAATAAATCGAACAAATTAATACATCTGACCTTTTTCCAACGGGAGATGCTTTTCCTTTTTCAATAAGAGGTGTTCTTCAACGGTAGGTGCTTTTCCTTTTCGAACGGGAGTTGCTGTTCCTTTTGTACAGGATATGTTCTTCCTTCTTGAACGGGAGGTGCTCTTCTTCTTCAACGAGAGATGCTCTTCTTCTTCAACGGGAGATCGAACAAATTACAAATTTGCAAATTCCGTCCGTAATTGGTCGTTGTTTAAGTCGTGGGACACCAACTAATGTACTTCAGGTGTTTGCGGCGTATACGTACGCGAACGAATCTTCTCGACGCGGATACGTTTACTGAGTCGCGGAGTCGATAAAAATTTTAATTCGGATCACACGCTAAAATATTAAAATATACGCGTATCTTTTCGCGGCGTGGATCCTACCGACTGCGCCAGTTTTATTTTCAGACTCCACTTAGTACAAAAAAAATAAATAGTAAAGCAATTAAAACTTCAGTGTTTTTATTTTTATTTTGTACGACTCAATAAAGTTCTTAATCGTAACACGCTCTAATTAAGACTGACTCAATCGTCTACGTACATTCAAAATGTCAATTATCTTAGCTTACTGTTTAATTAAGTTTATTTAGAACATAATTCAGTGTTGAGTGTTTATAATAGTTAATTCAGTGTTGAGTGTTTATAACAGTCAATTCAGTGTTGAGTGTTTATAATACCATACAATTGTGTAGGTGTCATATACATAACTTGTATGATAGTTTTGCAATGTATGAAATTATGATTAAATGATATTTGATTTAGGTTCTGACATTGTAACCCTTAGACTTACGCAAAATTGTGTCTGCCCGTTATTTCTGTTTTTTTGTCTCACGACACCACAAGCTGACGACTCCGTTTTATAGATTCTTTAAGCATTTCACAAGTAAGCGGAGATAAGTCGAAAAACTTAAATTACATTATAGTGTCAGATTTCGTTTTGAAGTTGTTTTTCGTTTAAAGTGCTTTTACTGTCGAAGGTTTCGAGTGTGCATTTATTCTAACTTTTTTTCTCGGTAATTTGAGGAGAAGATCATAGTCTGCATCAATGGAATAATGGAAAAATAAAAGTCTTGAAACTTGAAACCACTGTGCTAACTGATTTGTTATACTGAGTTCGTTGAATGCTGAAAATCCTCGGGAGATTTAAATGTGCTTACAGATACATTTCGCAAACAACAAATTTTGGTGAATATTTTGAATGAAAGTATGTTTCCTCATGAAAAAATTGAATGTATTCAAATTTCTGAACAGTTATCAATGTTTCAAGAGTAATTTAAATACGTTCGCACTGGTTTTTACTCATTTTAGAATTGAAGTATTTAAGGACAGCAAAACATTTTTGTCGTTTGGGATGTTCGAATTCAATCCAACCCGACAAATGATGTACGTCGTTGTAGCGTGTCGTGTCGGTTAAGTGTGCGGCCTTTCATATAGCTTCATAGATTTTATGATAAGCATCAGCTGTCGTGCGGCAGTTTAATATTTAAAAAAAAAATTACGAATTGGAAATGGATGAAGTAAATTTTGTTGGTCAGAAAATAGAAAGAACTGTATGAAATAAGTTCAAATAATTACAATAAATCACAAAAGAACGAAAATATATGTGAAGAATTTGGTGAGAAAATTGCAATTTTAATTTTTTTAAATGCTTCACATTACACACTTTCCATTGTATTGATCCTAATGCATTTTCTGAACAATTCATGATAAGATTCAGTTGTCATTGGGCAGGTTGATATTAAATAAAATATCGAATTGGTAATGGATGTAAAATTTTGGGCAAAAACTACAGGGTGGCGCAAAAGTTTCTGTCCTTAGTATTTCCTGTACAACATTTAACACACTTGAAGCAACATAATTTATAATTAGTATTAATTATGCCCTCTTTCGTTTTCAGCACAGTCTAAAATTCGTTTTCTGAAACTTTCACATAAAATTGATTATTTACCATTATTATCAATCCGATCCACTGCAGAATTCCAAAGTTTTTCTGGTTTTATAAAAAGTTCGATATATTAATCCTCTTTGAATTTGGTTACCTGTTTTTACCGACTCTTAAACAACAACAGTCATTATTTTGGTATCATCACTGAATTAATTAAAGCTATGTAGGTTTAAGAAAAATAGAAGATTGTTTCAAAATTTGGAAAGATAGCTTTTTCCATTGATTTATTCGGGTTGATTTTTCATATCAAAGAGCAAAAACTTTCACGCCACTCTGTAGAAAGAATTGTATGAAATAAGCTCAAAAACTTACGACAACACACAAAAGAAGACAAATAGATGGGAAGAAATTACAATTAATTTCAGTTTTATAATTTTTTTAATTTTGAACAATACACATTTTCCATTGCATGAAACATAATGCATTTTCTGAATACTTTTCACAAACTGAAGTGTCGGTCGGTTCGGTATAGTGTGCGTTGGTCTACCGACTATCGTACGACATTTTTCTATGTCGTGTGGTGTCGTGACGGAATAGTGAGCGACAAGCTTTATTAGAATCATTTTCATTTTCCCTAAAAATTCAGATTTCTACACACACATATTATGACGAAATTTCGTTGAGTTTTTCTGATGATTGTGTTTCATATCCAGTCGAAATTTCAAGGGAAAAATTGAAGTATTTGAGTTGTAGGTTTTTTTTTTCTCTAAAAAAAAAATATATTTAACGTTTTGGCGGTACCGTGCGTTAAGTTAATTTATAGGTTGAAATTTATAGGTTTTATAGGTATTTATAGGTAGTATGGAAAATTATTTCTTTTATACCGGATGGCTTGGGGGAAAATAAGCGCTAGTTACAGCAAAATCTATATCTGGTAAACCCTCACTGGGAGATTATAAATCATGTATTGATTAGATTATATTGAGCGTTATATTATTTGTCCTGGTCCTGGCCTTGTATTACGACTATGGAAAGGTAATGAATAAGGTTTTCATACCTTCATACAATAAAGCTGTCTGTTTAACCCGAAAGATTAAAGTCAATAGGACTGAACGACCTATATGACTAAGTGTCGGTACTGCGGGGGTAGGTGTAGCCGCTAACTGTACAAGTTAGATCCTGCCGTTGGGAGAGGCCCCCTTGTTTGAGCTCCGCAGTGGCTGTGGTTTATAAGGTATCCGGTATAGAATTGTTATCTTATCTGGCAAGAAATCAATTCTGGATCCGGCGCTTGCTTAGGAGTAGTGTAAGGAAGGCGCACACTCCTTCTGGACCCGGGTCAATGGGCTATAAAAGTCATGTGAAGATAGACATGCTATTTTACCATTGATAAGTCATTCTCCATAGATTTGATCTATAATGGAAGTATTGTAGTGCACAATACGGTGTCGGTTATGCAAATTCATGACTACTATCCTAATGTTGGATCGTAGGATTAAGCCTTCGTGGCAGGTGCCAACGTAAAGCATTTTGATAACTATACCGGATAATCTGGTAAATATTGCTAAATGACGAAACTCGAATAACTTTTTGTTGAATTCACGTAATTTGTTTTTCTTTATTCATTTTAAAAATAATACATTTCTATTAAGTTTTTTAGGGGTTTCTAAAAATAATTGAATTCAGCAAGAACAGACAATGTAAAAGCTTTTCTGTGCAACTTGTCAGTTAAATACAAATATAAATTTGAAAATTGCTTATATATTTTATATATGAGTATATTTTACATTTTAAATCAAGAGAAGAAAAATTCCCGGGACACTTTAAGTTTAAAAGCAATAATATAATAATTTATTTGTTTCAATGGCTGAGAGAAGAGAAAAACATATAGTACGTGCTTTGTTCAGCAGTGAACGCAAAGAAAGTGTATTACCTGTTACTATGCAGTTTACTCTGCTATATATTAAAGCGTTAGGTACTTCTTCAGGAAATTTACTCCACCCACTACAGCAGGAAGAAACTGAGCAATTCCCTAAAAGTACTTCAGAACGCCCTTCGTCACAACAAGAGCTGCAATCGCCGCCACGACAACCATTTCCCTCCACTCAAACTTATGGAATGTGTCAACAAACAGAAACTATGCCCGGACGTCAGATACCGAAAAGGAAGCGGTTCGTGAAAAATGAAGAAGTAGACAAAGCATTGATCGATTACTTTCAGTCCAAAAAAAAAATACCTAACAATGCAGACCATGCTAACCAGGATCCAAAATATGAAAGACTAAAGATGTTCCTTTTGAGCATGCTGCTTGATCTCCTGAAAATGTCTGATGCAGAGATTCGACATTTCAAGCGTAAGGCCCCCAAGGCGCATTTTGTCCCCTCAAATGACATTTTCGTCCCGAACCACAACAGCTTCATCAGTGACGGAGATGGTGGTTTCACCGAATCCTGCTGATGTGCCTGATGAAACACGGCAATACAGCCTCTGCACGGTTTATGAAGCAGTTGAAGAAGACCCACATAATGATATATGCTAATATTAATCTATATGTCTGCATTAAAATTAAACTTATTAGTAAAACTTCTTACCTGAGAGTAATCAATATCCGTTCCTCAGCATCTACGCACTCCCTCATAACTGTGTTTTGTTTTTGTATGACAGGGGAAACTATTCGCGCAAGTTTGAAATAATTTTCTTTAGACATTCGATAGAATGACAAAAATTTGGCATCCGAAATTTGAAGGTTTTTAGCAGCAATAAATAATCGGCGGTGAAAGTTTCTTTCAATGTACGGATGAAGCCAAAATCTTTTCCGTATTCTTTCCGTTTTATAGCGATGGAAATATAATGATATGACAGCTTTATCGCTTGAACTTTCGCTGAAATCATCACTATCAATGAAAGGACACAAAAATGACGGCCAATCCATGTTTTCATACAATAAACTACTGATTTCGATCTTTTTCAAGTAGCTTCGTGTGTAGATCCACGTTACTAATCAGTTAGTAACTGATTAGCAATTGCAGTCATAAACCAGTTTCGTCCAATTTGAGCAGCTTCGTGTGTAGAGGGCCTTATGTTTGAAAACTTTCATTCATTTTTTATCGATAATTATCTGTTTGGGATAATTTCTGAGTTAGACATTTTTTGAAATTTCTTTTCCGTAACATTACATCTTTCATAAATAGCTAATATTTGGAAATGACCAGCTTCGTT
This sequence comes from Nemotelus nigrinus, assembly GCA_947369275.1. Taxonomy (NCBI): domain Eukaryota; kingdom Metazoa; phylum Arthropoda; class Insecta; order Diptera; family Stratiomyidae; genus Nemotelus; species Nemotelus nigrinus. The sequence goes on from OX376374.1 coordinate 127,032,860, forward strand.
AAAGTTCTGTCTGTTAGGTGTTAAAAGATTATAATTTTGAAAATAAACTTTCTGTTTGGAAAATTATTCTCGTCAGTGTATATTGAGGGATTATGCACGGTTATTAAGTGACGCTCAGAGCAAAATAAGTTGTTAGCAGATTTGTACTAATTTCCACATTACTATTTAAATTAAAAAGCAGCTCAGGTTCATTTTAAATCCGCTAATGTACTTAAATTTACTGATAAACATTATCAAAAGACTGTTTTACACATTCAATGAGTACACGTAAAAACTTTTTAAATTTCCTTCAGTTTTTAAGGAGAACTTATATATGTATGTAGCTCAATGCTCACGAACCATTTTCTAGTCTGTTGTATTTGTTTTATAAATCATTTTCAGCTCTGCTTGTTGACTTCATAATCTACACCACTCACTATTTATCATGTCTCTGTTGAGCTCAACAATACGGACATTATTGATTTCCATTGTCGTCGTATCAATAATTCATGCAGCTTACTCACACCATCAACTCTATAAGCTTTAGTGCTCCTGAAATAATGTCCTGAAATGTTGTGCTGAAATAATGTCCAGAAATGGCCTGGAAGTATCTGAGAATGGCAGCGAAAAAAGTTCGAGCAGAGAGTTTGACAGTCAGTCAGTCATTCAGACAAGATATGTGTGCAGTTGATGCACTGAAAATCTGTAATGCAGCAACATTAAAATGCATTTGTTGATTGAATTGGAAATGCATTATTTTTATTCAAAAAGAGTAGTACTTTCAATTACAAAAAACAAGGTAAGTCACGCCATTTTATTTTAATATGATTAAAGTATTGTGTGGACAAAAAAAAAAACAGTAAAATAAATTTTCACTAAGAAATAATAGGAATAATAAATAAATTTGTAACAAAATTATGAAATTTAAATCATCAAAATAAAATCGTCGGTATTTGACTTGCTCCTGCCATGGGCTAAAGGTTGATTATGCTTGATGTGATGTGATCAGCACCATAAAATACTTTAATATTGATTTTCATGACTAAGAGCTTACATGTCATTTGTTCAGTACCACAAAAAATAATTAGTTGCTTATAGGATAGCATTGTGGAGCACATAATAGGGGGACTGAAGATTTTTTTATTTTTTGCTGACAAAAAGAAAGACTGTTTATTTGCAAAAAATCTTAAACTCCGATCAACAAATTATTTTCCAGCATTTTCCAGCACTTTTTGCTAGAAAATTCACTCTTTTTTCCAAGTGATTCTTCAGTAGAATCCTCGATTCTCTATGTATATCCGTATTTTTAACATACCATGAAATTCTAAATATTTTTCTCAGAGCGAGGTTTGACAGATCTGTAGTTGGTGCCTTTTTGTCTTACAAGTTTGATAGTACGAAGTGCTTCCGTAAGTCAACATTGGGCTTATTATTTGTTTATATTGGTCTTATTATTTGTTTGTAGAGTAGCGTCTTGTTAGTCATCTTCAGTTTGCCTCGTCTGGTCAATAGTTGCAGTCTACTCAATATTCCGTTAATTGTTTGTCTTTTATTCTATGAAAGTCTGTCATCAAAAGTAAGTTCAGTAAGTAAGTAAAGTAGGTAGTGGTCGTTATACAAAACTAAGAAGAGAAGTGAACCTTGCGGGACTCCAGCTTCTATTGCCCATATTGTTGTGAGACGATTATTAGTTCCAAGACAGAAATTTCTGCTCTGGAGAAACGATGCATTAGTTTGTATGAAGGGTAGTGAGATTTGGAGTGCAAGCAATTTAAAAATTGGCCCCGCATGGCAAACTTTATTAAATGCCTTGCCCACATCGAACATGGCCAAACCCGTTTATTTTTACTAATTTTCGAAGAAAAGTAGTATTAAACTCATTTCGCCGAAAATTCATATTTCTTTATATATATATATATATATATATATATATATATATATATATATATATCATCAAAATGATTAAGGGAGATAATCTCTGGAGTGGCTGATTCGATTGAGTTTAAACTTTCGGAGAACGTAGATGTATTTAGTAGGTAGGTCCACAACTTGCTGAAATTCAGATATCCTAAACCTTTTGGCGGCGGCGAGCGTTTTAGTGAATTTTGAGGTACTCCTATATTTCCAAGCAGCGTGAATTTTTGTTCAAAAAAAGTATTGGGAATGAAATCTTATGATGTCCTAAGCTTGTTTATGGTAAAGAATTGGAAATTTTGAGCCGTATGTGGGTGCAGCGTGCCTAAAAGTAGGCAAGGATTTTTTTTCAAATTTTGATTTGTCATTACATCTGACCGAAACATTGGATCATCGTGAAATTTGCTGAGCGTATTGATGTTGACTAAAGTTTAATACACATGAATTTCCAAGGTAGTGCGGGCAACCCTGTAGCTGCGGCAGGCTCTTGAAAAAAAATCCTTCAAATCATTGAACCTCCTGAAAATTTTTTGATTTTTGACAAAAAATTCAAATCATTGATAAACTTTAACGTTTGTGCATCATATCAATTTAAAGTTTTTGAAATTCCGATTTGCGCAAGAACGGTAACCCATCACTAAATTACCTCTATTTTCAGCACTCGAAAGTTCTGTTCACGAGAACTGACGACCGGATAATCCGATCATAATGAAATTTACAGAACATGTTGGTATTAACTAGGACCAGATCTGATAGGAATGATTTTGAAATGCAGGCAACCCTGTGGCAGTGGTGCCATCTTGAAAAATCACTGAGAAAAAAAACAGCTTTTTGGCCTATAACTTCCGATTCAGGCATCATATTTAAACAAAATTCGCACAATATTTGGTACTTACTTAAGATAACATTTGGTGAAAATTTGGCTGAAAAATTAGAATAGGGTTGCCAGCTATGGTAATTTTTGTCTCCTAAATCTTGCAAATTTGCTCAGCAAAATAAAGCTTTTTTTCCTATAACTTCCGGTGCAGTCATGATATCAAAATGAAATTTATGTAGTAAAAAGATTTTAATGTGAGCCAAATATCATAGGAATTTCGTACAAAAATCGTGAAAGGGTTGCCAGCTATGACCATTTTTGTAATTTTTTAGAATTTCTCTACGGCGCGATTATGTCATTAGATTTGCAAATGGGAACGATCCTGCAATGAAAATTAACAACAAATATTAACGTTTTAAAAATTTGAAAAGTTTTGAGGGTGGTAACCCTAAAATTTTTTTCACCCGTATAACTTCTAGCGCAGTGATTCAATCGAAACGAAATTTACTGGTTGGGTTTAACTTAACGTGAAGCAGATTTGGAATATATTTTGCTTTGGTGCTGACACAGGGTAACCAGCATTTGCCACTTTCGTAACTATTGCATCAACAGATGCTTCAAATTACATACACATATGCAAAACATTTGCAATAAAACTAAGAAACCAATTATTAAATTTTCCGAGTTTTGAACATTTTTCGGATGGCAGCCTCAAACAACGTTTAACCGCTGAAGCTTTCGATGAAATCCTCCGATGAGAACGAAATTCAAAGGATAAGTTGATTTAAGTATGAGCTTGTGAAGGTTAACTTATTGCTGCTTCGTTGGGAAAATGTTGCCAGCACTGAACATTTTCATCATTTGTGTTATAGTTGAGTTCTGTTGCTTTGAACAAGGAATGGTTGATATGATTCTACAAAAAAGTGTATTACGTCAAACCACATTGTCACTCAAAGACAATTTCTTCGAAAATTAGTTTTCTAGCGGTTCAGGTGCACTAGAGTTTTTTTTTTTTTTTTGTTGAGTTCTGTACGTACGTATGTGTTGTGCCACTCTTTCAATTTGGAGTTCGATGGAATAAAGTGGTAGCCAAATTGTACCTCCGGGATTATTGGTTTTTGTTCAATTAGTTCATTTAGTTGGTTGAGTCTTTTTTCAGCGATTTTGCCAACGGAGGACACGAGACTTATTGGTCTCCAGTTTTGTGGGAATTGAAAGTCTTTGCCTGACTTAGGCAACACAGTAATAATCGCCGTCTTCCAGACCTCTTGGAAGATCCTTGTGGATAAAAAAAGCGTTGACTATGTCCATCAAGGTCTCCAGGTGTGTTGGTGTTTCAACCATTCGTTTTCAATAGAGTCTAGCCCACTTATCCACCGCTTATCTAACCCATTTAGAATTTGCTTGATTTCTCCGAAATCAGTTGTTCTGATTCAAGAGCCTCTTGTTGTTGATTCGAGAGCCTTGGATGGGAGTTCGTTGAGGGCAGTCAGTCGGAGATTGCAATGGAAATTTCGCGACGATCCTGCATCAAGGATATGACTATGAACTGTCTCAAATTGTTTGGGGGTTCGTCGGGGAGATCCAGGTTTGCAGCACGATTCCAGCTTCGACTCCTTCTCATGCCTAGCCAGTGGCTGTGATAAGCGTTTAGGCCTCCTACAAGAAACACAGGACCTTCGTAATCAAAAAGCTTCCGCGATTCTGGACCGAAGTTATTTATAGAAATAACTACGAATTCAAAGGATTATGCATGCCCTTTGACGACGGTTGCCTCGACTTGCTATAGAAAGTGAGCTAGTATGTGGATGTAATTGATGCCTCTTTTCACCAATATTGCAGTGCTTCCACCTCTAAATGTCATTCTATCACTACGATATAAAATATAGTTAGATATATTGAGCTGATCAGTTGGTTTAAAGAATGTTTCCTAAATGAGCATGATATCAATCATATAGTCATATAAAAATTGCAGCAGCTCTAAGGTTTTACTGATTATAGAATTAGCATTCCAAGTGAGAATCGACATGTGTTCGGGAATGGACATTAATGCCTGTTATTATTTCTTTTGAGAGCTGGAAATGTTACTAGCATCTTCCGCACCATTTTCTCCATCATTTCCTTCTTTATATACAATATATTGGGCAGGGTCTGCAGTGATGTAGGGCTGCCATTATTTTTTGTGGATTGGGTCGTGGGAAGGTGTGTTGGAGTTGAAAATGTTGCCTAGGAGTTCACTGTCGCCATATGTGCATACGTCTTCCTTAAGTTTTTGGGATTCTTTGAGCATCCTTCGTAACTAGCCGGATGGTCCCCGCTACAGTTAGCACACTTGGTAGCCTCTTTTATGTGCAATTCGAAAAACGGTATTCTCCTTTGCATTTAACTCACTTTGCCTGAGCATGACAATTATTCGTAATATGACCAAGATATTGGCTGTAGGCTCCTCGGGATCTTTGTACCTCAGCTTTGTAGATGACATGGCATGCTGCTGTTATTTAAATGTTAGTCTTGCTGCTCGGAAGGAGGACCTTAACTAATTTTGAGGTACCATTCCTCAGTTTGAGGAAGAAGTCTTCTAGTGGGTGGAAGCACTCTGCCTGGAGATTGTCCTTAATTTATCTTTGGTCAGGCCATTGAGAATTCGAATCACTACAATCCAATTTTCCTCTTCTGGAAGAAAATACGTATAGTACTGTATTATCTCACCAGTGAAGTACTGTGATAAATGTTTGTGATTCAGTGGGGTAACGGGAATCACCTGTATACAAAAGCTGAAATTCATTTTTAAACTCTTTAGGGCTTTTACAATCTGAGTCCAATTTACTGGTATAAAAGTGCGCCAACACCAGAAAACACAGTTAAAATACAGGATATGATTATTCAATATCGTTGATTAGCTGAGAGATATTTAGTAAATTAGGCTATGTAAGCAATATTTTAGCTGAAGTTTTGGGCTATAGAAAGATGAATGCAAAATGGGTGCCTCAATCGCGAACAATGAACAAAAATAAGCTCGTATGCGATCTTCTCATCAATATTTGGAGCGTTTTAGAAAAGATAAAAACGATTTCTTGCGTTGTTTTTTTACAGGAAATGCAATTTTGGTTCACCACTGTGATCTTGAATCAAAACAAGAGGCTAAGCAGTGGCGTGAACCCGGTGCTTTGGCTCCAAAGCGAGTTAGGGTCCAGAAATTGGACAAGAAGGTTTTAGCATCAGTTTTTTGAGATGCAAAAGGAATTTTGTTTGTAAATTATTTCCAAACTGATAAAACAACAAATGAAGATTATTGTTGTCACCTTTTTGCCAGCTAAATGTAAAAATTCACAGAAAAAACCTGGTTTACAAAAGAAACAAATCATTCATCATCAAGCTAACGGACCTACTTACACAGCTCAAAAAACCATCGCAAAAATCAGTGAATTAAAGTATGAACTGTTGCAAGTTGACCTAGGTGAACTAAATGGTGTTACTGCGAGATACAATTGGCACTCTGTGGTGTTAGAAAGATTTATTACTAAGGCTGTGTACACTTTTCACTTAATTCTCTTTGAATGCTTTGCTCATTGTGTACCAGTCTCTATCTCAAACGATTCCGAAAAATTTCCATAGAGTTCGAAGGCAATATGTTACTTGAAAAAAATGAAACGGATGAAATTTTTAATCAACGGCTTCGAAAAAATATTGCTCGTTTCGTTCTGATTCTGACCTTTCAATTTTTATTGAAATTAGGAATATCTATCAGTTCGAGGTCAAAAATTCTTACTAAATTCACTTTAGTAATCTTAAGTTCACTTTTCATCAGTTGCCATAAAGATTTTGGAATTTTATTAATTCCAAGAGATACCACGACGGGTATCCTAATACTTTTAACTCATACGACATGACCATTTCTGATCCATTAACTTTTAGCGATATTTCCGCCCATCACTTCCATACCACATACAATACGGAACCTTCTATTAACACTGACACCTCGACATTGTTCCCAACATCTTTTTTGGGAATAAAAGATTTGTATATTAATGAAGGTTCCATTTTGGCGTTTTCTTTGAAGCTGGGCAATAATTTCACCCCAGGTCCTGCAAGTATTTCTAATGCTATCTTAAAACTTTATGTTTTCTCTCTGTTTCCTATTCTGGTATACTTATTTAATCTTCCTCTGTCTCTCGATATATTTCCTAGTTTTTGAAAGCATACAATCGTCTCACCTATTTATTAAAAATCTGATAGAAATGCTGTAATCAACTACTGTTCCATGTGCTGCTAAACTATTCGAAGCGATAATCAGTAATGTTGTTTTGTTTCATAACAATGTTAGCTTCAGTTCAACATGGTTTCATGAAAGTTAAATCCTCATCTACCAACCTGCTAGAGCTCTCCAATATCGTTATTCCATCAATTGAGACAGAACTTCAGGTGGAATGTATTTGTAAGGACTTCACGAAGGCTTTTTACAAACTGGACTATTCCATATTGTTGTGTAAATTGTGTTCCTTTAACTTCCAACACCTATTTATGACTTGGATAGTTTCTTAGTTGAAATGCCGTACCCAATGTTCCTTCCGTGGCACCTTTTTATCAGAAATTGATGTCATATCTGGTGTTCTTCAAGGAAGTCATTTAGGACCTCTACTATTTCTTTTATGTACCAATGATATCTCATCCGCCCTGAAACATGTTTCAATTTTACTCTATGCGGATGGTGCCGAACTTTTTGAAAAGGTTTCGTGACTGAATAGATTCGTATGGGCTCGTTTACGCGGATTTTCTTGGTCAGATCCTCTACGCTAGCCTCCTTACATTAATCGACTTAGTTTACTGGCCCTGGATACGCTTAAAAATAGACGAGAAAATTTCACAACCATTTTTACTGCTAAACTTCTTTTAACACCTTTTTGAGTCTATTTGACCGCAATACTAAGTGCCACAGAATGAGACACGTCAATATTTTATCTCTCTTTTCCTATCGGACCAGCTAGGGCTTCAATGAGCCCGTTCTTTTTTTTTCTATGATAATGCCAAAGCTCAGGGATTGCCCTTTGAAGCGAATGCTTAGCGATGGCGGTAGGGAGCCATTGCCTTGAGCCGCTATCAATTATTCCATTATTCTTTTAAGTGCCACATTTATTTCTTATTTTCTAAAGCGCTAGTGTTATGCCTAGTCGCTACTAAAGCTTTAATGCGGCACTTAATTAATGGAGCGCTGGTATTATGCCCAGTCGCCTTCTATTAAGACAACACAATACGGACAAATACAGCAATGGGCACGGCGGGATTCGAACCCGTGGGCAGTAGATCGCTGCTTCGAACTGAAGCGTTAGCGAGCTAAGCTAAGCATAAAAAGACATTTTAAAAGTGCTTACCATAAATTCGACTTTAACATAAGTATCATCTTTGAAAAAAACCTCGGCTAAAAATAGTCTAATTTGATGGCTTCATTTGTATGTTTTTCATCTTTTTTAATGTAAATACAATGTATTAGATGAATTTAATAAATAAATAAAATAAAATAAACATTCACCCTATTAGGCAGACTTGGCTTCGTCTGACTCTTGGCTGTTTATTTATTTATTTATTAATGTCCAAATCAACAGAACAAATCCAATTATAGATTAGATATAACAAAAATAGAGAGAAAAAAAAATATATATATATATAAATAGAAAAAAGGCGCAATAATATGAGAATTAAAAAGAGAAAAATTAAATTAAAAAAAAAATAATAATTAAAATCAAATGAAATTCCGAAAGGAAAAGTAATCAAAGGAAAATCGACCGAAAGAAAAGATGCAACAAAAAACTAAATCATGACATATTTCACGTGCCTGAATATTTTTAAACATAGCTAACGATCGAGGCAGAGGACCAAGGTTAAGATTATTATGCTGACGAGGCAAACGCATAAGGGGAGAAAAGAAATAGGTGTCGATACGGGCAAATGGAACATTTAATTTGAAAACTGTTCTATTAAGACGGCCCGAATCTCTAACAGAAAGGTGAATGCTAGGGTCCACCAATATAAAGCCGTTGAAAAGTTTAAAGAGGAGGCACTCATCAAGGAACACTCTACGTAGGATGGAGAGGCGCATACTGTAATCGCAATACGGAATATTGAACTTATAGAGCAATGAGCGGGTGAATCTGCGTTGCACGGATTCAACCGCAGCAATCAAGTATGCATAATGTGGACACCAAATTTGGCTACAGTATTCAAAAACACTACGAACGAAGGAAAAAAACAGATATAGGGGAGTTGAAAGATTAACAAAACGTTTGGAGGATCTAATGATGAAGCCGGACAAACGAGAAGCCTTGGCAGTGACGTGTAAAATATGTAAATCAAACTTCAGCTTGGAATCGAAAATCACGCCAAGGTCCTTGCAACTAGTCACAACATTGAGGGGGGAGCCGAGGACAGAGTAGGAGAAGAGAAGTGGGGATGTTTTGTAGGCGAAAGACATTTGATGACATTTCGAAACATTCAAAGTGAGAGAATTCGCTGCGCACCAGGTAGCCAAAGTACCCAAATCTTTCTGTAATAACGAACAGTCACTAGCGGATTCTATCTTTCTGAAAATTTTGAGGTCATCAGCGTACAAAAGACAGGGTGAGCTAAAGAGGGAAGGAAGATCATTAAAAAACATAAGGAACAATAAAGGACCAAGAATAGATCCTTGTGGAACTCCTGAAGTAAGAAAAAAGGGTGTAGAAGAGCAAGAGCTGACAATCACAACACAAGAGCGATCACAAATGTAGGAGGAGAACCAAGAAAAGAGGACACCAGAGAGACCAAACCCTGCTAACTCAAAAAATGCATGCGTGGAAAACGATATTTGATGAACGAAGAGGTAATAGCAGCCGTGGGAACATACCTCAACAGTCATCTGGATTCTCACTTAAGGGATGAGATCCATAAATTAGTTCCGGCAGATTATATTGAATAATAAAATGTATTTCAAACAATAAAATCGTGTTTTTCGTATCGAACGCTAAAACTTATTGAACAACTTAGTGCAAGTGATTTTTTTCGACACACAAATGAAGTGCAAACACGGCCAAAACGTTAAAAAGTCATAACTACAGAACCAATGGCAAATAAAGTGTAAAGTTTTACTATCATATCCCCTTTAAGAATCTATTGAGCCCCGGAACTCACAACATAATAAATTTATGGAAGTCATTCTTCAATAAGTTGAACGAAACCATTTCAACGTGACTCCTTTACTGAACTCGAGATCCATAATACACTGCAACATGCAACAACCCTTAGCCGAACAATGGCCCCGAATAATATCATCCCAATCTACCATACACACTAACATGCCACTCGATACTTTACCATCCCACTTATTTCTCTGACAGCTGATAAAATTTCTGAAGCGCAACGTTGCTTGCATAAAGCAGTCACTGTTCAACGATATCCTCGGAAAGTTTTTCATCACGACGAAAGTTTATGAATTTTGTTTCGCCTTTGTTCCTTATCGTATCACCAATTCTTGTCTCGTCATGTGTTTTTCAAAACGAAACGTTGTACGGAGACACATTTCGCAATCTAGTTAAACGAAAAATCTCGCATATTAAAACGTCTTTCAAATTCTATTTTCGTTTTCTCCTGCTCCTGAGTTTCACATTATTTCTATAAAAATCCACAGAGTCATGCAAAGAATTTTAATTATGAACTGTAATTGCGAAGTTGAGAGCATGCAACTTTTAATTCTGCGTATTAACATTTCAATAGAATTGTAAATTTTTTATTGCAGTTAGATTTATCCGGACAGGAACACATAAATTCCAGATTTTAATAAAATATGTTTTGTATTAAATGTTTCCAAGCTTTGATAATGAACTTTAAATTTAAAACAACTTTTTAATTGGAATGAGAAACAATTGTTGTTGTTTTTTTCAAATAGAGAAACGATTCGTTTTTAAAGGTTTTCGGAAAACTCCTATACCAAAGGGACCAATCAGCATTGCTTCATATTTTCAATAGCCCTAAAAGCTGTTCCTACCGTATTCAGTTCGATATTTTGCTCTAATACACCTTAAAAAAACTTTTTAAAATCACACACACAAACAAAAATTAATCATGAAAAGAGCGGTAACGAGTCCAACCATTTTTTTTCCGGTCCCGTTACACAGCATCCATTGTTTACTCTCGGCAGTCGCCGTGAAAAATTCATGAAAATAGGCAATCACTGTCTACGCAGTTACGGAGATTTATGGACTGAAGTTCGAAGGCAAAAACAAACAGAAAACTTATAGGAAAGTTTTTCATTGTGAAGGTTACCCGTCTGTTTTCCAACGACCAAAACTTGATCGGTTGGAACATTCAAGATAATTAATAATTACAAAACTTGTTGAAGCAACAACCTGCGATTGCGAACGAAGAAACGGCTAAAGGATAATCGTAAAATCGTCAACTTAATTATAATGAAGCTTGTTAATGAGACAATTGAGATTCATTTGCGACTGGGGGTCGATCCAAACTGATAAGGGCCATGTTGTTTGGGCGAGTTTTCAAGTCGTTGTTATGTCGAAAGATGAGTAAAATTAGTTTCCAAGAACAGGCAAGTTGTTCATCAAAACACTAGAAGGAAATGGAATGCTAAATTAATCTAAAACTTTTGCGATAAACTTCAAATGTTGATTGAAATATTTAAACAAGCTTAATTCATTATTCATAGCTCTGAGTATTATTGCGCGAACGTACGACTTGGGTTTCAAACCATACTTTTTTCACTATCTACTAAATACAGAGCTCAATTCCGCTATTGTAGGAAACGAAGGGGTCAAAATATGAATCGTTTATTAACTGTGTTTTAAGGGAGGTGTAAGGGTTTCAGCGTAAAAAAAAATGTTTTTTTACGAATATTTTTTAGAAATATGGATAGAGCAAATTTATTTAAACCTTTTGTACGTTATTAACTATCATTTTAAAAACATTGAGACCGGTGACAATGGTTTTTCCAGAACGTCTTTAGGAAAAGACGATTTGCGGTGCTCACTGTATCTCAGCTGAAAATTATCGGAAATCAAAGAACAATAAAATTTAGTCAAAGTATCATCAAATCCTACCCAAACGTTCTCTGATTTAAATTTTTTTGGATTCTTATATTTTTGGTGGTCATTTGAAGTGAAAATTTTATTCTTCACGAGAAAAATTGCTATTTCTCACCTTTTGTTCTGCATGTAACTCCCTTAATATAAAAAAAAATCTAGTTTGAAGCTTGAAATGAATCGGTAATGTGGTATTTAAATGGCAGTGAACACGGACTTTTAAAAAATTGTTTGGAGAAACTCCGTCCGAGCTGTCGAAGCAACAATGATAGAGGAGATGGAGCTAAGTATTCAATAGCTTCGAGAGTTTTCCTCTGATTGACTTCAAATTTTGGGACTATATTCTTGAAATGTTTAGCTAGTGCTAGCTAACTAAGTTTGCGAAATGAATTTTGAGCGTGTCTTTAAAAAAGATTTGATAAGGTTTTGGAAATTTTTAACCCTTTGTATGCGCTAGGTGCCTAGAATTAGGTCGGGAAAATTTGAAATTTTTTGATTTGTGATAGCTTTTTACCGAGCCATTGAATCATTACAAAACTTAAAGAACATATTGACGTTACTAAATTGCATACTTGTGAAGTTCTATATGAACGTGCTGGCAGCCCTGTAGCTACGGAAGGTACTGAAAGTGAAAACTTTCAAATCATCGACTTTCCTGAAAAATTGTTGCTTTTAAGAAAAAAAAAAGCAATTTTTATGCAAATCTTATGGTTTCTCTACACAGTCAAAGTAAAACTTTGGAAATTTCATGTCGGACAAGAACGGCAACCCTTTCCAAATTTATCTATATCTTTAGAATCAAAAATTTTTGTTCACGGGAACTCACAACCCAATAATCAGATACAGTTGACATTTACAGAATGTATTCATCTTAATTAGGACCAGATCTGATAGAAGCCATTTTGAAATTTGGGCGATTCTGTGCCAGTGGTACCATCTTGAAAAATCACTAAGAAAAATAGCTACTTTAGGCCCTATAAATTCTGATTCAGTCACGTTTGATAGAAATTTGATTGAAATATTAGGTTGGAGCTGCCAGCTATGGCAATTTAAGTGTCTTAAATTTGGAAAATTCGCTCAGGAAAATAAAGCTCTTTGCCCTAGAGATTCCAGTGCAGTCATGGAATCATAACGAAATTCATATGGCGAATTAAACTTATGGTAGGCAAAACTCAGCGGAAATTTAATTGGAAAAACAATGATAGAGCTGTCAGCTATGGTTGGTTTTGTATATTTTTTTGCATATCTTTAGTAAGCGTTGTAAAAATAAACAACGAAAGCTACGATCTAGGAAATTTGAAAACTTTTGTGGTTGGTAGCCCTAAATTTCTTCGTATCCCTATAACTTCCAATACAGTCATCGGATCAGGACGAATTTCGCAAATGTGAAATATTTTTGGCTTCTGTGCATTTTGGCCAGCACGAGGCGTTTTTGTTATTTCCGTACCAATAAATGCTTACATTAAGTATTCCCATCGCGAACATTTGCAATGAAAATAAGTAAACAATGTTTACGTTTTCTATGGTCTGAACATTTTTCGGATGGCAGCCTCAAACATCTTTCTATCGCTGTAACTTTCGATGAAGTCATCGAAGTTAAATTGGCTTAGGGTCTATTATTACTTAAGGTGTATTGGTCTTAAGTAGGAGAAGTGGCTAGTGGTAGTGGTCTTAAGTAGCTAATGGTTGAATACACACTCAAAATCTGAACAAATCCTCTGCTGCTTTTCGAAGATTAGTGTTTCTAGCGGTTCTAATGCGATAGGGGTTTTTGGAACTGGATCCAATTCAATTCTAGAGCTTAATATCAAGGCCAACATAAGCATGGATTTGGGGACACAACACTCATATTTTTTCAACAGAAGGTCAAAGTTGAAAATTTTCTTCCAATCAGAGAACATAATGAAGCTACCAGAAACATTGATGAAACTAACGCGTCTGATACTAAGCTCAAATTCAATCATGATCACATATAGGGCTTTGAGCTAACCTAACTGTGTCTAGTTGCCTGAGTAAAACTAGGCGTAAATGAGACCGCACTCGTACTCGATGATTAGAAATGCCTGAGTAAAACTAGGGGTAGTGAGACAAGTTTATCTTACTATAATGCCTGCTTTGCTTTATTTATTCATTAGCTTATATTAGACGAATGTAACCGATAAAGAATCTACTAAATATTAAAAAGATAAATTAATAGAATCAATAAATTACTTGTTTAATAAAAATAGAAGGAAAGAGCAAACATGGAGCTTATCATGTTTGCAAAGCGTACGGAAAAGGAGAGGGGAGTGAAAACACACCTCTGTACGTATGAAAGGGACTTCAAAAACAGCGCGGTGTCTAGAGGGCAGTTCATTATCACAATAAAGACAGAGATAAACGTGAATTGGAGGAAAAAAGGCCGTTCAACAAATGAAAAAAAAACATGGGTAAATGTGGGCTATACAGATGCTTAGTGAAGAAAGATTTAGGATGATAAGACACTATTTATGGTGACAATGGGGAGCACTGAACTTATACAATAGACAATGAACAAACTTCCTTTGGATATATCCAATGACATCCGACAGTTACACAAAACAAGCGGGCGGTACTAAGGAGCAGTGCTCCAGGATGCAATTAACCAACAAGTTAAACGAACGAGCGCACGTGTCGATATTGAAGAAGATAATCGACAAATTCGACTAAATCTGTAGAAGTAGAGCAACTCTTGATAAAACCGCGCTGAAAATTTAAAATTTTACTTTACAAAGCACGGTAGACTTGATCGTGTACAGTTTAGGAAAACATGAAAAAAGAGATATGGGGCAATAGTTGGAAACGTTTTCAATGTCACCAGCCTTTAGCACCAGGAAAACATTTGTTGGTTTCTAGTATAAAGAGAAAACACCGAGTGAAAGCCTTATGTTAAAAAATACGTCCAAAGGGACACATATGTTGCATGTAACATCGAGACCACAGATGCGACTAGAGTCAAGGCAAAACTTCCAAGTTTCCAATTCGATGGGACTCACCGAAAGCAGGTTAATAGATGGTGTAGCAATAATAAGAGTTACAGGTGGGCAGTAGACTGTAGTCATAAGAAGAATTGTAGAAAACTACAATTAAGGAAGAAAAGAGGCTAGCAAACATAGTACACATTTCAAGGGCGCATGAAAATTTTTGCATTCAAATACCATGAAGTTGGACGAACTGCGGGAGTATGCTTGGTTATTAGCGAATGAAGGAAAGAATAAGAGGAAAGGGGTGTCTCATTAACGGAGAGATTATCAAGTAAAAGGGCCAGTAGATGCCTTTGATCTCTGCAGTCATACTATCGTGGACAGCTCTGCAAAAGCTAAACCACGGTTTTACAGCCTTGTATAGTGCGAGATATTAGACTAGCGCTAACATTAATGAGAGTGGGAGCATGTTGAAGGTCAGGATAAACATAAGCAAGTAACGAAGAAGAAAGAGATAGCCAACTAGAGGGAATATTAGAAGTAATAAAGCCCAGAATGCGATCTTTAGGGTTGGGAATGACATTGAACTTGGAAAAGGAACATGAACACACAAATAAAATGTACCCCAAACGATTGACGGTAGGTTAAAATCGCAAGAAATAATTACAGGAGAATCAAAAAAATTTGTAAGAATAAAATTGGACAATTCATACAAGAGCCACTCATATGCACGTACTGATGCGTTACACAGTATATAGGCCTAAACAAGTAGTAAAGAATAATTCTTAGACAGAGATAAACGAACGGAAATGCATTCAGCAGTGTAGGACACTAAGAAATTTGAGCAAAGATTTCCATTAAGGTATGTATTAACAGCTATGAGGATCTCTCCGTCATCTGTTTTGCATGGCAGAGAAAGTTCACAATTCTGTCTCAAAAACAAACTAAAATACTGGTAATAAAAAAAACAATTCTGAGAATTAATTGAGATAAAAAATTTTAACTGTGTGAAAGTGAAGCAGGAATCGAACAAAAATTTCGACGGTTTTTTCATTTTTCGACAGATTTAATCTGAGCATCAGTGGGCCAAAAATATTATTTGCCAACCACAATAAATTTGCTCGTGTTTATAAGTTTTAATGAAGCTACAAGCGATCTGCGTCTTTCATCATTTTCCGGCATAGTATATAAGAGGCTTTTCCTAGTTTACGTTCGATGTATTTTTTTCATATCATCTTCAGTTGTTTTGGGAGCAAGGCAAGAAACAAAAATCTGCAATGGATGATTTGCGGTTTCACCACCAGCTTTATTTATTTATTTATTTCTGTTTCAACAAGTGCGAGCCCAATCATAAAAACAGAATGAAAAATCAAAGATAATTCATTAAATAATTCATAAAATTAAAAAGACAAGAAAAATAAAAATAAAGATGGATTAAGATAGCAAAACAATAAAAAACAACGAATGAAGTAATTATACAGAATAAAAAATACAAAAAATAATATACTCTTATATCGATATATACATAATACATATATGGTGAAAGACAGTATGTATGTAAGAAAGCTTAATGAAAATTTAAAACGAAAAAACAACCAATAATTATGAGAAGTTTCAAGAATTAAGGCCTTGATAAGCCGTCTAAAACAAGAAAAAGTTAGTGGCAAAGGACCAAGTGTAATTCATTGTGTCTTTTGAGGATACGCAAAAATGGCGAATAGAACAGAACGTCGGTTCGCGCAAGCGGTATTAAGAACACTGCCAATGATCAATCTGAGCGATTAGTCACGCGAAATAAAAGCTTTGTGCCAAAGTCAGATAGCATAGGACAGTGGAGATGCCTGGAAAGCAGACACTTATCAAGGAACACTCGACGAGACTTTAAGGTGGGAATTTGAAGTAAGGATAAACGAGCATTATACTCACAATAGGGTATGTGAAACTTAAATAATAATGAGCGTGTAAATCTACGCTGCACACGCTCTACGGTATCATTTAAATAGACCTGACCACAGTATTCGAGGACACTACGCACAAGAGACAAGAACAGATGGATGGAAGTATTGATCTTACAAACGAGAAGCCTTGGCAGTTATGTATGCAATGTGTGTCGAATTTAAATTTTGAGTGAAAGAGCATACCAAGGTTCTTGAAGTTGTCGACAGCCGCAAGAGTTAATCCGGATAAAGAGTAGGAAAAGGTTAGACGAGACATTTTGCAAGTATAAGACTTTAGGTGACATTTAGAAATATTCAGAGTAAGAAAGTTCCTTCAGGACCACTCACTCAAAGCACAAAGTTCATGCTATAACTGGTGACAATCATCAAGCGAATCAATCACTCTGAACATCTTAAAGTCATCAGCGAATAGAAGACAGTGAGAATGGATAACGGAAAGGAGATCTTTGATAAATACCAGGAATAACAGAGGGCCTAGTATTGAGCCTTGAAGAACCCCACAAAGAGGGGCAGTATGGCGAAGATAAACGTGAATTCACAGATACAACACAGTTGCGACCAGAAACATATGATGATAACCAGGACAAGAGAAGATCACATACCCCATAACTTTGGAGCAGCTTGTGGTCAACAGAGGTTCTAGAGCCTCTTTAGATTTTTGCAGCAAAAACTAGGAAAAGGAAGTTTTTGCGACTTCAGCAATTATCTCAACAGTATTTTCGAATGTATCGTAAACTAGACTATTTTTCAATTTAGTACTTGTATTCCATATTTTTCGTCACAAAGTAGCCAAGATATCTGGGTGAATAGCCAAAAATAAAAGCATTTGCACTTTTTATAGCACAGATACATTTCTTCAGGTAGATCCTGAAAATTTCTTTATTGTTTCTCAAAAATAAATATGTTCTATTCTACAATTAACGTTTATCTGTACAATGAACTACACCACGAAAAAAAAACCATATTATCCTTCGCCTGACTTTGATGTTCAGCGTTTAAATATGTGATATGTGTATTTTAATGTTTATAAAGGGGAGAACATTAATTTTCCTTTCATCAAAGAAATACTCCGCAAATATTTGTAAGGTTTTATTTTACACAAATAAAGAAATTGTACAAAACGATCTTTCAACATTTTTCAAAAAAGTGATTTATAAGTACGATTTTTATACTACGAGTAAAAATGTTTAATTTTGCCTGAAAATGTAAAATGCATTTTTCAATAATTTCTTTTCGCATTTTTCATGATTTTTCTCAACACTGAAAATTATTCGTTTTGTTTTCTTCTGAAAATAGCAGTGTATAGTCCCATAAATACAAAACGCTTAAATTCCACGCTAGTCTGCACTAAGTAAATGTAAGGTACATCAGAAATTTGTTGCTGCCATGCTCAGAATTTTATTTTCACTCTGCGTTGAATGCAAACATTTACTCCACCACAGAAAAAAACAATAAAGTCTTATTGTTATAGCTTGCATCGTTACTTTTGAAAGCCAAGGTGCACCGCAGATGTTTAATGCTCAGGTTCGTTGCGATGTTGACTCTTTGTTGACTTTTTGATGTTGTTTATAAAGTTTGCGATTAAAGTCAATACAAGTAAGATCTTATTACATGCAATGGTTTTTTTGGAGCATGCCAGAATTTTGGTAGCAGACGCTATTCAAAATTCGAGATGATATATTTGTGCAGGAATTGTGTTTTCTTTCTGGAAAATTCAGTCTTCTTTGGAATAAATGAAAATGTACGATGGCGTATATTGTACATTTATTGATCTTCAAAAAAAAAAAATCATTCGTTTATCTGCCATGCAAATATCAACAATTTGTTGAAATTAATAAAGTTTTAAAGATACAGTCACTTACTGCTGACACGTGCAGTTTATTTTCGTTGCGATACTTACCGAAATTGGCATTTAAATGCCATGACACGGCATGATATTTTATCCTTGTCATCCAAAATCGTTATTTTTCATATCTCTTGAGTTTCATACAATGGATTTTTTGTTGTTGCGAGAATACTTCATGTCAGCTGGGTTGAATTTTAACCCGACAGCGATCCATTAGCCTCAAGTATTTAATCTAACCAAAACTCAGTGATTACCATTTCGGATGAAAAAATCTCACTAGGTGTGTGTGCGATGTTGTGAAAATAGCTCACAGTTCAATCTCCATTTTCGCGCTATGTCCGGTTTGGTAGCTCGCAAGCAACGAAAATGAATATGAAACGGTTGCACAATCCATCTGATAGTCTCATTCAAAGTGATTTCACCAGAGATAGTGAAAGGATTTTTATTAAATTTTGCACACATGAATGATATCCGGCCCGGTATTGCAACACTGCGTCATTTTGTTGAAAGTACCATTCAGCGAGAATTTATGATGCCATTCATTCGACGGAAACAAATGGTAGCTAGTTGAGCTTCCGTTGTGAGTATAAAAAGGTACGTTGAAAGAATTTAAATATGAATTGGTCTTCTGGATACAATAAATCAGAAAAGAGTACATTGTATCAATTTAGTCGTCACTGTAGTTCATATTCATAATTTTTTATTTATATTTATTTTTTAATCTTTGCTAATATTTTCTGTTTTATTATCAATATCGAGAAGGTGCAAAATGTATTTATTTTAAAAAATAAAATGTAAACCGGTTAGTTCAATTCATCGGATAAAGTGTTTCTGTTTTTACATTATATTAATTTTTATTGTAATTTGAACATGATGTGTGTCTAGCTTAGGAGCCAGGCAGAAATGTGATTTTGAGCCTAAAAAGAGTCCTCATGTCGCGGTTATCACACAGTGATTCATTAACATTGAAAAATGTCTAGAAGAACCCCAGTCGAGGTGATCGGCAGTCTTTCCAGCTGATATGGAAGCTGAAGCAGTAGGAATGTCCTTGAGTGGGTGATGATTTGCTGAGAAATTTCTGGCAGCAGTGGCTTCCGAATCCAATACAGGCTATTTTATCCTATTTTTGGGAAGACAGCTTAAACAAGCTCGTGGAAATATTAACTGTTTTTGTACTGCCACACAAAATAACAGAAAGTTGCCTTTTCCGTACAGTAGTTAGAGATAACGGAACTTAAAAGACCGATTTAAACCCATGATTCGGCTCTAAGTCATTCAAGTGCACTTTTTCATGATTTCTCGCTAATTCCACCGAATCAAAAAACTTAGTCTTGCTCTCTTCGCGACTTGTCACCTAGCCGTCGTCAACTTTACGACAATTTACATGCAATCAACATTTTTTTTTCTTGCGACTGTATCAGAAACTTCAAAGAATGGTCGATTTGAAAGTCGTCGTATGCATGAAAATGGAAACATATGGCTAAAATTATCAAATGACAATAATAATAAAAAATACTACTAAATCAAAGAGATTAATTTGAGGCTTTTCCAGCAAATAAAAAAAATTAAAAGTTATTTTAACAGTCGTACACAAATACACAAAATATCGCCTTGCTTTTCAAAAGCCAATTGGTGTTCGTCCCACTCAAGTCATGGCACTTTGTTATAATAGCCATAGTTTCAAATACCTGGAAATATATTATAAGTTGTTATCACTCAAAATGATAAAGTTCCTCCGTGCTAAGCTGTTCCAAATGCTAATGATTTTTACCTTATATTCATCCGGTTCCCTCGAGCTATATCAGGACTGGTTTTCTAAAAGAAATAAAGTGAAGCCAAAAATAATATATTAATAAAATATATTTTTTTGATATTATTCAACAAAAATAGAATTCGTCGATTTGTTGACATTTTCATCGGCTTACAACACAAACGGTAAAAATATTTATGTCAACTAACTTTTTCATGTCTTATCATCTTTACTACTACCACCTCAAAAAGCTTACATAAAAAAAGATCAAAGCAAATCATAGGACTCTTTAACAATCTAATTCAACTTTTCATAATCTGCTACTACTTACACATTCAGGTAAAACTTGAACTTAAAATATTTATCGCTTTACCTTGTACGAAATCAAATTTAATGTTGGCTCTTGCCGAACATCTTGTCTGTCGCTCAAGTTTAACTCAATTGAAACCATTTAAAGTACTCAAAGTTTTAGTGGACTTTGGAAATATTCGGTTGGATGAAAGGAAACAGCGATAATAATCTTTGTAATTGCACTGTAAGAAAGGCGACGGGCAAAATTTAATGCTCATTAAATCAGACGACCCGGATTTAATACTAGCTTTTCGATACCAGGACTATTCGCAAGCACTTTGGTTATATTATACGACTGGTAATTATTCATGATTCAATTAAGAGAAAGCGTTTGCCATCAAACCTTTATTGACTCTGATTTTTATGTAAAAGTATTTGAGGAGAGTCAATAAAATGTTCATTTACAAATGTTAAGAGTTTGCGGCATAAAGTTTGGTTAATTTGTGGAATGGTTTCGAATAGTATTGCTAGTAAAATCAATTGACTTAATGTGCTACCCAAAACGCAATGAAAAAGCAATAATATATGCAAATTCAGGCTTTAAATGGCTACGACCTTCATAAATCGAACACGTGAAAAATCGAAAGACCATAATTAAATAGAATATTTGGATAGTGATTATCATGTGGTATACTCTTAAATATTTAGCTCCAATATTGAATTAAAATGCAAGACAAACAGGACTATTACAAACTATTTGCAATCACATCAATTATTCATAGCAATATGTCAACGATCTCAACTAGACACATACATATCTCAACATCTGAAATCTATTGAAATTTATTCAAGTAGAACGTATACATATATTCTCAAATCTGTCCTGAAGCTCATTCGATTCTCTCTCATACAAACTATTATACATTACTTATACAGAGCCATAATTTATCTCCCAGTCATGCAGCATTTATCTTCGAAATACCAAACGGTATATGAAACTCTTGACTCTATTTTGTACGGTGTAGCTCAACGGCGAACAGCTACATTTCCTAGTGATATTCCACAAAGCTAACGACATAATACATGCAATTGGTTGTCTTTAGCATTACATCTAGACTAATAGCACGGTAACTTGGAATAGTAACTTGATCTTTCAGATAACACATTCGTAGTGTTAATTTTAGATTGGAGATAAATGTATTGTTAAACAATTTTAGTTTTAGATTACCTGATCAATTTTGCTTTGGTTACCACACCAACTTTGCATATAGGAAGGATAATTTAGTCAAAATAATTCGATAATTAGAAGTTTGAAATTTGATAAACTAAGATTTTTGAAAAGATTCAGAGTTCATTTGGTTGGGGCTCTTTTCAAAACTAAAACTTCTCAACGTCTTTTCGTAAAATTACTTCAACTTCCAACGGAGTAAGAAAATTTCGTTTTCTAAGATTCGTCCCCATGTGTCAAGTATTGCATTTTCTTGAAGAGCTCGATATAATTTCTGGCAAAAGTTTATTTTCACGCCATCTTTTTTCACATAGATATAATAGAAATATATGTATATATGCTCGAAAATTCTAACTTTATGTTTTCTTCTTATTGCAGATATTAAATTAAACTAACTAACGCGGGCAATTATCAATATTTCGCAAGGTAAGTTTGCATGTACGCTGTCAATCGAAAATACTACACATATAAACTACTACACAAATAAACCAGCAGCATAATATACAGTGGCTCACAGCTTATTTGATACAGTGACTTTTAAAAAATGCAAATCACTGTAACATTGAAATAAAGAACCCTATTCAAAAAATTTAAACGTATTTGACTAGATGCATGTTCAACGAATACAATGCAAACCAAAAATGTTCCAGCAATATTCCTCGGCGTCCCTTAAAAGAGAAATACCACTGGCGCAGAAAAATTGCAGCTCACAGCTTATTTGATACAGACACTTCAATGCGAATAAACTTCTATTTCTCGCGGAGTTAATCTGTGTTGTTTTTGTTTCTTGAATTTTTGGTTGTGTTTAGACATTGGCTTAAGTAAGTTTTAGCAAGATCTTGTAAGCTGAAGTACCAAAATAAGTCAAATTTGTAAAATGGGTCATCGCACCACAATTGAACAGCGCGAATTGGTATTAAACCACTTTAAAAAAGGACAAAGTGTTCGAAAAATTGCTGAAAGTGTGAATTTGAGTGTCTCTACAGTGCAACACATAATTGAGCGCTTCGTACACGAAAATCGGGTAGAAAATAAGAGGAAAAATGCGCCAAACAATATTTTCACCGTATCCGACGAACGATACATTGTAAGGAAAGTGAAAGCAAACACAAAGATTTCCGCTCTAAAATTGGTTACTGAGGTTCATCGTGAATTAAGGAAGTCATGTAGTGCTGAAACCGTCCGACGAGTGCTTCGCGACCATGATTTCAGGGGGCGAGTAGCTCGTAGGAAGCCATTCATTTCCAAAAAAAATACAATAACCCGATTTGCCTTTGCCAAAGAGCATGTGGGAAAGCCATCCGCGTTCTGGAATACGGTTATTTTTGCGGACGAGTCCAAGTTTAACATTTTTGGCTCCGACGGAATGTCATATGTCTGGCGCAAGGCAACCACTGAGCAAAACAAGGAGAACCTCAAAGTTACTCAAAAACAATTTGCTGGAAAGCACTGAAAAACTGGGTGCTAGCAACCAATTTCGGTTGTACCAAGACAATGATCCAAGGCACAAGTCGGGAATTGTGCAGTCCTGGCCAATTTGGGATTGCCCTCGTTTGATGTCACTGCCGGCACAGTCACCAGATATGAACGTCATTGAGAATCTGTGGACTTTGTTGGATAACAACATTAGAAAACACAAGATTTCTAATAAACAAGACCTGAAGAAAGCACTGCTAGAGGTATGGCAAAAAATTACTCCTGACATCACAAAAAAACTCGTTGATTCAATGCCGAATAGGCTCCAGGCTCTGCTTAAGTCTAAGGACTATCATACAAAGTATTGAAATCAACTGGAAACCTCATAATTCACAACAATTTTAATGTTTAATCAAACTGTATCAAATAAGCTGGGACATGAAATTTGTTATTATTTTTAGTTTTTTTGTTTTTTAAGATGTAAAACAGCAACTTTGTAACAAATATAAACTTGTTTAATAAACAACAAACAATTGCCTTCAAAATGGTGTTCAAATTTTTTTGATATTGTTATTATTGTTTTAGTTATTGCAACTTAATTTTTTAAAGAAGCACTGTATCAAATAAGCTGTGAGCCACTGTATACTCTCTGCCTCTTTCTCTTTCTCACTCACGATTATTTCAAATAATGGTGAAAATGCATATCATTTTAACTAGGAGTCACAAACATTTAAGAAACTCGAGCAAAGCTTAAGATTCGTATATTTACACATCCAACCATTCCACTTAGCTAGTCTCTGCGTTGATCATCTTATCAAAAGAGCTACGTACCAGAACCATTAAAATGTACAACACAAATATTATTAAAGATTATAGTAATTTTTCGTATAGCTCTTTTCCCAACGATATATCACTTCTTCGGAATACAAGTCGAAGCAGTACTATCACTTGTAATAAACTATACTAATAAATACGCCAAGAAAAATGTTTTTTTGCACACATGAAGTGTTTGTCGATCACGTTGAGGTGTAAAGTTTAACCGAAATAATTTTCACTAGTTGAAACCCACATTGGGCGCTAACTTTATTGCGAAGTACTTATCAACAATTGGGAGTCGGGTGGGCAAAATAAATCATTAGGAAGCTTAAAAAAATATCTCCGCTTTATGTTAAATCAACGAATGATAAAAAAAATTGATTTTTGTCGAATTCTGTCATTCTGATTTTATAAACTTCACAAATTAGATTATGATTGTTATTAGATTTGAGTTCTTTGTTTAGCTTCGTGGAACCTGTGTTTGAAAAATGCGCAAAACATGGCGTAAGGCTGGTCTTTTTTTTATCCATTCTTCATAAAATACAATGTTGTAGTAAAAAATATTCAAAAAAAAACTACAAATTTACAATTTTTTTCATTGCATCTAATGAAACCAGGTTTTTTTATTATGCAAAACATGAAATCAGGACTTTGTATCTTGAAACTCGCCACATATATTTACATTTTGAATAAGTATTTTTTGTATTTCGAATAATTTGAGTAGAAACGTTCTTTTCAACCCGTTCTTTCATCTTAATTCGTAAAACTGGGGCACTTTATTTTGGGTTTTTTATAATTTTTCCGTCCTTTTCACACTCATTTTAAACAACACCCGCAATAAAATTACTTTTAGAAAACATTTTTCAAGCTAGACTGAATGGAAACATCTTACTTTCATGTTTTTAAGTACATTTGATTGTATTTTTTTCCAGAAATTACAAATAATTTTAGATAAAACTGCGCTGTGCCTGAACTTTTTTGCGCTATTTTGGTACTTCACTGAAAAAAGTTATGTTTATGTTGTGAAATTTGCTTCGCTGCCAGTTTTTTTTTATATTGTTCTTTTTCTCACACTTTTCCACATATTCTGAAGTGTGGTAGATTAGTTTGTTTACATGTTTTTTTTATGGGCCTCCTAAACATAGAAAAGCAAACTCACAAATATTCCAAGTCGTAATCAAAATCGGATAATATAAACATGCACTTGAGAAATTGGATACCGTTAGATACAAATGTTTAGATCAATATATCTCAATAACGGTTATGGTTACGAGAAAAAGTTATCAAATCTTTGTTGTAGGAAATTTTTTAAGCTAAAAATTCATCATACATTGTTTTTCTGAAGATGTGATCGTTACTGGGATATTTAGAAAAGGTCACTTTTGGTGACCTTTGACCCTGTTTAAAAAGTAACGCAGCACTCGGATTTAGCACGCCAGTACCAAGGTTCACACCAAAATCCAGCTTTTTCCTAATTTTTCCGAAGCACTATGTTGTGATAGTAAACGTGGTGCGGAAACGATCCATGGGTAATCGAATTAATTGCTCTGATGGACAATTATAGGCGCGTTTTTTTGCTCCTCTATCCAGCGGAGAGTAGAGTAGACGCATTGAAAACAACAATACTCCTGCACCAGTGAATTCTTTAGTACAGAAATTATATTCTTCATTTGTAGTTCACGTGTTGAAGTGTAGAATGTGCTGATAGAAAAAAGAAAAGCTCATGAGAAGTTGTATTTTTTTCTGTGAGGTGGCTTTCGATTTTTCATGGTTATGTTGAATGTTTTGGTAGTTAAGAAATTAGAAAAGGCCGTCATAATGTGTAGAAAGTTAAAAGAATTAATTTTCTGTTAGTTTTTTTTCTATTTTCTATCGATTGTGGTAGTGTATACTCGTTATTTTCTCCCTTTTTTTCAGCTGTTTTGTGGGACCACAGCGAATATAGCAACCTATGTCAGGTTTAGCAAATGCACTGCTGTTTTATACTAGATCGTTGTTTTTCCGGCATAGTTGTACTCTGCACTGCATCGGAGCAAAAAAACGCACCTTATGTCGGCCATAAAATTGACAGAGTGCGCGATGAGTTTCTCGAGTAGAAGCGTTTTTTTTTCGAAATAAATCTGCACAATTTGCAGACGTTGCTTAGGCGTCAACCTTTTCATTATAAAATGACAAACCAAATAAACTGTAAAACGCATGACAGCTGTCACACCAAACGTAGCATAAAAAAGTGTTGCCAACTTAAAGTTCTACACCACTAAAAAAACGCCCTGTATAAAATTAGCGAAATTCAATGCACCTCAGATATTATTTCTCATCAAGACTATCTCAAGTATATAGTAAATCTGATTAGTGATGGGCTCAAAAACGCCAAACAGTTTGAAAAAAACGTTTGGCGGCAAAAAACGAACGAACAGTTTTTCCAAATAGCGACAAACAGTCTTTCTAAAACGAACAGCATTTCTAAAACGAACCATTTTGCTACAACGAATAGTATTTCTAAAACCAATTATTCCAACTATTCTACAACGAATAGTTTTTCTAAAGCCAATCGTTTTTCTTTTTCTAAAACGAATCGTTTTTTTAAAACTAACTGTTTTTTTTCAAACGAAACGTTTTTCGTTTTTCTCAAACGAATCGTTTTTTAAAAACGAACTGTTTTTTTCAAACGAATCGTTTTTCGTTTTTCTTAAACGAATCGTTTTTTTAAAACGAACTGTTTTTTTCAAACGAATCGTTTTTCGTTTTTTTAAAACGAATCGTTTTTCATCGTTTTTCGTTTTTTAAACGAACCGTTTTTCGTTTGTTAAAACGAACTGTTTGGCAGTGGAAAACTGTTTAGCTGCGGAAAACAATATTTTCGTACTTGCGAGCGTTTTCGTACTTGCAAGTATTTTATTTAAATATTCAAAACGTTTTTAGGGCAAAAGGAGCTGAAATCGGACAAAATCGGCCAATTTTGGGTTAGAGTGGTTTGGGACATAACGGGCCAAGACCTTATGCTGTGATGCAAAAATTTCGGTTTTGTAGGGGAGTAAGGGGTTTTTTGGCCATAGTTTGGCAAAAACTAACTTTATGGCGCTTTCGATGATTGGAAGTGGTCGGGGAGTACAATAATGATATTTGAAGGGCAAAAAAAATTTTTTTTAGGGGAATTTGGGCAAAAACGTCAATTTTTTCCAACATGTTTTTTTTTTGGTCTAGCATGAATTCGGGGACCATTCTGAGTTGTTTCGGGCGAAATTTCCATACAAATCTGGGAAAAAGCGGCCTAGTTTCGAAGATACGGCAAAATGAAATCCACCGGAAAAACTAAAAGTAGCACTAAAAGTGCCAAGGAGGAAAAGGTTGAGATCCTATTTGGATCACCAGTTGGCGTCTCTGGGTGTGCTGACGCCCTCCTCGTGACTGAAGGTCGCCACGAGTGTGTCGATTCAATCTGATCTTTTACATGGAAAAATGAGTGCATGGTGAGTGTTAAACGAGATAATGGCAGTTAAAAAAACGGCAGACGGATTCAAAAACAAGGGCTGAGTAAGAAGTGAACCGTTATTTTAAAGACGATATTCGACCACGTCTTGATGAAAAAGGCATGCATAGCTGTCCGTTGGGCTGGTGGAAAAAACATCGGCAGTTGTATCCAAATTTGTCTGAAATATTCAGAACAAAGTGTAACATCGTTGCGACGTCCGTTCCATGCGAAAGGATTTTTCCAAGGCAGGGAACCTGATAAGTGATAGAAGAACTCGTCTGACATCTAAAAAAGTTGAAATTATCATGTTTTTGAATGGCAATCCTTGAAAAGACTGACCAACAGAAAAATTAATAATATATATTTTTTTTATTATTTTTACGATAAATTATGCAATAAATGTATTATGAAGATTATTCAAACTATGAACGATGTTTCTTATTTGAACTACATTTCAAATATATATATATTGTCGTACAGCATAAAATTTGTTCCTTTTCTTTAATTCAAACTGTTATTTTCAAACAGTTTAAAAAAACAGTTGTTTTTAAAAAAAAACAGTTCGTTTTCGTTTTTTGAAAACAACAGAAACGCCCATCACTAAATCTGATATAAGTGGATCTGAGCTTTTTCATTAGTTGAAATGTTATTTTTGAAAAACATTTGGAAACAATGTGTCCAAATGAAGCTATAGCGTTGAGAATACTGTTAACCCTTCCTATTACTGGCGCATCTGGTGAGCGTTGTTTTTAACTAATTTTTATTAATTAAGATGATCAAGAATTATATGAGGCTAACAATGTCTCAGGAAATATTAGTGGGCTTAGCAACAATAGCCATAGAATGGAATTTGTTGAAAGAAGTAAATTATTATGAAATCATAGATGAATTTGCGAAAATGAAAGCAAGGAGGTTACACTTTAGGTCTGTTCCCGTACTTCAGCAAACTGCAGCAGTAACAGAATTTGGCAGCTGGCTTCTTTTTGCTGCAAAATTTGGCTTGCAGTTGGCTTGCAGCAAAAGTACGAAAACGACTTGCTGCGAATCTATTTTAATATATTATAATAGATTCAAGTACGGGAACAGACCTTTTGGCTAGTACAAATTAAATTGAGCTTTTGTTTTATCGTCAACTTAAGGTCCGAATGAATTTCAAATTGAGTTGATTACTCCTACGATTTTTTATAAGCGTATGTACATAAATTTATCACAAATATAAAACATTCTTTTAGTTGTTATGTTTTATATATTTTATTACATTGACATCACGTAACATTATTGGCTATGAGGTCTAGGCTTTTTGTGGAAACCTGAATAAAAAACACGTCTTATGTTCTATTTCATAATTTGATGTGGAAATGAGCATGTAGGTATGAGGCATATTTTTTTTTTTTTGCATTCATTGAATGTATTGCATAGGCGGAATATCGGACATTTGCACCGGGCACAGAAATCATTCGCCCCAGCTCTGCGGTGATCATAAACAGTTAACAAATAGATTTTCAGCAATAAATAAACAATTTTCATGTTTTTATTGATTAATCTTGCTAGGATCAGGTCAAATATTATTTCAATTTTATGCAATTAGTTCAAAAATAATGCAATCTAAATCGGTGAAATTCACTCTAATGATTTCTAACGTTTAAATAAAATATTTTCACATAACAATCAACTTCACACAAATATTCGTCAATTATTGGTAAAATCATTTTATGAAAACCTATTGAAAAAATCCATCGTAAAGCTCAACCTGATATATTCATACTCTGGAAAATATATTTTCATAAACACTCTTTGAAAAATTTTAATAACAGCACATTTTTCAAAATAAAATAACTCTTTAGCTTCCACAGATGCTATTGACACCTTATAAAATATGTGCTTAAAAGAAAATATCTGATAGTAGAAAGTTTGAAATATTTTCTATCAACGTGCCGTTTCTTTGGGGAATAAACTTGCTCTCCTATTCCTTTAGCTGTCATTCACACAAGGTTGCAATAGAGCAGGTACGGCCGCTGTGACACTCGAAGACATTTCACGGAGAGCATTGTTGTGAAAATTTTAAGGTTATGTTTGTTTTCAATTTCTTCGAGATACGACAGCGACTATAGTGAAGGTGAATTTAAATTGTATTGAAATTCAAGTTGAAAATAATACTTTACGCTTTACTCGTAAGAAGAAACACCTTTGACTTAATTTTCCTTGTAGATAATGTGAATGGAACAAATTATTTTACTGATTTTCGAAGAAAATTTAGTATTAAACTCGTCTCGCCGAAAATTCATATTTCTTTATATATATATATATATATATATATATATATATATATATATATATATATATATATATATATATATATATATATATATATATATATATATATATATATATATATATATATATATATATATATAAGTATAGATATATACATATATGTATATATATATATATATATATATATATATATATATATATGTATATATATATTTATATATATACACTCCGTTTCATATTTATAACCCACCTGACAATTTTCAATTATTTTGGACTAAAATAATTGTTCACCCCAAACTTTATGGTAAACTGATTGAGAATCTGTGTAGAATTACATTTCTAAGAGTCTTTTCCCGTTAGGGCCATTTTTTACTGCAATCCTGGAAAATTCGGTATTTTTTGGCGTTTCATATTTATAACCCAGATAAAGTTTCCAATAAAATAAAGTGTTTATTAAAATTATTTTCAAAATTAACAAAAGCTTAGTAATTAGTAGAATCTTCTTTTGATTTTATCAAATCAAAAATCCGTTTTTTCATGCAATTGATCAATTTTTCTAATAATGCAGGTTCGATTTTCCGCCATTCATCAAGAATCATCGCTTTCAATTCCGCCAGTGATTCATATTGCCGATTTTCAGCATATACCCGTCTGACAAGAATCTCCCAAATGTTTTCAATGGGGTTCAGATCAGGTGAACATGCTGGCCAATCCATTACCTTAATGGAATTTGTTTCCATCCATCTCATTGTTTCACGACTGGTATGAATCTTCGCATTATCCTGCTGGAAAGTCCAGTTTTTTTTAGGATGTACTGCCAGGAATGACAGTAAACTGCCCTCAAGTACTTGTATGTAGTCTCTACTCCTCATACGCGATGAAGTAAATTTTACGTCCAAGCATCCGGATGCAGAAAATGCACCCCACCACATCATGGAACCGCCACCAAAATTCCGCTTCGAGAAATACCGGGGTTCCTTTCTCAAATCGCGCCAGTAAGAATTTAATCCCTCAGGCCCATCTGAATTCCATTTTTTTCATCCGAAAAAATAATCTAGAAATAAAATTTTTGGAATTAAACATAGGGGGAATAAAAAAATCAGTATTTCTTACGGATGACCAATTTGTAACCATATTTTTTTCTGCGAATTCTAACCGAGCTTTCTTATGGCGATCTAATAGTCGTGGGGCACTCTTCATTTTAGCTCTTCTGATCTTATTATCACGTTGTAACGTTCTCCAAATCGTTGTTTTTGACACCTTTGTTTGTTCAAGAGTTGCCATTTTAATACAGCTTATTGTTGAATTACTGGCTGAACGTATAATCTTCCTCTCCTCCCGCGGAGAAAGTTTCCTTTTTCTTCCCGTTCGCTTTGTTTTCCCATATAATTCGGGTTTTTTTAAAAAGTTGTTAATTACCCGGCGACTGCATGCAACTTTTCTTAAAATTTCACTGATGTTCAAACCAACTTCTTTGTACGCCAAGATTTCACCCTTTTCAACTTCATTTAATGACGTACCTCGAGGCATTTTAAATGATAAACTTATTAGCACACACACTTGTGAATAGCTGTTGAAAGTATTGAATAACTCGACTAGTAATTCTGCTAATTACCAATTGGGTTATAAATATGAAACGCACAAAAATGACGAATTTCCAAGAAATGCAATAAAAAATAAAGCCAATGAGAAGTCATTCTCAGAAAAATCATTGCACACAGTTTCTCATTCTTATCAGTATTAGATTTGTGTTGAACAACTATTTTACATGAAAATAATTGAAAATTTTTAGGTGGGTTACGCAGTGTATATCAGCAAAATGATTAAGGGAGATAATCTCTGGAGTGGCTGATCCGATTGAGCTGAAATTTACGGAGGACATAGATGTATATAATGGATAGGTCCATGAATTACTGAAATTCAGATATCTTTAACCCTTTGGCGGAGGCGCGAATTTTTGTGAAATTTCAGGTACTCCTATATTTCCAAGCAGTGTAAATTTTTCTTAATAAAAAGTATTGGAAATGAAAACTTATTATGTTTTAAGCTTGCCTGTGATAGAGAATTGGAGTTTTTGAGCCATGTGTGGATGCTAAGTGCCTAAAAGTAGGCAAGGAGTTTATTCCACATTTTGATTTGTCATAACTTCTGACAGAAACATTGCATCATCTTGAAAATTGCAGAGCGTATTAATGTTGACCAAGATTTAATACAGGCAGTGCGGGCAACCTTGTAAATCCTTCAAATCATCGACCCTCCTGAAAATTTTTTGCTATTCGACAAAAACTTCAAATCATTGATAAATTTTAATTTTTCAAAAATCCGATTTGTACAAGAACCGCTATCCATCACCAAATTACCTCTATTTTCAGCACTCCGAAACTTCTGTTCGCGAGAACTGACGACCGGATAATCCGATCATCATGAAATTCACAGCACATGTTGGTATTAACTAGGACCAGGTCTGATAGAAGTGATGTGAAATGCGAGCAGCCCTGTGCCAGTGGTACCATCTTAAAAATTCACTGAGAAAAAAAAACTGCTTTTTTGGCTATAACTTCCGATTCAGTTATCACATTTCAACAATATTTGGACCTTACTCTTGACAACATTTGGTGAAAATATTTTTGAAAAATTAGAATAGAGTTGCCAGCTATGGCGATTTTTGTCTCCTAAATCTTCCAATTTGATCAACAAAATAAAGCTTTTTTCTCTATAACTTCCGGTCCAGTCATGAAATCAAAACGAAGTTCAAACAATAAATACACCTTGATGTAAACCAGATGTCGTAGGAATTTCGTAGAAATTTCATGAAAGGGCTGCCAGCTATGACCATTTTGAGCGTTTCTTTACTTAAGGATTATGCCATTAGATTTGCAAATGGGAATGATTCTGCAGTGGAAATCAACAGCAAATATTAACGTTTTGAAAATTTGAAAAGTTTTGAAAGTGGTCACTCTTAAATTCTTTTCACCTGTAAAACTTCCAGTGTAGTGATTCAATCGAAACTAAATTCACAGGATGGGTTTAATTTAACGTGAAGCAGATTTGGTATATATTTTACTTTGCTGCTAACACCGGGTAACCAGGATCAGACATTTTCGTAAATATTGCACCAACAGATGCTTTAAGTTACATACTCATATGCAAAGCATTTGCAATAAAAATGAGGAACCAATTTTGAAATTTTCCGAGTTTTGAAAATCTATCGGATGGCAACCTAACGTTTAACCTCTGAAACTTTCGATGAAATCCTGCGATGAGAACGAAATTCAAAGGATGAGTTGATTTAAGCATGAGCTTGGTGTGGTAAACTTATTGCCGCTTCGCTGGGAAAGTGTTGCCAGCACTGAACATTTCATCATCTATGTTATAGTTGGGTTTTGTTCCTTTCGATAAGGAATGGTTGATTTGATACTACAAAATAGTGTATAACGTCTTTCCAAATTTGTTGATCACTCAAAGACAATTTCTTCGAAATTCAGTTTTCTAGCGGTTCTGATCCGCTAGACTTTTTTTCAGATATGAATTTAATTTGAAGCTGAAATAATTTGATGTCTCTGTAAAGATTTATGACTAAGGTTCTCGTGTGTATGGAAAATTGAAAAAAAAATCAATAAATAATTTAACATATAATTTAAAATTGAAAAGAATATCAATAAAATATTGTGATATCTACACACCAACTGCACTTTTAGACCAAAATTTTTTTAGACTTAAGGTGCTTTATGCAATAGTTTTATTTTCAAAAATTATTTCTTTAAAACCACTATGGAAAATTAAACAAATATAGACAATCCATTAATGGCAAAATACAGTCACATTGCATTGCAACTCATGAAGTTTATTATTTACGCAGCAACACAAATTCGATTTAATTAAGGCAATTATGCAATATGAAGCCAATGAATTTGGTTCAAAGCCAAATCAAATCAATGTTATCATAAATTAATTATCATTTAAAATACAATGCTATTCAAATGCTGACAATTTCTAAATATAGATATTCATGACGTCATTTCAACTGCAAACGCCATTTAAGTATTTATTGTTCTATTTACTGGCATAATTAGCTCTAATTAATTAGCGATTGCTGAGCGCATACTTCATAGCCACACAATTGATGAGTTTGAAAATTTCAGATATCGCACCTACCACCACAACACACTTTATAGCTTTTTGCCTCGCCACATAAACAAATCGCATTGGCCCCGTTCCTCCTCTAATTCTATTCGAGTTCATGACGATCGTCGGAGGGGGCTGCAGAAACGCTCTATGACCGAAAATTCAATCATTCGCTCGATTAAATTAACGATTTTCGGTATCGTTCGAACATAAGGGTGGAAAATCGATGGCCAGACAACAAGCGAAAATGATGAATAGGATGAATGGAGGCCACAGTCGTGAATATTTTTTCGTCATAGATAATCGGCAACAGCTCCATTGTTAGGCAGGATAAATAGCTAGGAAGTGACAATGAAGAAACTTCGCAAGATTCTTCGAGTGAATAGTTTTTGGTCGGAAAATCCGAGAAAAAGACACAACCAAAGAAAGTGTCATGTCACTCCACGGAAGACTTTTGTTGAAATGATTTGCACATGTTACAGTATTCTTTTGTCGACACCATAAGATTTTTAGTGTGATTGGATTTCGAGGAAGTCATTCAATTCGGAACACAAAAGATATATTACTAGAAGGTTCCGTTTGAAATTGAAGTGGTAATAATTTTTGATTAAGGGACTTGGAAGGAAAACTCCGATTACGAAAGGGTTTAAAAATTGATTGATAATTTGAAAAAGATCCTATTATCAGCTTTGTATATTTTTGTATAGGAACGCATGAGTATATTCTTATGTTATTGTATGTATGTATAAGATATATAATATTAGTATTCTGTCTTCTGATTATTATGTATTACAGGATATCCAGGTTAACTATGTCCCCTGGTGGGACTTTTGTAATGTTCCAAATGGAAGATAGGAGGAAAACCAGGAAAGCAGGTGACTAAAAACAACCGAACCCATTAAATTTAAGTAGCAGCAGGATCAAAATCCTTCACAGAATCAAAAGCCTTCGAAAAGTCTGTGTAAATTACATCAACTTCACGTTGACAATCGAAAACAAAGGCGACAAAATTAGTGAAGTCCATAAGGTTGTTCGATGTAGAGCGACCCTTGATGAAACCATGCTGCTCAGGAGCAAGTAAATGCTGTAGACAAGGTTAAATTCTATTGTAGACAAGACGTTCAAGGATTTTACTGAAACAGCAGAAGAGGGATATAGGACGATAATTGAAAACAACGGAAGGATCACCACATTTGAAGATTGGGAAAATATTCGTGAATTCTAAAAAAGAAGGGAATGCACCAGATGCAACGCTAATGTTGAAAAGGATAGCTGAAAGAACACAGAGCGACGATGATAGGATTTTGACAAGAGTATTAAGAAAACCATCAGAGTCAGAACTAACATTAAAATTTAAGGTATGCAAAAGAACATCAACTTTCAAAGGATTGGTACGAAAAATAGATAATCCAGGAGAGGTACGGGAGACAGTGGGAGCTATCGAGGTATTCAGTGGTTTTTTTAAAGGAGGAGGAAAAAAAGGCAGCAAACAAATCACAAATAGCCTGAGGAGTGCAACCAGTAACAACACAAGATACATAGAATCAGGAACTGAGGAATCAGGTTTGAGGGAACGGATGTAGGATCATAAGGATTGAGATTGGTTAGAACAGATTGAAGCCTCGATATTCAAAAAGTAATCACGCATTGCCTGCTTGAGCACTTTTTTATCGTCAGAACGCAAACCACGGAATTCCGAAAGGTCAGTGGGTGAATCCGTTTTCTTCAGTTTTTCACGAACTTTCTACTTAGCTTTAAAAGCATCAGAGGCTTTCAATATGAACCAAAGTACATCATTAGATTAGAGAGGACGTTTAATGGGAGTAAAACGAAAGATAAGGTTACAAAAGAGAGAGTAGAACTTGGAGAATGCACAATTTACATCCAATCCTTTGAAAAATGGAAACAAATTGATGAGACTGATTTAGGAGGACATATTTTGAAAATCAGGCGTAGAAGTTGCAACGCTGAAAAGGAGGACATTTATTACTTGCCTGAAAGTTGAGGTCAACACCAACCAGGAGAGGAGGGTGATGAGGATCGGGTTGCACATATGCAAAAGGAGCAGGAGAGATAGAAAGAGAATCCAAGGGAACGCTGGAAAGGACTTATTGGGGCTACGGACGTATGTTAATTTGGAACAATAGCCAAGTGAAAGAAAGGAAGAAGTCGCAACAGAAAAGTAGATGTAGGATAGTAAACTGAGGTTATTGGAGTACCACTCCACAGTGGGCATGTTGAAGTCGCTTTAAATTAAGAGGGGAGTTGAAGGAAGTCGAGAGAGGATGAAACTAGAAACATCAGCGTAAAAACGTTCGTATGTAATGACAGACAAATAAAAAAATTACAAATTACAATTACTTTGTGCTATTTGGTTTCGATGACTCTCCCAGGTAAGTTTTCCATCCAGGTGAATTTCTAGATTTTCCATATTATTCTTCCTGTACATTATACACATACATTCCGCATCAAAATGATAGGACACCCCTGAAATTTTCCCATTTCTCAAAACCGGTAAGAGGTAGAAAAAACTTTATTGTGATTCATATAGTACATGCAAGGAATGCTCAGAATGTTTAACGCAATGGCCCTTTCAAATAAAATTCTAGGAATTTTTTGTATTTACCTGAAAAAAAGGTGCTTCAAAAAGATAGGACAGAGTATATAAATCGGCAGTTGCAAGCATTTGGTGTCAGAAGTGAGTTTGAAATTTGTCTAGTGTTTACGGGTTTAGATAAACTGACGTCGTTTTGTAAAAATGTCCATATTTTATCACTACGGACTAGTGGATTGTGTTGCAAAAATGGGTCGCGGTAAAAAACGATTTAAATAAAATAAATAAAAACGATTTTAAATCTGAAAAATGAGAGTTTAAGTGTCGCAAAAATCGCGAAAATTGTAAAACGAAGCCCAAATGTTCTAATGAATTTACTAAAAAATCCTGGAAATTACGGGCAAAAGAAGAGTCCAGGCAGATCTAGTGCACTAAATGATTGTGAAAAGCGGTCGATATTACGAATAGCGTCAAACTCAACAGCAACAGCGAGAAAAATTGCGAAAAAAGCTGGTGTGAACACAAACATTTTAAATGTCCAACGTCACCCACTATTCAACGAAGAAAACTTCTTAGAAAACCACCGCCAACAAAAAAACGTATTGAGGAACGGTTGAAATTCGCTCGGGAATATGTAAGGTGGAAGAAAAGATGGGAGAATGTCATCTTTACGGATGAGAAAAGATTCACCTTGGATGGACCCTACGGTTGGTCATATTATTTGCATGATTGAAGGAAAGATCGCCTTTTCCAAGTTCGCAGACAAATGGGTGGTGGAGGTGTCATGGTATCGGTAGGGATCGCATACAAAGGGAAGACCGAAATCTGCTCTGTGGATGAAAAAATGAAAAGTCCGGAGC
The DNA here is from genome assembly GCA_947369275.1 of Nemotelus nigrinus. Lineage (NCBI taxonomy): Eukaryota > Metazoa > Arthropoda > Insecta > Diptera > Stratiomyidae > Nemotelus > Nemotelus nigrinus. The sequence continues at coordinate 127,070,164 of OX376374.1, forward strand.
ACATAAAATTAATAGCTGAACAAATCAGGACACATGCAACAAGGATATCTAAAGAGGACTTTATCTTCCAACAGGATAACGCAGCAGTGCATACAGCGCGTATTGTAAAGGAGTACTTTCCCTCTAAAAATATTAAGATTTTACCATGGCCAGCTTGATCACCAGATTTAAATGTTATAGAGAATGCTTGGGGTCAACTATCCCGTGCTGTGTATTGGGGCAATAAACAGTTCAATTCAATCCAGGAGCTAAAAGATGCCATATAAGAAGCTTGGAGGCTAATTCCGCAGAAATATCTGAAAAATTTATATAAATTTCTACCAAATCGAATGATAACTGTTTTAGCAGAACAAGGAAAGGCAACACATTATTACACACATTAATACAGATTTTTTTTTAAATATCTTCAGCTGTCCTATTTTTTTGAAGCACCTTTTTTTTCAGGTAAATACGAGAAATTCCTAGAATATTAGTTGAAGGAGCCATTACGTTAAACATTCTGAACATTCCTTGCATGTACTATATGACCCGTAATAAAAGCTTTTTCTACCTCTTATCGGCTTTGAGAAATGGGAAAATTTTAGGGGAGTCCTATCATTTTGGGTGGCCTTCAACTTGAGGGCTCTTATTTTTGGTGAACAATTTATTTCGCGTGGCAAAACAAAGTACTTTTATTCGTATTTTTTAAGAAGGGAATGCAGCTTGATTATTCTCGATTATCTGCTTCATATGACTACTGATCCCTTTTTGTATTCATGTGGATCAATTGTGTTTTGGATACTATTCAAAAAAATACTCACTATTTATGATAACAATGCAGATCAATTAAGAATTATGAATAACAAACACCAATCAAAAACTACAGATTGATAATTTTCACTCAAATAAATTAAGTCCAACTGTTCAATTCAATCAACGTCCAAAAATCCAACAAAAAACAGCCACGAAATTTGCCTGAAGCTCAAAATTATCGACACAAAATTAATATTCCAAACCAGCCAAACCAGTACTGTCCTCAATGAAATAATCTGAACCTAACTCTGATTCATCTTCGAACAAAAGCTAAGGATATAATTCAATTAATTAGCCGCAGTCGGGTTTCGTACACGTTCTAGTCGTATTATCCAGCATAACACACTCTCTTGCGGGCAGTAGAGTAGACCACTTTTGTATCTGCCAAATTACTATAATACCTTATCGCATTACCACTATTTCAAATTAGCAAAAATCGAATGCATGCCATGCGGTATTCCCACAACGTGTCGGCATTGCAATGCCAAGCATTTCTGTAATCTCTGTGGATTCTATCTGACGCAAAACTGAACAACTGTGCCATGAATCCATCGGGGCAAATTCGTAACTAGGATATTTCATTATACGAGTATATCTCTCGACCTGTGGTATTCAGACGAATTAGTTCGTATCAAGGTGGGTTGACACGGCATGCAGTAGCTATTAACGTTATTGGTGATTGTGAAAAGGATTGTATGAATTATTCTGAAAATCAATTCAGATTGTGTTTGCCATTTATGTGAAATTAAGTGAAAATTTACTGGATGTAAACTAGAAGTATGCTCTGTGTACAAATGCATCTGAGTATTAGTACAGTAGACGCTCGGCAATTAGAACCAGTTTGTATATCGGGTAGTTCTTCTTAAATGTTCCAATATCTGGACGTCTTTTTTAACTGTGATGAAAGAGATGAACTAGTTTAAAACAGTTTATTTTCAAGTAATTCAGTCTTATATTATCTCTTTTGTTTTACATTATTTAGTAATTAACCATTTTTCGACAAATAATCAGTAATATTTGTTTGTTTTTTGATTTTTTTTTTAAATTTGATTTCACGATGTCGTTACGGATGGCTTATAGGGATGTCATGTGCTTAGCAGAGTACAGCTCACTTCTTTTACACAATTTTATTTAATTACTAAGACTTTCGATAGCTGTAGATTAGGGAACAATCGGCATGACATCGATAACATTATCATCGCTGCTATAAAAAGCCTCGTCGTTACTATTATCTTCATCGGATTCGCAATTCCATGTTTGGATTTTTTTCAATAGTGACGAAGTGGTTGGGAACGATAGCTGCTAGAAGAGATTGGTTTCTTTCGAGGAGTTCCGCTTCGTTTTGATCTCGATTCGTTCGCACAAATTCAGCAATCGTTTTTTGCTGTCAAATTCTTTTTCGTCCCAACTCAACAGTTTAGACCAAGACTTTTTTTAAATTTCTTGCGTCAACTCATCCCAAGCTTGCTTCAGTATGACTATCGCGTCGCGGATAGTATGTCGCTTTAAGCGCTTGTCTAGTTCACCACCACCGGCAATCAATTGTGATAGCAGCTGATTTCTATAAATGAGCTTTGTCATCTTTATAGGATTTTGGTCCATTGGTTACACAGTTGCGGTTACATTTGGAGGCAAAAAATATGCGACTATATTGCTATTGCCGTCTTCGCTTTGCAGTTTTTCAATAGGTACGTAAGCAAAGCAATTGTCGATTAGCAGCAGAGCCTTCGGAGGCAAATTATTTCCCGCCGAAAAGCGAAAAACCTGTTGAATAATCATAATCATTTAAAAACATGAAATAAAGCAACAACTAACGAGCTCACTTTGCTAATGAATATCCTGTGAAGCCATTTACGAAAGATTCGAGACGTCATCCAGGCATTTTTTGAATAGTCGTAATGAAGTGAGTTTTCGAATCCTGTGAAGCACCTTGGGTTTTTGACCTTGCCAATTACCAATGGCTTAAGCTTGTGCAATCCATCTGCATTTCCTCCCAACAAAAAAGAAATACGTTCCTTTTGTTTTTTGAAGCCAGGTGCTTTTTTCCACAAGCAGCAACATATGTTCTATCCAGGGGCGGATTTGACCATTTCGCCGCCCTAGGCCTCAGAAATATTTGCCGCCCTTTTCGTGAATTATATTATATGTAACAATGCGAAATTTTTTTCGATTCCTTAGAATACTTCGCTGTTTTTCGTTGGGCCCGAGCTCACAAAAAAGGAATATCAGAGCAAAACCGGCACCGGCTCGTCGTAAAAATTCCCTATTATTGCGCCCTTGCCACACAAATAATTATTAAAATACAAACAAGAACGAAATGAACCTAAAAGTACCTAAAAAGAAGAATCCGAAAATACCAATTTTTAACAGTCCAAAACCGTATACACCTTTGCATCGCATATAATTCCAACGTCTTTGCTAAAATTTTTATAAGTAATTTTACTATTCCGTTCAAAGTTTGCTTCCGCATTTGACTGGAGATCAACTATGAACTCGACTATTGTAAAATAATGTTCGATATGTTATTAGTTAAAGATGAACCCGAAATATTTTGACCTATGTTTTATATTTTGATCTATGTTCATTTTATAGACATTTTTTTATAGAAATTAATTTCAGTAATGAAGTGCAATTTAAAAAACACGTCAAAAATAAAGAGATTCGCATGTAGTTGTTATATCCTGTACCATAAAAATAAAAAAAAATTCGCTGAAAAATCAATGCACACAAATATTTACCTCTGATAAGCTTTTCCTAAATTGAAGAGGTGGGTTCTTTTTAGGATCTTTTTAGGTCTTTTTAGGCTCTTTTTAGGCATTTTCAGATACTTTCTAGGTACTTATTAGGTATTTTGAGTTTCTTTGGTCCTTTACCTATTTATTATAAGTCAAACTTTTTAATGTCCGAAAAAAGTCATTACAGGTGAATTTTCGCGTGCATTGATTTTTTAGAGAATTCGTTTGGCTTGAGGTGTTACGCTCATTCGACTCAGATATATGTACATATACGACAGAACAAAAACTGCCGCCCAAAAAGAAAATCGAAAAGGGGCCGCCCAAAAAAAAAATCGAAAATTTGCCGCCCCCGAAATTTGCCGCCCTAGGCCCGGGCCTACCGGGCCTAGTGGTAAATCCGCCCCTGGTTCTATCCGATAGAAAACGAAAGAGTAATCCCATTTCGTCCACATTATATATTTGTGAATCCAATAAACCCATTTCAGCTACCTTTGCTCGTAGACTCCTTAAAAATGGTACGCTTTCATTGACATTATTAGAGAGAAATTCGCCACCAATTTTCAAATAAGGAATGCTGTAGTGATGTTTAAATTTCGTGATCTAACCATCACTTGCATTGAAATCATCTGCACCTTTATCAGGATAAATTTCCACGAAAAGTTGTTTAGCTTTCTCTTTTAGGATCGGCCCGGTCAGTGTAATATTTTTTTGACGTTGATTTAAGAAACACTGGTAAAGACGGCTTTCCATTGCAGGATATTCGGCACTGTGCAAAGATTTATTGCGAAATTCCTGATAAGTCGAAGAAACTGCAGTTAAAATCGCATCTTTTTTTGATTTTATATAACTTATAGCCGATTTAGACACATTGAAGCCATGCGCTAGGCGATTTGCTTGAATGCCTTCATCGAGCTTCTTTAAAATTGTAAGTTTTGTATCTAGAGATAAAGTGTTCTTTTTACGTTTAAATGACATTCTTTGTAATTCACTGAAACTTTCAAAAGCAATTCGAGCCAAAATATGGGAAAATAACGCGAATCAAATTGCACGTACACACTGACCAAACAAAATACGAAAATTGAACCACTACTCACATAATCACGTAGCTTCCTTTCAAAGTTTAATTACACGAAGCAAAATGAAGACGAATATGGGGATTCACCGTTTTGTTGCGTGGTAAGTGTTGCGCGGAAGAAAAACAAAAAAGAGCTCAGAAATTGGAACCAGCAGTTCCAATTTCTGGACGTGCAATGCATTGAATCCCTTGTTTCTAATATCTGGAAGATTCTAATTTCCGAAAGTTTTAATTTGCGAGCGTCCACTGCATTGCATTTATACATGTCATTGTGTCTTCGTGTCTATCTTTTGAAAACTGTTTACTCAGAGACTGAGAGACGCCTCGACTACTTCAGCTTGATTTTTTATTCAATTATGTTTAAAACTGAATTGAATAAACAAAAATTAAATTTTTCAATTTCATTTTTACACTCATGAATTATTTACTGTGCACTTGCCGTGTAAAAGCCGTTATCTTTTCTATAGCACAAATTATACTTTAACTATCTTTTTATCGTACGACACTTTCAAATGGGAAGCCATTTTAATTAAATTTAGTCCATTCAATCAATCATAGCTTAAATCTGCATACTATCTCAAACGTATCATATCCTATCTCAGTGCCTTTCAAAAGCAACTTTCCTCTGTTCAACCATGTAAATATCGATCTACGTATACTTCTCTCAATAATACACAGAATACACAATGAAGTAAAAAGCACAAATAAAAAAGAATTATTAATGTAAATCTGGATTGCGCAGATTATACTGATGAATGCATTATTTGCAGGCAAATGTTATCGGAAGAAAACTTTTCTCTTTGTGGTAGATGAATCCCAGTCAAAATGAAAATGATCAATATCTGTATCGTAATGCCTGTTGAATGGAATCGCAAAGCGAGAAAAAAATACTAAGTCTCTTGGGATAAAATGATTCCCGAGGAAAAGTTACTTTTTTGCCTGTTTGTCGTTGTCGGTGGAAATCAATTTCAACAAAGTCAACAGAGATTTGTAAATTGATTCTTAGGCAGTGATTCGATTTCGCATTTACAATTATGCAAATATGTTAGTATGCATATGATAGGGTGGATTATTCACATTGAACAAGTTGATTGCTTCATTTTTTTTATTTTTAAATTTTATATATTTAAATTTGTCTATTAGTTTAAAAAAGCTTAGTGACAATTTGTGCGTTTCATGCAACCGTATCCTCAAATCTGATACTACAACTATGTATATGAAGTAGATACCTAGAAGCGGATAGAATCACAAAGATAAAGGTATGTAGACTCTAGTGGGCTGAGTACCTAGCTCGTTACCGTTTCACTCATTTTTTAAGGCGGAGCCTGACATGTCCGGAAACATTTCAGAAATATTTTTTTTAAACATTTCGGAAATACTTCTGGAGTCCGGGAAGCTCATTCTTAATTAGTCTGAATTTGCAGGCAACATCAGAGCTGTCACTTCAATCCGAACATCTACCCAACTACATACCATTTTTGGCATAGGTATCACAGCCCTATATAGCTATAATTACCATGCTAAGCTCCACAAAATTTAGCTTTTGAGACAAATTTACTTTTTTCATCAAACTTGCATAGAATACGGCAGCACTACACGACATATGTAGATTCTCTGCCGTTAGATGTCCGAGACTTTATGATAGCCAGGTGGAACGTCTCAGGCACAATTCCGGACACATCGAAAATTTTACTGCGCATATGTTCACAGCAGATCGATCAGCTGCTGAGACTTTTCGACTGGTCATGGGAACGTCTCGGGCATATAAGGGTTCGACGTCATATTGGCACTGTTGTGTTATTAATGCGTCTTCTTAAATTCGTTACTTGATATATCACTACCTTAACTCCCATCTATAAAAGAAACTTTGCTCAGGAATTCCTGAATCATGAGAATCCCGATGATCTTTTCCGATCAGAAACCAAGTTGAAGCCCTCCAGCGTGTAGCCACGGATGGCTACAAAATCATTTGTGAGGATACTCTAAACTGGGTGCCGCGCTATTAGCTAAAGAGCGGATCAAAACCCAATGGCATTTGGTCCCAGGACTCAAAGCGACGGAAGTAATCTGCATCAGCTTCCAACTAGGGAATGACTAAATAGTATTTGCTGGCACCTATGTCCATTATGAGATCAATCGTTCAGTGCTGGTTCAGGATCTCGACTGCATCTTCACATGGACTGGTCATCGTCGGTGGTAATTTCAATGTTCGGTCGGAATCATGGTATAATGGCACCGACAACTCTTACGGCGTAGCCATGAGGCAATGACTAACGCAGATTCCAAGCCTTATCAAATTCATCTTTCCTCAGGAACCTACTTTTCGTCAGTTTTCATCAATGATTGAAACCTGGTCAGCTCTCTTCCACGATTCGGCACTTACGAATGCCAAGTCCACCATGTTGAATTTGATCATCAGCTGATCCAATTATTCATTTTATTTTTATGACTAGACTTTTTAGCTGTTGACCCCGAAATTTCATCCCCTACGGTAAAATTGAATTGGTGCCGATCGGCAACGAATGTTGCAATTCAAATTCGAAACCTTTGTTTTGACTGCTCTCGAAAACATTGCTCACAGGAAATCGACGCGCCTTTTCAACAAGCTCAACCAAATCACCTCCTTGGTTGTTGATAATTTAGTTATCCTTAAAAAATTCCCAATCTTTCCTTTCTGTGAACTACCACATGATACCTTTCAGCTCCATAATCGGCAAAAGTCTTTAAAATGACGTCTTACCAGAATTTACCACACCTACCTCAATACGGAAAAAAGTTAATATAAGTACATTTCTGCCCTGATTTAAGGCTTAAACATTCTAATCATGGTCAAGAACAGAACCCATGTTAACATGAAATTCGAAGGACGTTTTCAAAAAATAGTACCTGGCGAAGACTTGATTCAGGAAATTAATAGAACCACAGGCCGTTAAAGATTAAAATATAATTTTGCTTCTAACGGCGATTTTCTCCGTGAGGATAAAGCCACCGCAGGTGCTATTGCTGCGACTTTCTCTCTCATCTTATAAAAACAAAGCTTTGACTTTAATTTCACTTCATTCATCAAGTCTTCTGTCTCTAACTTTCGACATGAAAATCAATTTTCGATCCTTTCTAGGCTCAGTCCTACAAATCCTTCTGCAAATCCTCAAAGCCATGGCATCTTAGTAAATAAAGAAACTCTTCTTAACCTGGTGTCGACCCTCTTCTCTAAAAAAATCTTCCGGAGAAGATAAAATTTTGAACTTTATCTTAAAAGAGGCTCCCTACTTGCTTCTTTGAGCACCTCTCTATTTTATTTACCTCTTGTCTAAATATGGGATATTTTCCCACTGCTTATATATCCTATTCCAAAAACGGCAGGAATTTGCGATGTCCTTAAAAACCGTCTGATTTTTCTCCTCTCAAGTTTGGGTGAGCCACTCGAAAGGATCATCAAAATACATCTGATTTTTCGTCACCTTGAAAGGGGCTTTTTTGACAAATTTCCAATCGCATCAAGTGTACCTCAAGGCTCCGTTCTCGGCTCTATTTTATTCAATATCTTCGCTGCAGATATCCTAGAAATTTCAAACGATTCTCTCACAGGCTTTTCTATCAATCTACATGAAGATGATCCCCTCTTCTGGAACTTGCAGCATAACCCGCACTTTGAAGCGGCGGTATTACAAAGGTACGCATATCAACTTGTTGCATATATGCAAAACGGGGCTTCCAAATAAATGCCTACAAAAGTGAGCTGATATTTTTCAGAGGTAACCACACAAATTTCAGGAAGATAATCAAACCGCTTCTATCTCATATATCAAAGTCGAAGTACTAACTTGATTCCACTCAAGCCCTGAACAGGCTATAACAGAAGCATTAAAATATGCTGTGTTCCTTGTTATAAGGGCGAGAAAGCGAATGCGTTAGCTAAGCAAGGGGTCAGTCTTCCCCTAGTCCGATCGGTAAACATTCAGATTCCTATCCAAAGGTGAAGTGTCTGATGGAATCCAATATGATGCAGGTTGTGGTGGGCAGATAGAAAGGAATCCATTCCTGCATGTTAATTAAGGTCCTGTGTGAGTTATAGAATTTCGCTGATACTACATACCTACTGGAATTAGCCCGGACTGACTGCAAATGGTTGGTTGCGTTACTGGCAACTGTCTTAAAGTAGCGCACACCTTGAAAATGTAGCTCGAAACCAGTTGTACCTGCAAAAAGCGTCCGGAACCAGAAGTCTCAAAAACAATTCAACATTTCTTGTCTCAGTTCACAGTTAACAGTTAACAATGAGTTCGCTGCGATAGGCACATGGACTAAACCTTTAAGCCCCAGGTTTTTACTAATGTTCGAAGAACAATAGTATTAAACTCGTTTCGCCGAAAATTCATATTTCTTTATATATATATATATATATATATATATATATATATATATATATATATATATATATATATATATATATATATATATATATATATATATATATATATATATATACTTATATATATATATATATATATATATATATATATATATATATATATATATATATATATCAGCAAAATGATTAAGGGAGATAATCTCTGGAGTGGCCAATCCGATTGAGCTGAAATTTTCGGAGAATGTAGATGTATATAGTAGGTAGGTCCACAACTTTCTCAAATTCAGATATCCTAAACCTTTTGGCGGCAGCGAGCGTTTTAGTGAATTTTGAGGTACTCCTATATTTCCAAGCAGTGTCAATTTTTGTTAAAGAAAAGTATTGGGAATGAAAACTAATTATGTTTTTAACTCGTTTTTGGTAAAAACGTTGGAAATTTTGAGCCGTGTGTGGGTGCAGGGTGCCTAAAAGAAGGCAACGATTTTTTTTCAAATTTTGATTTGTCATTACTTCTAAGAAAAACAGTGGATCATCGTGAAATTTGCACAGCGTATTAATGTTGACTAAAGTTTAGCACACGTGGATTTTCAAGATAGTGCGGGTAACCCTGTAGCTACGGCAGGCTCCTGAAAAAAAACCTTCAAATCATTGATCTTCCTGAAAAATTTTTGATTTTTGACAAAAAAATCAGGTCACTGATAAATTCTAGCCTTTGTCCATCATGTCAAATTGAAATTTTTAAAATTCCGATTTGCACAAGAACGGCAACCCATCACCAAATTAAATCTATTTTCAGCACTCGAAAGTTCTGTTCACGAGAACTGACGACCGGATTATCCGATCATAGTGAAATTTACAGGACATGTTGGTATTAGCTAGGACCAGGTCTGATAGAAGTGATTTTGGAATGCAAGCAACCCTGTGCCAGTGGTACCATCTTGAAAAATCACTGAGAAAAAAAACCGGTTTTTGGCCTATAACTTCCGATTCAGCCATCAGATTTAGACAATATTCATACAATACTTGGATCTTACTCTATGTAACATTTTATGAAAATTTGGCTGAAAAATTAGAATAGAGTTGCCAGCTATGGTGATTTTTGTCTCATAAATCTTGGAAATTTGCTCAGCAAAATAAAGCTTTTTTCCCTATAACTTTCGGTCCAGTGTAGAAATCAAAACGAAGTTCACGCAGTAAATGGACTTTAATATCGTAGAAATTTCGTACCAAAATCATGAAAGGGCTGCCAGCTATGACAATTTTTGTAATTTTTGGAATTTCTTTACTGAGCGATTATGTCATTAGATTTGCAAATGGAAATGATCCTGCAATGAAAATTAACAACAAATATTAACGCTTTAAAAATTTGATAAGTTTTGAGGGTAGTAACCCTAAAATTCTTTTCACCCGTATAACTTCCAGCGCAGTGATTCAATCGAAACGAAATTTACTGGTTGGGTTTAACTTAACGTGAAGCAGATTTGGTATGCATTATGCTTGGCTGTTGACACAGGCTAACCAGCATTAGCCATTTCCGTAAATATTGCACCAACAGATGCTTCAAACAAAGTTCTCATATGCAAAGCATTTGCAATAAAAATAAGGAATCCATTTTTAAATTTTGTCGAGTTTTGAACATTTTTCGGATGGCAGCCTCAAACTTTCGATGAAATCCTGCGATGAGAACGAAATTCAAAGGATAAGTTGACTTAAGTATGAGCTTGTTAAGGTAAACTTATTGCTGCTTCGTTCGGACTGCCGAACGGACGCTTCGTACGGACTACTTCGTTCGGGTTGCCAGCACTGAACATTTTCATCATTTGTGTTATAGTTGAGTTTTGTTGCTTTGGATAAGGAATGGTTGATATGATTCTACAAAACAGAGTTTTACGTCTTTCCACACTTGTTTGTCACTCAAAGACAATTTCTTCGAAAATTAGTTTTCTAGCGGTTCAGGTGCGCTAGAGTTTTTTTATCTGATATCACTACGAGCTAGATCGGCCAATAGGTAAAAGCGTGACCTTGTGTCATAAATAAGTTGGTATATTCAAACTTTGTTTCCAAAAATTTGAATTTGATGGCTGAACATGGAGGTAATTTTATAGCGGAGCAATTTAATTTGCAGTAGACGACGGTGGTCTGAAAAGTTTCCAGCGTAACAAAAATACAACACTTTTTTTGAATTTTTTTTTTTATTTTTCTACATAGTCTTCTTGTAAGTCTACACACTTCTCCGAGCGATGTTCCTATCTCGAAATAGAACCCGGCGTCTTTCTCTGCAAATTAATTGTTCATGGCTGATGATGGCCTCTTCATCTGATTAAAAACTCGGTCTTAGGAGCGCAGTTTTTAGATTAGATAACAAAAACAAGTCTCATGGGGCCAGATCTGGTGAGTAAGGTGGGTGGTTAAGCAGTTCAAACAACATATCGTGAATTTTACCAATGGCGACCGCTGAGGCGTAAGACGGTGCATTGTCTTGGTGAAACAGAAGTTTTTCCCCATTATTTCTGCCAACAGCTTGTCAAATAACTATGCGTAGTTGCTCCTGTAATTATTTTTCCTGTTTGAAGATAACCAATTAAGGGGGGAAATACATGTAAAATCGAAAAAAAATTGCTAATTTCAGATTGATTTAAAATATATATATTGTTCATTCAGAAAATGTTTAATATTAAATCCTAAAAATACATGTCTCACAGTAAATGAAAATATTTGTTTAGTAATTTTTCAACACAAAATGGCGGCGATGCGAGCGAATGAAAGAAACACATCAAAAACTGCCTCGTACAACTTAACGCCTTTTCCGGGGAACTTGCAGCATTCAGAGAAAAAAAAATATGCTAATGAAATATGTAATTCATAGGTGAACCAATAAAATTTATAAAAATATTTTAAATTTTTACATTAATTTTAGATTAAACATAAAAATCGATTATTTTTCAAAAAAATCACGCTTTAAACATTAATCAACAAATTATTTTTCTGAAATTACAATAGTATTTAGGTTCAACGAGGAGGTAATACTCTTTTGTAGATGTGGTATAAATTTGAGTCGGATCGTTTCAATATTTTTTGAAATATCTTGTACGGCAGTTGAAAAGTACTACTTTGAGAAAAACGCGTTTAAAGTTTTAAAGCTCCACGGACCTGGGGAACGCCACGCTGCCTTTAATTGACGATAACTCGAGAACTAATACGAATATCGCTTCAAAACTTTTTTTGGTATATTTTAAGAGCATTTCAAACATTTTGATGTAATAAAAAAAAATCGAGCAGTTACATGTATTTCCCCCCTTAAGATAACTCCATGACTATCCCAAGAAACAGTCGCCATCACTTTTCCAGCCGAAAAAACAGTTTTTGCTTTTTTGGAGCTAATTCCCCCTTCGCAGTCCACTGTTTAGACTGTATTTTTGTGTCGGGCGTATAATGGTGTATTTGTCCACAATAATTAATTGGCATCAACACTCTGATTTATTGCGCCTAAACTGTGCGAACAGAGCTTTGGGGATGTTCATTCGAACACGTTTTTGGTATAGCGTGAGCAAATGTGGCAACCAAAGCGCGGACAGCCCCCCATGTCTAAATCTTGATTCAATATGTAACAAACACGTTCTTTAGACATATTCTTAGCCTCTGCCATATCTCTCACTTTAACTTGATGATCGTTTAGCTCCTTTTGATAAGATTTTGCGATGTTTTCATCATTGGTTGCAGTTTTTGTTCATCGTCTCTCAAGTTGGTACGATATGGCCATGTTTAAATTCAGCTGCTCAAAACTCCACGCTGGTAAATGATGGTGCAAAGTCTCTGGACAAAGTGTCCAACTCATCTTTGATTTGAAACAAATATTTAATGGCAGCTTGAAAACTAAATATTTGATGGCAGCTGGATACTCAATTTTTTCCATTTTATTCAAAAACACTCACACCGACTCTCTCAAACGATGGTCAAACAATCTGAACTGGCTGAAATTTCGGTGTGAACCTGTCCAAAGATGCGCAACTACATTCCTTAGTTTTTATTGACAAGTGCTGCCATCTTCACGTTAGGGTCGCAAACTTTTCAGACCACCCTCGTATGTTAAAAAAAATATTCTTTAAATGATAGGCATACCAGAATATTCAAAAGAATATGCATTAAAAAATTAAGTTGAACTAATAGCCAATACGAACTAAATGTGTTCGCTGCACGCTGAGAAATGACCGAAATCAATATATTAACATTTTAATATTGTTATAGTAACAGCATTGTCCCTAATACATAATTTTAACAGCTCAATATATTATGTTAGGAAGTTACAATATAATATTTGTAGTTTAACATTATATATTAAGCTGTTAACTTTTTATATTAAGAACATCTGTAAATATAAATGTTTTAACATCTTAACACAAATATATTACTATGCCAATGTAAATGTATTGGCCAAACAAGAAAGTACATTGCTAGTATTGTTAGTTAGGATGTTAATATTAATACGGCAATAGTACACTGGAATAACCTAATCTTGTCCGATCATCGAAGTTAAGCAGTGTTGGGCGCGGTTAGTACTTAGATGGGGGACCTCTTGGGACTATGAAAAAATCATATCGACATACTAATACAGCTATAGCATATGGCGTGTTAATATTAATTTTTGGTATACCAATATACTATTGTAAGACGTTAATATAACTTATTGCCATGTTACTATAATATATTGGCATGTTAATATTAATTATTGGTATACCAATAGTATTGCAAGATGCTAATATAACTTATTGCCATTTTACTATTTAATATTGGCCTAATAATATAATATTGTAACAGACAAATTCACCACACGCATGTCAATATATAAAATTTTAAGAATGCTATGTGCGGGCAATATAATGTTATTGCTAGGTCAATATAATAATGTTAAGAAATGTTTTTAATATATATATATTAGCTGCAAAATATATTAAGGGTAAAACAATGACTTTTTAGCGTGTGATTAAGACACCTCAAGTGTACAGGACAGGAGCTTGCAAACGTTATTTTGGTGTTTGATGCTCAATCGGTTATTTCTTAAAGTGTGTCTGTTTATTTCTTATTTGCGAAAATTTAAGAAATTGTTATAATATCTTATTATAATTGTAATAATACCATAATTTGTATTCACCTACAATAAAATATGCCGTCTTCAATAGTTCACTCTAATGTAGATACATTGCATTCTTTCATAAGCGTGTATCGATATAATCAACGAATGTAAAAAAAAAATCATATCTAAGATAGCCATAGAGAAACATTACTTGAAATTCAAATTGACATTTCAAGCAACGGTACCACATCGATATTTTTCATTAACCGTTATTAAATGTCAATAGCATCAATAACGCTACATGTTCCCGGAAAAAAACATTTCTTTCCCTTTATTTAAAGCCAAAATACCTACTTCTTTGTACGTACGTCAAAATGAAAAAATATTGCACATATCCATGCATGGGCATTACAACTTTTCAATGGAATACCTGCTGCGGGATTTTTTCACTTTACATTGCAACAGTAAAACGGAAACTTACAAAAGCGAATTAAAATATGCAGTATAAATTAATCGGAAATATTTGCCATTTTACACGAATGACGGGACAAACAGAATATCATCTGAAGCGTGTTCGATTAAAAATTACCTGTAGTTAAAGTTTCTTTCAGCAGTCAATGAATTTCAATTCGAATAATTATTGGCAACAAAAGAAAACAAAGTACAAAATGAAATGAAATTGCAGTGTACGTTTCATATTTGCTTTCAATAAAAAAAATTTTTGTGTGGAAAATATAAAACAAAGCCATTATATGCCAGCGCCCTGAAAGAGTGCAACTGACTACACAAAAGCGTGACTGAAATTGCTTGTTGTTGCTCCATGATAAAACAGCTACGAAATAATTGGCTTATTTCATCACAATGGGGAGTGAAATTTTACGTTGTAGCATGAGCCATGATGACATTATTCAAAAAATCGTTGGATGGGTACATCATTGGAAAACAAAAGTAGTTGAGGCATGTTCATTTGATTTGCAATTCAATTTAACGCCACTTCCGTTCGAAGCGTTGAATCGAAAAATCTAATTGGAGTGAGCACGAAATGATGTTATCCTGGCAATTTCTATTCGAACATTATCGAAACAAGCAGGACAAGGAAATGCTCAAATCATCTTAGAGTTTCAATTTTAAGAAAAGATAACGAGGGTCAACTACACGAATTCGCCGTCTATCTGTTACTTTGCTCTTTCATGTGTATCTATTCGTCCGCCAGATTATCTGTCCGTTTAAGTGTCAGCCTGTTTTGTTTCTTTCGCAAGAACTGTCAATCTCCTGGCCGAAACATTGTATTCTCCCCTCTAAGGCCAATATTCCTGGAAAATTGCCACAATCTACCATTTTTCAAATTGAACCTAAGTGAATTATTGCGGAGGCTTGACTATGTAACGAATTTTCGACATGGCATTATATTTAAGGAAATATTACATCGTTCGTAAGAGACTTTAAAATTGTTTTTGTCTTTGGTTACCAGAGGACATTTTAAATACATTTTGTCTTTTGGGGTGTCGAAGAAAAATTGACATTAGCATAATTTTTTTTTTTTATGAACAGCATAAAGCATGTCCGAAGAGCTTTGTCTGCATAAAGTGACTAGATTGTAACCTATTAACAACTTTAAGCGCGCATTTATAAATCTTACATCTCCCGAACGTTCCTTATCGAAATTTTTATCAAATACTTAAACATAAACTTTGCATTTATGTGTATATTTGCTTTCGTAAACACTTTAGTGCAAATAAAAGTAAATCAAATAAAAATAAACTATTTCGATTTACTATCAATGCTTTGATTGAAACATAAAAATACCACAACGTACAACCTCACATTAGGTCCGAATCACTCATAACTGGATGGTATTCAATCCGTTGTTGTTATTTCGGACAGAATTAATTAACCTTGTCTAGACTGAAATCGCATAAAACAATAAAGTTGCTGGTATCGTTGTAATATAGTAGGATTTTATTGGTGAATAAAGATGGCATGTCCAGTAATTGACATTGATATCATTTCCTGCTATTTAAGTGTTGGTTCCACGTGACTGAACATAAATTGTATTTTTTTACTAGTTGAATTTTTCCATATTTTGCTATTTATTTATTATCTATTCCGCAGCAGATGAAAATGAAACATGTACATAAATAAAAAAAAGGAAATTTAAGAAGGAAAATGAAATAGAATTGAATAAAGTTAAAACTAACGACGAATATTCGAACTAGGGTTGTCTGGAGTCCAAAATATTTTTAATAGATTCTTGAATTTTAAAAATGAACGCCAAAGAGGACTAAGCCTAAGAGCATTGTCCATTGTAGGAAGACGGAACAAAGACGAGTCGAAGTAAACTTTCGTATCTGCAAAAGGAATAGAACGTTTTTCAGATGATCGACTGGGATGACTCCATCAATATTTGAATGAATGAATAAATGAATGAACTTATTTTATTTGTCCAAGGTAATTTCTACCAAAGTTATACAGTGGTTTTTTAAAAAATTATGAGTTCAGACTGGATCTAAGTCTATGCAATAATAATATGTACGGGTACATTGTAAGTACTGGTCTTATGAACTAAGAAAAATTTGCACAAGTAAAAAACCTATTGAGTTTGTTTCTAGGTATTAACATAAAAACCTTAACCCTAGAATGGTACCCATGAGTAATTTTTACTCACATGCGGTATATATTACGTCGCGCATCAGCCAGTTGGCCACTCTGACTGCCATGAGGCTAGATGCTATATAATCTTTTTATGTTTAATGATAAAATAAAAAATGTACATAATACTATTGTTGCCTTCTTTTTAGTAAAAACATGTACATCAAATCGTCGAAAAACCAGTTTTCCTTTGCTCGTTTGTAATGAAATATTGAAACTCCCTAGCAAATAACAATTCACTGCTTTATCAGACGTCTTAACTGCTCGATTGTTAGACTCGAACTCATATCAATTCGCACGAACATGCGATACTATATGAAAGTATTTTTATTATATTTATGTAGAATTTAAAAAAAATGTATGTGTATCTGATGGAAAGTCTGAAAATTAGCATGAGGGTTCAAATTAGAAAGAAACAAATTTACGTGCATTAGGTATTGTGCACACATAAATTGATTGCGGAGTAAGTTATAAAATCATTGGTGGTTTAACCCAAAAAAGCGGTAGAAACTAAAGAATATGTTGAAATCACATAATCGATATTTTTTATGCTGTTAATTGGATATTGTGATATGTCTAATTTATTTGAAAGATGTTTGCGCCCAACGTGGGTCTGATTGCCTGTAATTCTTTTAATTTTTTTTATATTAGCCATGTCAGGGGATTAATTGTAAATGATACCGTAGTATATCTGGAAATTTCCATTACATTATGGAAATCTTATTTATACATTTATCACCTTGATTAAGTCCGAAATTAAATGGTTAAAAAAAAACGGTTAGGGTTAGATATATTATTTATCAGGGCAGAGAGGTTTCGTTTTTAGGTCCATGTTCATTTGGGAATTGTATGAATTTCACTAGAATTGAAGAAAAAATGAAAAATGTTGGTGTATTCTTTTGACCACGAATTGGGATGAAATGATCCTCAAAAACTTCAACAAAATTTTTTCAATTTTTATTGGAAGTACTGTGTGGAATAGTGGAAATTTATAAATTTCAATATAAACAATGCATTCGAATTTTGAATTTGATGTGATTTTTTTAACTAAAAACTTTCTGGTGGGGAACCATCTTTGAAAGCCTTAAACTGATTATTTCATTTTTTATGTTTATGTACAGATGATTAAAATGAGGAACCTACGCATAATGTGCTTGCATAATTTAGCATTTGGTTTGCCGGACTTTTCGGATGAAAATTTATATTGAAACTAGATAAAGAGATCTACAGTTATGTAACACTGTGTAAATGTATCTATTTGGCCTATTTTTGTACACGAAAATTTATGAATTTGAATTTCGTATGTTTGTTTTTGTTTTATTTATCAATATATATATTCAACAGATAAGAATTAAATTACTGAATATTAAAGACATGGTAATAAAAAACTAAATCAAAATGAGTATAAAGAGATAAAAATAAGAAATTGAATCAAGTTAAAATAGTACAAATTAAAAATTAAAAAGAGGGAAGAAAAAAACATACAAGTTATTCAAATCATGATTTTTCAAAAAAGTTTTGAAAGCATGAAATGTCAGCGGTAGAAGACCAAACTGTAAATCATTGTGTTGCCTTATTAGCCGCAATAGTGGAGAATAAAAGTAAATGTCAGTGCGCGCATATGGCACACTAAACACAACAGAAGAACGCGTGCTATGAACTGCTTCACGGACAGAAACGTGGTTATTGATGTGACAAACAACTGTCCTATAAAATAATTTATAGAGTAGGCACTCATCTGGGAAAACTCTCCGTGGTTCGAGGGGAGGGAGATTTAGGAACGAAAGACGATCACTGCTTCTTTAGTTGAAAAGCTGAAAATTAAAACATAAGGTACGAGTAAATTGGCGTTGAACAGACTCCAACGCAGTATTTAAGTAGACGTAATGAGGACAACACACTTGGCAGCAATATTCAAAAACACAACGTACAAAGGAAAGAACAAAATGTACACAGGTGGAAATAATAACGAAGAATTTAGAGGATCTAATAATAAAATCTGATAATTTAGAGGCAATGAAATATGCTTATCAAATTTAAGCTTTATATCAAATATTATACCAAGATCCATAAAATTATCAAAAACATTAAGCGGAGAGCCAGAAACAGTATAAAAGAATATCAAAGGTGACGTATTACAGGTAAAATATATTTTGTGACATTTCGCGGTGTTCAAAGTGAACACATTGGCACCGCACCAAGTCAGTAAGCTCACTCGAAACATCTTGAAATCGTCAGCATATAAAAGATAAGAAGATTAGATTAAAGGACTGAGATTGTTTATAAATATAAGAAAGAAAAGAGGACCAAGAATAGATCCTTGTGGAACACCTGATACAGTATAAAAGAGAATTGAAGGACAGGAATTAACAGTTACATTACAGGTACGACCATAGATGTAAAGGTTAAACCAGGTAAGAAGAGGACCAGCTATGCCATCGTTTCTTAGCTTTTGAAGAAGGAAGTCATGGTTGACAGAGTCAAAGGCTTTGGAGAATTCAGCATAAAGTACACCGACCAGCTTTTGATGGTCAAAAGCGGATGCAGCCATATGTGTGAAGGAAAGAAGGTTCGTTAATGTGGATTTACTTTTGACAAAGCAATGCTGCTCATGAGCTAGTGTAGGCTGGATAAAGGACTAGACTCGTTTGTAGACCACTTTCTTAAGGATCTTGCTAAAGCAAGGAAGAAGGGAAATGGGAAAGTAGTTTGAAATGCATGTACAATTACCAGTTTTATGTATAGAGAGAAGGGAAAGAACCAGAAGATAAACTTATATTGAACAAGAAAAAAAAGATAGAAAAAAAGACGCACATGATGAAAAAGATTTAGCCAGGATATTTAGAATACCGTTGGAACCACTACCAGTATTGGCGTCAACATCGTTCAACAAAGATTCAATTTCCAAAGGGTTTGTTCGAAACGAGTGTAATTCAGGAAAAAATGTGGACAGAAAATTTTGGGAAGGAGGAGGTCATTGTTGTGAGATGAAAGAGAAAAATTAGTGGCAAAAAGTGCACACACTTCAAGCGGAGTGGAAGCTGCTGTATCATTCAAATGCATACTATTGGGGATGCTAGGAGAGTTTTTTAAGGACCGGATGAATGACCAAAAATGATTTCGGTTACTAGTCTAGCTGGTTAGTTCTGACTGATACTTCAGTGCCAGCAGCGTAGGTGCACATCGCCTGTCTGGCGGCCTCTTACGCTTTGGAGCGTAGTTCTTTGTAAAAAGAAAGGAAGTCAGCAGGTGAACCATTCTGTTCACTTGGAGAAGAATCTGTGAAAAACCGTTTTTGAAAGGATGTCCAGGTACCGACGATTAAATTGAGGAACCATTAACGTATTTTTGTGGTTTGGCACATGGTTAGGAAAACAATTGAATTAGTTTTTTTATGTGTTGGTATTTGATGATATTTTTATTAATTTATTTGTTGGTATTTACTGAGTTTTACAGAAATAAAAATATATAAATCAAGATAGCTGGTTTTTTTTCTCAATTTATATCAAAGTGCATCAGAAAATTTGCTCAAAGAAAATTGCTTTAAAGAAAATTTGCTCAATTCATACCTTTCCTTCGTTTAATCGAATATTCCGATTCCTACGATAGTTTGGAAACTGTAAAATGGCAGCATACAAAGTAACTGCAGTAAACAAATTATAAATAACTTATCCAAAAACTTATCTTTACCAGCCTTTCAGCATTACAGTTCACTGAAAGAAATTATTTTGATAAGTTTGTTTCCAACAACAACATAATATTAATGACAAGAGCCGAAATACCAGCTACCCAGAATTCTCGTTCATAGTCCTTCGGATAAAATTTAATTCAAATAGGATCCAAATGCTGCTTTGATATCAAGAAACCAATATCCCGAAGTACGACTATTTATTCACTGAACCAGTTCTAAAACTTTTCAACTTTAATCCTACGGTTCTCATGACCTATTTACTTCAAATTTAAATTCATTCAAGCTGACTACTTTAAATCGTCTTTAATCCTCTACGAAGCGGAAAATTGCAAACCAAAATATGTGTAATGACTGTAATCCTCTTACCAACAACAATTTTGTTCATTTAGTAGCCACTTCTGCCTCGTTTATTTAACTTTCAGCAGTAGCGAATCTCGACCGAAAAGGCTACGATTTTCTAGCCTAATTTCACTGCAGGATATCTCATTAAGGCACAGTAGTTGGTCTTTTATCGTGAGCAACGAAGACCGAGATAAAAATCCTTTTAAAAGAGCCATCCTTTCATCTGGCGAACCGCTATCTGAGTGCTTGTCGTAATTCAGCTTCACTATCAATTTCCGTGTCGTTGGCAATGAGTAACGTTTCAGCAGACAGAAATGAAAACCAGGTCGTCTCAACAAAAACAGCTTGCTACCGGTAAAATTAACACTTTTACCGTTCTCGCACAGACGTTAGCAGCCACAATTAGCATAAGTAAACATTTGATTATTATGCTTATGAAAACTTGACGAAATGCTACCCTCTACTGGCAGTTTCATTCATCGCTTGGTACGCGGATGTGTTTGATGTGCGGAATGAAAACACGGATGAAATAGAAGCGGACGAGAGAAAAAGTTACATCCTTGACAGGTGGAGCTATAAACTTTGTTGCTGCTGCAGCGAAAAAGCACAGACTTTTATGTATGCTAATTTCACTGTGTCGATTTGCCTTTTAATTATATTTCAGTGACAGAGTAGCAACTCTTGTTCCGATAGTAGTTAAATAAAGTGTAAAGAGTCTCAACATGATTTGTGTGTTGTGATTCTACCATCTTAATGAAATCCTGTAAGACCACAATGCATGACATGTTCCGAAACTAATTAAAACCCATCACAATCCGATCATTTACTACTCATAAACAATAGCTTAGACCCATCAGCACGGCCCACCTGCTATATTCAAACCGCCACTACCACATCGTAAGATTATTAGTAAAACCGAACTAATCCCTCTTGTTTCACCAACAACGAAATTAATGAAACACTGACCTAGGCAACTACCCGGCACAAAGATATCGCTTCCATATTAAGCCCTTTCCACCAACACAATCCTAGTGAATCCTTTAATACGACTGCCAGCAGATCGTTGAACATGGAATTTGTGCACGAAATTCCTCTCGGTGGAGATGTTTTGTTTTCGTTTCGCACTATGCTCTTCGCCTTTGTGTATTTATTTACCTTTGTTCGAAGATTGTTGATTGCGACGGCTGCGAAGATAACATCCTTGCATAAATCCGAACCTGAGCTCAAGTGATTTCGAAAGTCCTATTTCTCTTAGGTCGGATCGGTTTCGAAGCAGAAAGATTCAATTTCGATTGTGTGGCTATGGGCTTGAATTGGATTTTGTGGTTCTGACCCTAAAGCATATCAGGTTGAATAAACAAGATGTAGCCGGATTTACACACCGTAAAGCATAGCAACGAAGCGAAGGCATGAACATGATTTTAAAGAAAATTCGCACTTCGGTTCACGTTATGCTTTCACTTCAATTTCATTTCAAACAAAACAACGTCCCTTAGATGAATCGAACTAAATGAAACCATCTGCCATGCTCAAACATTCCACCGGAACCTTTGAATATGTCGGGAAGAATGCAAACTGCCCACATTGCAAGCCATCATGTTCACTTCGAGTGATTTGAATAGAGAACATGACCACTGGGGCATTGGTTACAAATCGAAAAGGAAACGTGGCCGGATAGCAATGGCTTTGAAAAAGCCCAGCAGCATGAGATAGAAAATGTACTGACTTTTTGAGGTGTCTCTTCACCCTAACGACCATCCAAAAGCGGATTTTGCCAACAGACTTATGATATTTGGCATGACGGTTCTATCTATTTGGCTACGGATCCGAAAATGGTTTTGGGTAGAATCACACTGTCGCGCTATTTCTCCCATATGAATCTGTTGGCCGAAATACATTTAATGTATGTACTTTCAGTGATGTTGTTTATTTCAGGATGAGTAATGGACTGTGGCAAAAAGGGTGGTATGTTGTCCTCGAGCGCTAAAAATAATATTACCGTGAATCTGTGTGGGATGATATTGAGTTGAAGCGTATCGCAGTGGGATCAAAAAGGTAAAAATAGACAGTAGCAAAGGAAGCTCAATATTTGATGGTTTCCGAAATTAATTTCACTCTTCAATAGCTATAACAAATTCAAATGAATGCTGTCATAAAAATCTTGTGGTCGAGGACTACACGGTATTGTAAATGTTCATAGCCGTAGGCTCTATGTAAAGTTTTGATATGTTGGCCAAGGTAATTAGGTCGAATTCATGGCGATAAATTTAATGTATGGTTTTTTTCTTTTGGGAGATTAACAGTTTTTTTGCAAAATCCCCATGATATCAGCGCTAGTCTGAGAGCATATGAGGTCTGTTCGCATACTGCAGCAGCAACAGATTTTTGCAGCTGGCTTCTTTTTGTCGCAAAATTTGGCTTGCAACAAGAGTACAAAAACGACTTGCTGCGAATCTATTTTAATATACCATATTTAATAGATTCAGGTACGCGGACAGATTTATGAATTATACATACGAGTGTCGTTTGATAAGTCTCTGGCCCAACTGACGAAACGTCGTTTCATGAAAAAGTTTCGGCTGTCGCTAGATAGATAGCACTTTCGAACGGTCTCATGAATTTCTTCAAGTTTCTGTAGGTAGCAAGTTTTTTTTGGCAGCCATTCCAAGTTGACGTGTCGCGTGAATCGTCAACAATAGAGCACGTCTAGTACCGAGCGGTTATTAGATTCTTTCATTTAAAAGGTTTAAAGCCGGCCGAGATAAAAGCCGACCTCCATCCCGCGTATGGTGAAGCCTCACCCTCATATGAAACAATAAAATTTTGGATTGTTGAATTTAAACGCGGCCGTACAAGTCTTCTTGACGAGGAACGTTCCGGGCGCCCAAAAAGTGTATCGACGGACAAACACATTGAATAAGTGCTCGATTTAGTTACGAGTCACCTTCGAATCAAAGTGCATGACATAGCTGAGTCCATAGGTATCTCAACTGAAAGGGTGCATCACATCCTAACAGTTTATTTGGACACGAGACGATCCTGACGATTTCTTGCGGCGTTTCGTTACTGGTGACGAAACGTGGGTCCATTTCTATACTTCGGAGATAAAACGACAGTCGATGCAGTAGACTAAGAGGGAAAAACCGGCTCCAAAGAAGGCATTTTCTGGGATAGTAAGGGAATTATGCTGATTGATTACTTAGATAGCTTTTGGGCCGTTTGGACCACGCAATCAAAAAGAAACGTTCTGGCTTGAAGAAAAAGAAGATCTTGTTCCACCACGACAACACGCTCCTGTCCTGTCCTGTCCATGGCCAAATTACACGATTCATACAGGTACTTCACATATGCATAAAGTGCTACAAATGGAGCCTGCAATATAGTGAGTCTACTTGACCTTTTATTTGCGGTCATTATTTTATACTCTATAGTTATTAGTTGTTCGTAGTAGACTGGTTCGTATCATTTAAATTATATTTGACCATTTAATACTTGACTCTATAGCTAGTTCCATGGATGACGAACCTGTACATTGGCCTGCCCTTTAGCTTAACTGATCAAATGTCGGCATGATATCGTTGACCACCCACTTTATTCGCCTGACCTGGCCCCATGTGATTTTTTTTGTTCCCCAAATTGTAAATCCATCTCCCTGGACAAACATTTTCATCGCACCAAGAGGTGAAAGACGTTGTTTCCCAATTTTTTGCGGACTGCGATGAAAATTTCTTTTTGAATGGTATGAAAGGACTTGAGAAACGCTGAACCAAATGTGTTGACTTCCAGGGAGATTATGTTGAAAAATAAAAACTAAGAATTTCGAAAAAAATGTTTTTTTCTTACTTGGCCCAGGGACGTATCAAAGGACCCTCGTCCATATATATTCGAATCACACCAAATATTTCCTCCGCTATTCTACTAGGGTGAATAGCACTATTTGCTCAGAAAGTATTTTGTTCCTATAATGGTGTTTTTTTATCAGTCACAATAGACTGCTATGCTATGGGCTGCCTTCGCTTGCATGAGCGAGAAAGATCTGGTTCAGGAAGTATATGGGAGCAGAATTATTGAATTTTTTTTTTTCGTTTGTTTTTGTTTTTCACTTGTGCTGGTTTGTGTTAAAAACATTTTTCCTGCAATGCTGTGGATCAGTTGAGTTCGGAAAGTTTGTCATTAAAAACTGGCTTATTGACGAAACATTGTAACTCATGCAATATCACAGGCTTCCAGTGAAATTCGACATAAAAATAGGCGAAACTTCGGAAAAATTAGGGGAAAGCTTAATTTTGATGTGAACCTTCATACTGTCGTGCTGAACTAAATGTTAAAAGTACCCATCGATCCAAGTGCTGCGTTACTTTCGTCAAAGGTCAGTAAAAGTGACCTTTCCTAAATATATCAGTAACGGTCACGTCGTCAGAAGAACAATGCATGACGAATTTGTAGCTTAGAAAATTGCCTACTATTTACTCTCTGGTTTTGGTGATCAGAATTGGCCCCCTACATCATGTGATTTAACACCCTTGGATTTCTTCCAATGGGGTTATTTAAAGTCAAAAGTTTATGTCAACAAGCCCACATCTACCCGTGCATTGAAGGAGGAAATTCGACGCTGCATCAGCGAAATTTAGCCACATTTATGCAAAATGGTCATGGAAAATTCGACAAAAGAGTGCGTATGTGCCAGCAAAGTGGTGGAGGACATTTGCTCGATATGCTATTCCATACATAACCCTATACTATGTACATTATGTTTCAATAAAAAAGGCATACAGTTGAGAAAAAAAAACGGTGTTTTCTATAAAAATTTTGCGTAAATTTTGGGACACCCTATATTTTGAACGAAAAAAATGTCTTATTCACCTATAACAAGTGAAAAAGGAGCTTGTTGCTCAGAACATCAATAACAAAATGAGACACAACAATGAAGTTTGATCAGAAAACTTCTTACCAAGCATTTCTTATTCATAATGTTAGTCATCCTTGTTGCTTAAATCAACCTACGATCTTCCTTTTCAAAACAAAATATTTTTATATGTTTATATTTCTTTCATATTTTTTCATACTTTAATCTTAAAGTATGCTAAGCATTGTAAAAAAAAAAGTCAAGTTAAATGAAAATCTCATTTCTTGATAATGCTTGTCAGTTGCAGATGCACAAAGTCATGCACTCCCCGACTCTCATTTCAACTGCTTTGGATACCGAATAGATTTGGTAATCTAAATCTGTGACATACATTTGTATGTATGTACGACATGAAAGACTAGAAAACCGAAAGTTTCGTCGTATTTCAGTTGTCGTGCTGAGTCGTCTCATTGGTTATGCTTTCGTTGAATATATTTTGTGAAATAGCAATTGTATTGGATCTTCGTTGAAAACTGAATTATTTACTTTAGATTTTTGCTTCTTATTCCAACTTTCAGAGTAGGTTTATAATACATTGCTCCAAAAACACGCTATGCTATTATTCTTTAGACCTTTTTGTGATTTTATATTATTCCAAATAGCTCACACTCATACGTGCGATAAAACTTACTCGAGCTTCTGGCATGGAACCAAACTTACATCTACGATCGATCTTTTATTTTAATCGGATTCGCATTAAACTCGTGAAAATGTACATCCGGAAAGTTTCAAAACTATCCAATGTATCGGGAAAACAAAGTTGTGAAAAATGCATGGAAAACCCTTTGAGTGCTTCCAAATGTATAATTCTGTCAGAAGCACAAGAGCATACTGTATAAACGTATGCTGAAGCGGAAATGGAAAACAGTTAAGAAAATCATTTATTCAATGCAAAAACATACGCGATCTAAATATATAAGAATAAAATCGACTTGAAATCGATTTCAGTTATGGGAGACAGCACCTAAAACACTACACAATTTTATGAACACAACAAAAATAGCGAATCTATCGAAAGCATACGAATCTTAGAAACACGAATACGAGAGAAATGTTTCCGAAACAGACGTGAATACTTTAATAACATTTTCAAGGAATCACTATTAATGTCATTTGCCTTTTTTTTTGTTATTTTGGCATTCCTATAGTCACTCGGATGCTGGCATCATTGTAAATAAAAATCGCCCAGACTGATGGCGATGAGCGAGGTCAGAGAAGTCGACGTTGGTCTTGAACTTGCGGGTAAACAAAAGAAAATACAAAGAAAATATTCAAGGTTCCAGCTCCCGATAGAACGTTATAAAATTCAAGGTTCCAGCCGTATCGAAATGAAGACAGGCATTGGTAGTCAACGAACTTCTTTGGAAAGTGTTTGTGCAATCGTATGTTCGTTGTTTAGTTCTAAGAGAATTTGTTTTTGAATATTTATGAGCTCAAACCATTCTGACATGTGTACAGTGAGCGCAAAAATTATGATTACAGAAAAAGATTTGAAATAAAACCAATAATCTTATTGATATTATTTCTACATAAAATATAAAAATTAAATAGTTACACAGTAATATTTTCAATTTCGATTTCAAATTTGACTTATAAATATTTCATATTCAAATTTTTAGCGATGTAATCCTTGCAGTATATTTTTAATACGCGCAAAGAGTATGTATACATTTGAAGGTATCTAATCCATTTACATTAATTTTGCTTTAAACTGCTTGGTTTACCTGTTTTAGAATTTTCGCTATACCTTCTTCTGGCATGTAGTCTTCTTGGCATACAGTCCTCAAGGTACCTCGTATCTTGTAAAGATATGGCAATCCATTCTCCCGTAAAAGCTGTTTATAGGTCGGTTTTACTACTTAAATGTATTTTCTCATCCTTTTGCTTAATAAATTCTACAAGTGCTCTATAGGGTTTGCATCCAGAGAATGGGGAGGAATTTTCATGTACTTGTACACATTATAGAGTATCCAGAACCTGGTGTTGAGTATCGAGGGCTTGAGGTCATTATTTTGCATGAAGACAAAATCATTTTGAATGCTAATTTTGCTGCATACGTGAGTCACAGCCAAAATCGTAAAAGCCATACAAATATTTAAATCATGGCATAATGCATTTTTAATTCCTTTTCTTTTTTGAATTGAAAATCAGCTAATACGAAAATTTTTTATGTTTGCAATAATCGCACCCTTAATTTAGACAGCACAACAATACTTCGCTTTAAGAATTTCCGTGGAAAAACAAGATGATGAAATTTTGGCAACACAGCTAAAATCGTAATACGAGGTCCGCAGGCAGTTCATCATCAATTGTGAGCGTAGAGTTGGAAAAGTTTAGTGGAGTTGGAAAAGTTTAGTGAAGACTCGTTCGTTGTTTCTAGTAATTTTGGATCAAGTTACATATTGCCGTGAGTGATTTTGAATTATATACAAATAAAATTTGAATTATATACAAGTTGGAAACACAATAATAAAAAAATTTCGTAAAGGGGAAAAAATATCGCGAAATCGCCGATATTGTTGGAAGATCGATTTGTACTGTGCAGTACGTTATTAAACGTTATGTATGTGAATTAAGGATTAAAAACAAGCTCCGAAAAGCACATAATAAAATTTTCGGTGAACGGGACGAACGAAAAATCGTTGGAAAAATCAAAGATCATCCTCTTTTAAGCGCTCCAAAGCTAACTGCAGATGTGTCAAAAGTACTGGGGACAATATGCAGTGTAGAGACCGTTCGAAAAGTTCTTCGAAAAGGAAATTTACATGGCCGCACAGCTCGAAATAAACCTTTTATAAATACCAAGAATAGAAAGAAACGATTAGTTTTTGCCACGGAGCATTTGAAATATGATTTTGAGTTTTGGAAACTGGTTATTTACACTGATCAAAGTAAATTTAATCTCCTTACATCAGATGGCAAAGTAACAGTATGGCGTGGTCCCAACAATGAACATGAAACTAAAAATTTACGACACACAGTCAAACATGGGGGAGGATCGGTTATGGTTTGGGGGGGATGAGGTGTTTCTGGATCTGGTGTTGGAGCGTTAGAGTTTATAGATACCACAATGGACAAATGGGTATATCTGAATATTTTGAGAAAAAATTTGAAGGCGAGTGCAGAAAAATTAGGGATATTGGAGGATTTCAAGTTCTACGCTGACAATGATCCGAAACACACTGCACAAATAATCAAAGAATGGCTTTTGTATATATGTTCAAAAGTTCTTAAAACTCCCGCACAGTCTCTTGACTTAAACATTATTGAACATGTTTGGAATTTACTTGGCCAAAAAATCAAATCACATAACATTATAAATAAAAATGATTTAAAGCGTGCATTGCTGGAGGAGCGGGGAAAAATATTTGACCGAAAATATTTAGAAGAGCTCGTGAAATCGATGCAGCACAGATTGGAAGCAGTCATTGAAAAGGGGGAATATCCTACAAAATAGTGACTGCAGCAAGTAATAAGAATTATAATGTTAAAATAAATTTTTACGATTTTGGCTGTGAGACAGCATTTTATTTGTAATCTATTATTTTTAGCAATAAATTTTTGTGAAAAAACATTAAAAAAAAAGCCTTTTTTTCATAAATATAACAATGCCCTTGCCATATGATTTCCTTTGAATAATTTATTACAGTTTATCGGATAATGAGAAACGTTCAATCATATATTATCACGTTGTACGATTTTGGCTGTGACTCATTGTATATACATTTTGATGCAAGAACCAATGCAGTGTTCTTAAAAAGTTTCGCTTCTGCAGCTCTGTGTTTTCGCCCTCCAAACCCTAATTTTGCCTTCAGAGCCACACAAATTAACTTTACTTTCATCGATGAAAATAACTTTTCTCGAACGAAGGCCAATCTTTCCTTGCAAGTTTTAGAGAATAAATAATACATGCTATTTTTATATAGACAACTATTATATAAGTATGCATACTTCTTACACTCACTGTATGTATGTGAGAAAAATTGAATGCCAGAATGATTCTGGATCGTAAAATTATATTTTCATTTTTTCGTCGATAAATAATGTGATTGAAATGCTATATCTAGCGAAAGGTCAAAGGAAAAACGTTTAGTGTTGGTTAAATATTTTCTCTTGTTTGACTACCGAGGTAGCATTTGCAGGCCTAACTACGGGCTCATGATGACAACATTGACATTATGTGCAAAAATACAAGATCTATCGAAGAATTCTTTATGAAAACCGACCAGATGACGAAAAGCATAGGGATGCACGTAAATGAAGGGACAAAGAGTATAGTGATAGTACCAACACCTCAAATTGTCTGTGTCAGTGATTAGTATTGTCAGTGATAGTACCAGCATCTAAAATTACCAAACAGAACAAAAGCACGACAAAAATATGAAGAAAAAAAAAAGCAATCAGTTGAAAAGGCGAGGTAATTACCGCGCCAAAGTCAACATCAAGCACGGAAAAGAAAATTCACGCACGACTACTTTCAATCAGGGGAGCCTTTTTCAGTCTATCAAAATTTAAGCTCCTGCTGTATGACACCTTAATTATTCTATCCCTCATGTTTTCGTCAAAAATCTGGGTTATTGATGAGATAAAACTACGATCTCTTATCCAATGGGTATTTGGTCTCCGTCAGAACATTGAGTATTCCCGCTCCCTATTTGTCTCCAAAATGTACGTGCGGAATTGTAAACTTGAGGCCACTAATAATATCAGGCTCTGCATTGAGTTGGATACCTAGCGAGTGTGAAATAGGATCTATGTCGATAAAGTTATTGGGAAAAGACCTCAAGATAGGTTTTGGTTTGGGTCGAATGATAAAAAACGCTACGATACCAAAGAAATACTAAGAAACCTGCAACTGGAAGACGGTGGTGTAATACCGACGCATCAAGACCGTTGCAGAAGGCTAAGACCGTACTACTGGTGGGTGCGCCATTGCTGATTGGTGATTTTTTTTCCTAGTCTAAATAGTCAGAAAATATGGTTACTAGATCACTGGGTTACCTATCAGACACAAGGATATGTGAAATTTGACTCACTAAAAATGGAATCTGCAAGTCAACGATGTTCCTAGTCAGGACCCACCTGAGTAACAGTTGAAGCCGACTGTGCTGACTCACCTATCGGTGTCTGCGCTATTCAATAACAAACACAGCTCATGGGTCCGAAAAAATGCACTCCTCCCGCTTCATGCGAAGTACTTTTTCAACGTAAGTTAAAACCTCGTTTCGCATCATTCGTCTCACCACGATCGTCTCTGGCAAACCCTGGTGGGAGATAGATTCAACTGTCCACCTCAAACGTTCAAATTGACTATACCTGGCAGTGGCAAATCCAGGGCTCTTTTAGGTCAATTAGCTTAGCCATCCAGCGTTCTTTGCAACTTTGACTCCAACGCTGTCGCGAAATTTGGAAGATTTGCGTAAATCAAAGTCTAAGTTCTATCCCCAGTTCTGTTCTAGAAGGCAGATCCTAAGAGTGCCAGTGCCGCTTCTTAGGTTCTAGGCCTATTTCTGACTCCGTCTTCGCTGTCATACAGATGACAATGATGATGATGAGATCAGATATTTACAAGACACATTTTTCGCAAAAACCTACTTCACGATTTAAACGGTATTCAATTTCCAACTTTCAAGGGTTTATTTTTATTTTCTTTTTCAGTCTCAAATGTTCTTCAAAAACCTTAGAATGAAAGCTTTTCTTAAGTTTCTACAGTAGTACGAAAAGAGTAATTGGCACTAGTATATGGCCGGCATTGAGTCTTTTTTCACGAAATCCTAAATTAGGATTTAGAGTATACCCAATTTCATGCTATCCTGTGGCAATAGAGGTGTTTTTTTTTCAGGAACTTTAAAATTATGAAATTAATTGACTTTTTAAAATAGACAATCAAGGGCTACAAATTGTAAATAATAATTATGAATAACATACGTAGCATCCCCTTTTGTTTTCTGGGAGCAAGTCCAACCCATTTACATGACCCACCCCAGTCACGTAGAGCTAGCAAAGCGGCAAACCAGCATCCGTCGGTCTCGGGCTACAGGGTGCTCCACTTATGCGGATGAGGGACCTTCGCAGCCATTTCTAAGGTACCGTGCTCCCGGAGCACTTCTCTTTTTTTCATGATTTGCCCCTGTTGATGGTCCGCCATCACTTTTACCTGCTTGTCAGGCCCTCTTCTGCACTTCTGTTCAGCTGAGGTGCCTCCAAGCAAACCTCTTACTTTGTAAATCGCTACAATGATCACCCAGCTGATCAGGAATTTAGTGTTGGCTCTCCATTTAATAAATACTATGTCCTATTCAATGCGGTACCACAATGGGCATATATGTCTATCTGGAGAAAGGAGCCATAGAATCTAATTTAACCTAATGGATAAAACTCCAATTCAATGCAAAAATTATTGTTGTAAATAATTTCGCGTAGATCTGCCAACTTCCATTGAAAATAATGCGTTACTTGTCACTATGCCGCATTTTTTACTTCCATAAAACGAAAATCAACTCACAAATTCAATCTCCCCATCTCCAACGACTGATTTTCGAAGCACTAAAATAACTCTGAGCTCCTCCTCAGCAGCATTAAAAAATGCTCTAAAGCCATCTAACCACTTAAAAATATATTTTTTTACGATTCCAACCCAGCAAACATTTTTACTACTTCATCAGCAGTGGCGATTTATTTTCGTTTAACACGCCCTCTGCTTCATTCTTACCAAATAAATCCTCCCGGGAAAAAAATGCTCAAATATCCATGCTTCCAACAAAATACTTCACGAGGAGCACGTGCGAATACACAAATATCAAGCGGTGATAAAATATACATGAAATGGCCTCGCGCGACATTATCGTCTTATGTCAAAGGGATCTCGATACGCTTTAGGTCGTTGTAAATAAATTCTTCGAAAAAGGATTAAAAGTGGCCTAGCACAAGAAATAAATATTTGTTATGTAAATATATACATAGATATTTAAGTGTACGCTTGGGACTATTTTTGCATGCATAGCCAAAATCTTATTCAAAATTCGCAGTGCTGCGTAACGGCATCGTAAATTTGAA
The DNA here is from genome assembly GCA_947369275.1 of Nemotelus nigrinus. Lineage (NCBI taxonomy): Eukaryota > Metazoa > Arthropoda > Insecta > Diptera > Stratiomyidae > Nemotelus > Nemotelus nigrinus. The sequence continues at coordinate 127,102,853 of OX376374.1, forward strand.
TGAAATGAGACTAAGACGCGTGCTGAAATTTCAGAACCATATTAAATTCAGGGTAAGATAAATTTTTATTCAAGCGAGAAGGAAACGATGCTGGGAGATAAAATTGCACGACAGATATGGCAAAAAAATTACATGCAGTAAAGCGAAAATTTTGTAAATATACAAGATACTCTTACAGCGTACGAATAGCATTGAAAATAATAGAAATACGTTTAAATAGTTCAGGCAGATCTAACCGAAAATTGATCAAAGCCCATTGTTTCAAAGTACAGGGAATTATTAAAAAAATGTGTTTTTCGACCCTAGTAGATTCACTCTGGATTTCTTCAAAACACTTGGCGTACATATTTATGCCGGATTCAACCCGCAATTTTTTCACATTTTCGTGAAATCTTTCAATGAACGAGGGTTCAACCCGAATAAATTTTGAAATGAAGTGTTCCACTTTAACAATTCGTTCGCACATTTGGCAGACCGTTTACGGTAATATCAATAAAATTTCTGCTTAGGTTAGCACTTAATGGTCATTTTCTTGGGCGTGAGATATTTTTCGACTAGAATGTAATCGGTTAGCATCTGTTTTCGTCTATTTCGGACTTATTCTCAGCCTTAAATGTTCATCTGGATTGAGACACAATGAATTATCTGACATTTAATGCCTAGATTATGGCACGCTAATAAAATTTTATGAGTCCGGAATGGATGATTTTTTAGGTTGGATTTGAAATTGAGTCAGCGGAATTATTTTGTGGGAAAAATTGTAAATGTGTTTAATTAGGAAATAAATTCAGAACAAGTTTTGCTCTGATAATTTCTTTAGAAACTGTGACAAACCGGTGAAAGTCGTCGATATAAGCCAAAGAGTGAATGCTTAGAGTGTGATTTCCAATCTTTGATTTTTGTTTATGTGACTATAGAAAAATCTTAAAAACTAAAATTATTAATTATATAATTCCATTTCACAAAAATATATTAAGCCGGGTATATAGAGCCAATGACAATTCGGTCTAACGTTGGTCGTCAACGATTGGCGTTGGCCCTGTCTTCTACACAGGAACAAATTAAGACCAATGGCTTGGAGCCAAGGCATTGGATGCGGTTTGGGTTGAGTGTCATTGTACACCTCCAAGTGATTAAAAACGATTAAATTGGTGTTGTAAAGTAGAACACATTTATAGTGAATTAATGTTAGAATTACAGCTTACTATCGAGCTGTTTATATACGATGTCGCATCAGGAATATATGGTGTGTGTTGCAGCCGCAGCATGTGTTTTATTTGAAGAAGAAACGCGTAAAAATAAGAGGAAACGACGTTGGTGGATGACTTCTCTCTTCAAAAGTAGGGAGCAATGTGGTCGAGCTCATTTAATATCGGACCATAAAGCAGAAATGGAGTACGAATTTTTCAATAACTTTTTCCGAATGAAGTCATCTGATTTTGAATTTTTATTGAGCCGTGTCGGCCCACATATAAGCAAGCGAGATACATGTTTTAGAAGAACTTTACCTGCGTCAGAAAGATTAAAGGTTACCTTGAGATATTTGGCTACTGGAGGTTCGTACTCCAGTTTATTGTACACGTTCATAATTTCAAAGCAGCTCATCAGCAAGATTGTGCCTGAAGTTTGTTTTGCAATAGCTACAGGTCTTCAAGAATATGTAATGGTAAGTAACAGCGAAATTAAACAGAAATGAAAAATACGATATCTTTATAAATGAGACCGAACGTAAAATATATTCAAACTAAAATCAAATTCATTGTATTTATTACATTCATTGTTCAGAGATAAGTGATAATCAAAAACAAAATCATATTCTTTCTATGTGTCTTGAAAAGTAGCTGATTATACATCTAGTATGGGATTTGTTTTTTTCAAAAAAGCCCATATCCGCTTGGTATAATATTTCTCCAATTAAGTGCTCCACAACACTTCTGGTATGCTGATTATATTTGCGATGTTTGGATGCTACATGCTCCCCATATATGACACTTTCGGCTGTACAATGTTGATTTTGGTTCATTTCCTGCATAATTGCGTATGCTTCATTTGCCTTCGATCTTTTACGATGGTTGGGAGAATTAGAGTTTGTGATATGTGACGTTTTTGTTGCATTGTTTCAGGCGAATCTGAAAAAAGTACTCCGTCTGATGCCCCACTCTGGCTTGTCTCGGCACTCCAGTTTTCGTCCCTATTGGTGATATTTTTCCAGAATAGTTCCTGAAAGAGAAATAGAAACTAGTTGCATTTTTTCATCGGTCTATTATAATTACAGCTCATTAATGAAAGGTGACCACATTTAGATTTAAACTTATAGATATCGAAAAAGAGGAAAAATTTTCCTCGAAGTATAAATATCGGTGAAGAAATTGAAATATAAATGGCTTCTAAAGAGAAAATTCAACGCATAAACAATTATTTACTTCCATTGTTATTTTTTTGGGGTAGCAGATGCAAATTACTGCTTTTTAGTCGCGGATGTTGGGTCGCAAGGACTCATTTCAGACGGGGTTTTTTTAAAAACTCTTGGCTGTGGAAATCGTTAGAATCCTTATCAAAAAGGCAAATAAAGATGCTATATTTTTTTGTGGGGGACGATGCTTTTGCATTGCACCAAAATCTGATGAAAGGCTATCCGGCAGAACAAAATAGGGTTCCATGAAACGTAAATATATACAACTACCGAAAACACAAACACGGCGGTTTCAGCGAAGCGTTTCCCGCGAGGAAAATCGAGTCGGCTTAGTCGTGCGTTCATTTAGCATTGTGATGACACACACCGCTGTTTGGACGCCTTTCGGTTTTGTAGTGCAAAGCTAAACCCACTCGGTTTTCCTCTCGGGAAACGCTTCGCTGGAACCGCCGTGTTTGTCATTGGCCTTAGGTGACAGTCACCAGTCTTTCGCTACATTGCCGCGCAAAGCCAGGAAGCCTCCCTCAACAAATGAAGCAAAGAGGCATGAGCTTGCTCAGTATTTTACCAATGAAAGAAGGGTAGATTGGCAAGACAAATCCGCCTAAAATATTTATGTCTACAAATATTTTTTTGTAAAAAGCAGTTTATATTTAATAGTATTTATTAAAAAATATCGAGAATATATATCTTTTGTGTGTATGTATTTTTAGTTATTATGCGTGAGCCCGACATACAGTACACAAGTTATAGTAAACTGAATTTTGCGTACGAATGGGTCGGCAAATTTCTGAATATGTTGGCTCAGAATGCATGGCTGCATTCAGTTACCTCTGTGTTCGCTGTTTTCTTTCGCGGCGAAACGGTGTCAATAGCGATTCAATTTTCTTTTTTACCTCTGGGACAGCAATTTTCATAATTTCGCTGATTTCACTCCACGCATCCAGCCTTCTAAGATTGTTTTTATAATCTGCGTTTATGGGATTCCATAAACATTCTCCCACGCTACATAAATTTATTAGTGCTAAGAGTATTTTGTAGCACCACTCCATTTCGACACTATTCACGACACTACAAAAACATACGACTCGTTATTTTAATGACAGCCAACTCGACCACCTATCCATACTACAACGAAGTTGCAAGGCCAATCCATCGCCAACGCTTTGGAGTTACCGCCAGCAGAGCGAACAGCAACCAAGGCCAAGGCCAAGGTTGGCTCTTCGTACACACTAAGCGAATCTAAGCCAACGAATGGCTGGCTGTTGGTCTTGGCTCTATATGTGCGCGGCTTTAGGTATTAGAAACCAATTCAGCATGGTTGCCTTCTGTAGAAACAAGCTCAAGTAAATATAATTTCCCAAAAACTTTCAATATCCATCCCGAAACTATACCAACAATATACAAAAATATTATAAAATTCGAATTAATTCCATGAAATTTTAATAGAGCACAAACTTTGATTGAAAACCCTACCATCAATCTGAACAGCATCCGTTTACTGCAATATTGATTAAGTTACTTGAAACAGTTTTTCCACTTCATCGAGAGATAATTGTTAACACGATTGTTTGCATGCTTGCCCACTTCCAGTTTTCTGCAGTATGCCGGCAATGAAATTGTGTATTTTATTTAATCAGGACACTCAATATGGGTTAATAGGGTGAATCTGCTTGGCTCGAATGCACTTTTGCTCCATACTCCATTGCTAATTATCCATGTAGAGCTTATGCTTACATGTTGATTTAATTGAAATGCTACAAATTGGTATTACGTAAATTGTTAACTAGTGTTTGCACGAGAGATATATTGATGATTTTGGTTCTAATTGCTGTGGATAGTCCTCGGATATTTGTAGTCAAGTATTATAGTGTATCATGTTACGATTGATTAATTGTATGTTAAATCAATTTAATAGTGAAATCAAGACTTCAAGTTAATTGGCCAAATAGATTGCTTTAAGGGTTTAACAATACATCACTTGTGAAATAAGTCTACCATTTTAAGGGCTCGAATGGTCTTATCAAAAACAAGCGTGTTTGAAAACTGACTAGAAAGAAATTGGAAATATTTTCGTGAGGGGGTAAATCGAAAAAGAATTAGAGAACTGTTTTGAGATTTGTGGACGCTAAAGCTAACTTTCAGAGTGAGCTTTGTGAAACTTGTGTGTCTGTGATGGCTGGTATCGAACAGAGTGGGTGATAAGCTTCTTCTCCTGTGTGACGTGCTGAGTGGACGCTAAGCTACTCTTTCTAAGTGAGCTTGTGAAACGTGTGCGCATGTCATAATAGCTAGAAAAGATCAGAGTGGGTGTTAAGCTTGTGGTCTAAGTGTGTTTTGTAGAACTTGAGTGACTGAAAAAAAAAGCTTTGCACTCTCCAAGTGGTGTAGAGCTTGAAATTGGTGTTGCCATTAAAAACACTAAGTTGAATTCAATTTTTATATCATTCATTTTTCTCAATTTATTGAATTTTTATTTAATATTTTTTTTGAGTAAAAAGTAAATGACTGACGAGGAAAAGTGCGCGAAATGCAAAAAGCAAGTAACGGAGGAACATCCTGCACTCGCTTGCGAAGGCTATTGTGGCGACAAGTGGTATCACATCGGCTGCATGAACATTACCAAAGCGGATTATGAGTTAATAAAAGAGCTTGGTAGTAAAGTTAAGTGGTTCTGCAAGAAGTGTGAAACTTCACTGCGCAAAAGTCGTGAGGATAGAATTACACTGCAAGTAGAAAAAAACCATGAGCTATTAAAAGCAATTAGTGGTAAAATTGAGCAAATGACGAAAGCAGCTGTTACGCCTATTCCTACTCCCACATACGCAGATATCACCAGAGCAAAACCAATTAGCGCGGTTGGAGTGAAAAAATTCAACAAGGGCATTATCATCAAGCCAAAAAGTGATCAAGATGCTGCTAGTACGATGAGGGATATTAAAAAAAACATCAACCCGGTAAAATTGAAAACCCCTGTTGAATTTACTAAATCACTTAGAAGTGGGGGTATATTGATGAAATCGAATAACCAACAAAATACTGAGGTTCTAATAAAAAACCTGGAAGAAAACTTAGGAGCGCTATACAAAATCGAGTGTACGAAGGAGAAATTGCCTCGACTGATGATAAGAGGACTCCAACAAAAATACAGCACGCAAGAGCTGAAAGAAGAAATAATCAGTCTAAACCATCAGATAGACATGAATGATAAGTTTGAGGTGGTACATATGAGGCAGGTAAAGAAAACAAACAAATGGATAGCTTTTGTGGAGGTTGGCGGGAAGCTATTTGAAAGGATGGTGAACCAATACATAAATATCAATTTTGGTTCCCACTACATTGTTGAAGACCACAACGTAATGCGATGTTTTAAGTGTCAAGGATTCGGGCATAAATCGTCAACATGCCAGGCAAAGGAAGTGTGTGCCAAATGTGCTGGGAATCATCTTACCCACGCATGCACAGTAACATCTTTAAAATGCAATAATTGCATAAGTAAAAATCACCTGCATACACAACATCGTGCAGACAGCTATGAGTGCCCGGAATTTAAAAGAATGATTGAAGTTAATCAAAAGCGAATCAACTATGGATATTAGAACTACAGCGAAGGAAAAAAATAGTCTTTTAAACATCTTCTACGCAAACGTTAGAAGCATTCGCAATAAAATTGACGACATCAATATTTATTTATGTTCCAAAAAAAACATCGATGTTGTAGTTCTTAATGAAATATGGATATATGGCAACAAACAGGAACTCTACACGCCGAGAGGATATACAGGCTATTTTTGCACAAGACAATCGGGCCGTGGAGGAGGCACAGCAATACTTGTGAAGTCATACATTCGCTCAAAGCTTGTTAGAATTTCTGATAAATATAACACTATAGTAGTTGAGCTTGCACTTGATTCAGGAAAAATTAACATCGGCACCTTTTATAAAGCACCAAGTGAAGAAGACCATCTCTTTCTCAATCATATCGACGAATTCTACTCAACTATCCAGAAATTAATCACTGTAGCCGATACAAATATTGATATTTTAACATCTTCTGCCATATCCAGCGAATATCTCGATATAATTGCGTCAAATAATGGAGTTGTATTTAACAAGACAAAGCCAACACGCATAACTTTGACGTCCAAAACACTACTCGATCATGTGATCATCAAACATCCGAACATGAGTGAACGTATGTCTTACAATGATGATGACTGGCCCGGCTTAGACCATAAAGTAATTAATTTATCCATCAAAAATTTCGTCAAAGCCAAAATACGGCCTCAAAAAATTTCGATGAGCAGAACCAATCATAAAGATTTCTTAAGGAACTTCATAGATAGTCTTCGAGGGTCTCCAACTTCCAACTTTGATGAGCTGATTAAGAAGATAACCGAAGCTAAGGCAAAAGCAACAATAACGAAACAAGTTCGTGTACGAGTACAATCTTGGATCACTAAGAATGTAATTGATGTTTCAAATCGAAAACGAATTGCTTACAAAAAACACAAAGCGGATCCAAACTCCACGTCCAAAAAGCAGATCTATTTAGCTATGAAGAAGGAATCGAATCGAGCTATTATGGAGGCCAAAAAACATTTCTACAGGAATAAGTTTGAAGCTTCAGCCGGGAATACCTCCAGATATTGGCAACTAGTAAATGAGCTCTTGTCCAAACAACAAAACAAATCATCAACGTGCATAGAAGAACTGTTGATAAATGGAACATCCATTACAGACCCCGAAGAAGTAGCACAGCAGTTAAACAACTTCTTCGCTACCATTGGAACACTAGTCACCGAGCAACTGCAACTTTCATCACGCTCGAGTTTTTATATTGAGCCTAATATGTTCACTTCAATTCACCTACGTCCCACTGATCCTGTTGAAATATCTGAAATAATCGATAACCTTAAATCAAAGGTTTCTCCTGGTCTGGATAGTATAACATCGGAGGATATTAAATTGCTGAAAAATCATATTTTGGAGCTTCTAACTACAATAATAAATAAACATCTAGCAGCTGGCACATTCCCCGATTGCCTTAAACTAGCAAAAATCACTCCAATTTTCAAAGGTGGTGATCCAGCAGAGCCATCAAATTATCGCCCAATAGCTGTCACAAGTGTCCTTAGTAAAATATTCGAAAGAGCCATTCAAAAACAATTGCTGCAATTTATTAAGACTAACTTAATACTGACACCAGTTCAGTATGGATTTCAAGAAAACAGCAGTACACTAGCAGCAACGTTAGATGCAGTACATTTTATCAACAGTGGATTGGATAGGGGCGACTATGTAGCGGCAATTTTCGTGGATCTGAAAAAAGCCTTTGACACCATTAACCATGACATCCTGCTTCAGAGGCTCGAATTATACGGAATCCATCACAACTTCAAGCTGCTGATAAAGAATTATCTCTTCAACAGGCGTATTATTACAACCAACAATATGCATAAAAGTCAGGAATGCACTATAAACATCGGCGTTCCTCAAGGATCAATCCTTGGGCCATTACTGTTTCTACTGTACATTAACAGCGTACAGGACATTTATCTGATGGGAAAAATAGTTTTGTTTGCTGATGACACACTACTTCTGTATTCCGGTAAAAATGAATCAATTCTTCAGCAAAATATAAATGATGACCTAGGAAAATATTGGAATTGGCTCGAGCAAAGTAAATTAATTATAAACATCCAAAAAACTAAATATTTAATATTCCAACAAAAAAACAAGCAGCAAATTAATCCGTCGGTACAAATAAATGGAGTACAATTGGAAAAGGCCAACTCAATTAGATACTTAGGATTAACTTTAGACGAGAAAATGTCTTGGCTACAACATATCAATAACATCAGATATAAAGTAGCGCCTATGATAGGAATCCTAAAAAAATATGATTTTTTATCTCTCAACATCAAACTTGACATATTCAATGCTTTCATTTTGTCGAACATCTGTTATGGAGCAGTTTTGTGGAAGCAAACATCGAAACAAAATATTGATCTGATCGGAAGACTAATCACTAAGGCTATCAAGACTATACTATATACAAAATGCCAACTTTGACTCCAAGCTTACATGTGTATCGTGAAACAGGACTACTAAGCATACAACAAATAATGTGTCTTGAACAAGGAAAGCTGATATTCAAGATACTTAACAAAAAACTCAAATGGCCATATGTTGTAAGAAATGTTGGAGAAATAACTCAGACAGCCACAAGATCGGCGAATAACCTTGCGATTAAAAAAGCTAGGACAGATCGTTTGAAAATGGATCCAGTGCAACAGTCTTTGGCTTATTATAATACCTTACCAGAGGATATAAGAAAATCAGCAAATTTGGTTAAATTTAAGGAAAATCTAAGATCATTCCTTACACAAAGATAACGAAGACGCCAACCAGAGTTTTTTCTAAACTTTTCTCTGGGCATAAGTCTTGACGACAAGAAATAGGCGATATCATCTGAAGACGATAGTGTATAATGAAGTGCTTCCCTTATACCAATATTTTATTGTCTGGGAAGTACGAAAGCAATAATATTGAGGAGATTCGATGCACACGGACCGTGCATTTTGATTGAGTGATGGAGAGAGTGGAAGGAAGGAGGAAAAAAAAAAAAAAAGAATAGAGAGCCAAAAATTATTTTCACTGTTGAAAAAAAATTTGGATTACTTCGTGTCTTTCAAAAGAAGAAACTAGCTTGGTACAGTAAAAAAAACTCTCCTCTAACCTCTAGATACAAGAAAAAGGGATCTGATATGTGATATACGAAAACAACTTGCATATTCAACAGATGATGTACACTGATAGATATAAGAAACAACTTCTAATCTTCCGGAACTAATTTTTTCCTGGGTGCGTTAAGTTTCCACTCAGAAAAAATTAGTCTCGAAAGGTTTATCATCGACAGAGTCGCAAGAGACAGTTAGACAGTAGCATGCGCATATTTCGTCGGTTAGTGAATTAATAAGCGAGCTCGGAGAAACGAATATGACTTATTCCTATATTTTGTGATATGCCCTTGTTACGTGCAATACACATCAAACAACAATAGAGTGAGAGCGGTTAAACGACCCCATCATGGATTTGACGACAGCGTATTGTAAATAGTAAAAGTGAATCGGTCCTCTGTCGTCATTCGGTAAGGTAGAAATATCAATTTTGAAACAGCATCACCAATATCTTCTTATAAGAATGATTGAAGATTGATATTTTATGTTTGCTTATATCAGAAAAAGATGGACATGACGTGTTTCGAAATTATTATTTATCGAAACATCCGTTCCGAAATTCCTGGAAATCGATTCCGAGGTACTTTAGAGATGGACAAGGAGTAATCTTAGATGTTCCGAACGAGACAGCGAGTTTCTTGTTTGAGATCCCCGATACCTGGAGGGATTGTGAAATACTCAAAGCTGAGTCTTACTGCTGTTTGGTTTGATGCCCCATTCGTCAAAGTAAAGATTTAGTTCTACCAAGTAGTATTCCAGGCTCTTCGATGCTTTGAGCGGGTCTTGGCTCGACGCGAATAAGAGCGTGTCATCGGCATATTGGAGGATTTGGACTTGAGGTTGGCCCACTGGAATAGGAACGTCAGCGGTGAATATGGTGTAAAGAATTGGTCCAGTGACAGAACCTTGTGGCACTCTTGATGTCACAGGTTTAATGATAGAATCTGCTCCATTAACGCTGACATAATAAAGTCTGTTGGTAAGAAAGCTTGCGGCGAGTTTTATAACCTTTTCCAGGAATCCAAACTTGATCAACTTAAACAGAAGGCTTTGGTGCCAGACGGAATCGAAAGCCTTCTCGATATCTAAAGCACACACCACGGTCGGAGTGTTTCGCTCATTCAAGTGAGACACAATTTGATCATGCAAGTATGAGATAGTGTGGTGGTTGCACCTAAAGCCAAATTGGTGTTCGGGAATTATTTGTGCGAGCTCACAGTAGTTTTCCATCCAAATTGTCTCAAAAATCTTGCGTATCATGTAAATTTCCATTTGCGCAGCTTTGGCTAAATGGAACCAAATTGAGCTATTTCTGAAACAATCGGTGACTGGAAATGAGAAATGGATTACATACGACAATATTGTGCAAAATCAATCATGACTAAGAGGTAGAACGGCTACCATCAGTATTAACGAAAGATTTTGCTGTCTTTTGAATTACGAGCTGCTACCATACGGGCAAACATACCTCTATTATCAAAAATTTAACCGTTTGTAGCTGGCGATTGACCATAGCCAGCCAGTATTGGTCAAAAGAAAAGGAGTTGTTTTCCATAAGAACTGAGTTACGACTCAGAACAAAAATCTTCATCTATAGCAACTTAGTAAGCTGGATAGGTTTGCCGGGGAGAACTGCGAAGTCTCTATTATTAATATTCTGTACTATCGGGGGCTCGACACAGTTATTCAAATGGAACAATAATCAGTATATCTAAAACAGCAAAATCTAAACCTCTATAAAAACATACATGTCATTTACGTCAAATTTCAAGTTCACGATTAAATTCATGATTTTTACGTACAACCAGAGTCACAAAATACACCAATTTCTTTGCTGATTCTAAAGTATATTTAATCTACAATTCAATCATTGCCATGAAATTTTCTTTTCATTGAATTTTCAATTGAAAACATAAATCCCACAATATAATACTCTCTCAAAGAAAATCATCTGAAAAGCGGAGTGCTTCTATTTTCAAAACGTTTCATGAAATAACTTTTCCATAAAAACATGAATAATGTCCCTATAATTCCTTAAACTCAAATTATAAATTATGGTGTGAATTAATTAGGAAATTAAACGGTGAAATAGTTTCACCTCAATAATACTACAAGTCTAAAACAACGTTCTTATATTCAAGCTAAAAATAAAACACATTTTCCAAAACTAGGTCACGTTCATTATTTTAATGATCTACTCAAATTACCGCAGCTCAATTACCATAGTTGTTGGCGTAATCTTTACTCTTTTGAAGTGAATAATGTGTGTATATGTATACACTTTGAAATTTCTCCCTTTTTTTTTTCTTGAGCGTGAATTTTCAGGAAAAAAGATGTTCAGAGCTACCGTCGTAGTCATTATTTATTTTGAATTGAGAAACGTATGTATTCCAGTTAAGGAAGTGAAAAGATTCTTACGAAATTTATACTTGATATCAAGAATTTTTTTTGAATTATTAATGAAGTATTTTGCCTTAACTTTGTTTCATGGTTCATCTATTTATTTTTATTTATTTCTTCAAAAAAACCCACACTTATCAAAATATTGTCAAGCAATTTTCAATGTCCGGTCCAATTATATATCGATATTCTTCATAGGATCACAATTTCCATGTAGAATACAATTTCCGGGAAATTGGGTTTATTTTCTTACAAAAAAATACTAACACTCCATATAGTGGCAGCACCTACCAGAAAACTAATCCCACAAAAAAAATATATAGGTGCCTGATAATTTCCTGCTTTCAACTACTGTCGTGATGAACAGTTTCCGTCAGTGGCTTAATAACATATACTCGCTGCAACAAAGTGAAGATGAATGAGTGAGAAGTCACATTTACACTACCGGCTCATGAAAATCGACTAAAACAAAAGCATAATCACTGGAATAGAAACACAACCCGACATTCAAACTAGAGATGAGGCGTATATACTGGAACAGGTATATGGAACAGGTATTTTTTTGGAACAGCCAGTACCTAGTACGAAATTCAAAAATACTAGGTACGAGTATTTTTGTGGACTATACATGTAATCAAGAATTTACACAATAAATTTCGTCCATTTAATTCATTTCAATCAAACAGTGACGTAATAGTATCCTAATATTAATATAAACTCGTATTTCATACTTGCAAGTGCTTTCATACTCACGAGTATCTCGTACGCGAGACGAAAATACTTGCAAGTACGAAAATACTCGATACGAGTATATACTCATATTGTTCCAAAATATTCGAATACGAAAATAACGTATCGTTCCAAAATATTCGAATACGAAAATAACGTATCGTTCCAAAATACTCGAATACGAAAATAACGTATCGTTCCAAAATACTCGAATACGAAAATAACGTAACGTTCCAAAATATTCGAATACGAAAATAACGTATCGTTCCAAAATACTTGCAAGTATTTTGGAACAGGTATTTTTGGAACAGGTATTTTTCCAAAATATTCGAATACGAAAATAACGTATCGCTCCAAAATACTTGCAAGTATTTTTGGAACAGGTATTTTTGAAACAGGTATTTTTAAATACTTGCAAGTATTTTTGGAACAGGTATTTTTGGAACAGGTATTTTTAAATACTTGCAAGTATTTTGGAACTATACGAGTATATACTCGTATCGAGTATTTTAGAACTTGCAAGTATTTTTGTATCGCATATTTTTGTATAGAGTATTTTCGTGCTTGCGAGTATTTTGGGACTTTAGGTTTAGGTTTTTAGGGCAAAAGTAGCTGAAATCGGGCAAAATCGGCCAATTTTGGGTTAGAGTGGTTTGGGGCATAACTGGCCAAGACCTATTGCTGTGATACAAAAGTTTAGGTTTTGTAAGGGAGAAACGGGTTTTTTGGCAATAGTTTGGCAAAAACTGCTTTTACAGCGCTTTCGATGATTGAATGTGGTCGGGAAGTATATTAGTGATATTTTAAGGACGAAAAGATTTTTGATAGGAGAAATTGGGAAAGTATTTTATTCAATTATTCAAAAACTTTTTAGGGCAAAAGTAGCTGAAATCGGACAAAATCGGCTAATTTTGGGTTAGTGTGGTTTGGGACATAACGAGCCAACACCTATTGCTGTGATACAAAAATTTCGGTTTTGTAGGGGAGTAAGGGGTTTTTTGGCCATAGCTTGGCAAAAACTGCCTTTACACCGCTTTCGATGATTGAAAGTGATCGGGGAGTTCAATAGTGATATTTTAAGGAAGAACAAATTTTTTCATAGGGGAAATTAGGCAAAAACGTCCATTTTTTCCAAAAAAAATTTTTTTTGGTCTAGCATGAATTTGAGGATCTTTCTGAGTTGTTCCCATACAAATATGGGAAAAAGCGGCCTAGTTTCTAAGATATGGTAGAATGAAATCAGCCGGGAAAACTGAAAATAACACTAAAAATGTTTAGATCCTTTTTGGTTAGCCAGTTGGCTTCTCCGGCTGTGCTGAAGTTCTCCTCGTGACTGCACTCCAACCCTACCGGGGTTGTGACTCATGTCCAGCTTTACAGAAAAGGTTGACCCCTAGTGGGTTCATGTTTAATAGACATTTTATAATTTCTTAATAAAATTTTCGACAAATTCATGCTTCAGTGAGGCGAAGTGGAAAACTGTTTTAGATTAGCCAGGAAAAGTTTGGTATCAGGCATCGATCGATGAAAAGTCATATAGATGGCAACAGGATTAGTTGGTCCTATCATAGTACATTTTTCGACACTGGTAGTTTGAACGAATACAGGAGGTGTTTTGTGCATATATTAAAATGAAAATCAAATTAAATTGATTGAATTTGCTTGTTTTCCCTTAGATGGCTCCTATATTGGAGAAACACTTGCCAAATAAGTGACCGACCATTGGATAGTTACGGACAAGCTGCACGGACTAATGGCTCGTATCTTTTCACGGTTAACTGCACCATCACCATTCTAGCCTGGGAACTTTGTCTCTGGTGGATGGGGGAGGGCATATCATACCGTTTCATTACATCACGGCAAATCGCATGTACTTGTGTGTATATATGTACATACTTCAAAAAATACTAGCTAGTATTTTTGGAACAGGTATTTGGAACAGGTATTTTTTTGTACTCGTATTCGGAATACCTAGTATGTAAAAATCCGAGTACGACCCAACTCTAATTCAAACACGTTGAATGTTTCGTAAGAACTACACCAAGATCTATTACATTCCCATTTCTTTCCTTTTTTTCCCGTTCGTAGTTTGCACAATTCAGTTCAGTCCACTTTCCCCCAACAAGAAACGATTCGGAGAAGGAGAATAAGAGAAGTGTATAAAGTTAATGGATCTTACCGTCAAACCTCAAAAGAATTATAACACCTTCGCATTTTCCATGTCCTTTGCTTATGTGTTTTGCTATTAACCTTCTTTTTCCTGTCAGAGTTCATTCCATGGCAACTCATCTTCTGCTTGAACTGTTCTCGGAAAGAGAGTCCGTGGTGATGGTGGACTACATTCTGTCTCCGATGCAAATAGGGGTTGTGCCGAACAATAGATACAATTTACTTGCCCTCGTAAATAAAGACCGTGATTTACTATGGCAGGAGAATGTAACGAGTTTTTTTTTTTGTTTGTAAAAACAGCTTTCAACGATGAAAATTATTTTCTTTCTTTCGCTGCGAGCACTTTGTTTCGTAACAAGACTAGCTAGATACGAATGAGGGTGCAGAAAACGAAAACAAGTGGTGCTTTATTAGGCTCATTACTTGTGTTCGATGACGAGAGAAAAAAAATTGCCAGAAATTCTCTTATGACACATATACTTCTACAAAGACGTAATTTATATTTATACAATATTCTCATTAGCAATCTGTATCTCAAATATTGTCGATATGCTTCCACGCAAACAACTCAGAATGCAAAAAAACAGCCCAGAATACTAAAACTATGGCATCAAAAAAAGACGTTAAACTAATTGCATTAGTCATCTACAAAATTTATTTCGATTGATTTTTCTCAAGCTTTTTCGTCCTTTCATATTTCTCTAGCACTTATTCACAATAATTTACCTCTAAAAATTTCAAGCGCAGGAAATCTGAAGACACTGTTGGCTATTGATTTTCCGATGCGACCTATTTAAAACGGTTATGAAGCACTCTCTCATAAAACTTTAATGTTTCGGTCGATTTATCGAAGAAAATGCTATCAGAAAAGGGATGAAATAAATACTTTCTATAAATTATGCAATGAAGACGATGGAAGCAGTGAGATCTATAACTATGTCAATAAATATGATTATAACTTGTCATCAGAGATAAAGCAAGAAAAAAAAACAAATTAAACAAAAATAAATGTTCTAATTATTGCATGCTTTATTGATGTGAGAGCATACGAGTGGAAAACAATTATATGATCGATAATAGAAAAACACCATAAAAACTGTTCGCTCATTCGATTAATTTTTTATCAGCTATCGATGAAATTTGAGTTTAACGATAATGAAGCACAGGCGTCTTGGGCTATCGATGATTGATGGCTAAGTGATTAATCTAGAACATACTGAATCAAGTGGAATCAATAACTTTGTATGAGTATGAATACTACCAAGCACCGTTGCCACAAAAAGTTTTTTTTGGACATCGTCATAAATGATTTTCAAGAGCCACGGTTCCAAATAGGTTTAAAAAAAACAAATCATAGAGAGTTTTGTGTGACTCATAGAGTATTTTGTGTTTAATTGTCACCAGTAGACATATATTCTTACTTTATAGTGTTCAGCAGATTCAGGTTCACAATTTTTGCTAATTATAGGGGCGAAATTATACAATTTTTCTATAAATATTAATGGCGCCCAATGTGGGCAAGATAATGAAATATGCAACAATACATCTCCGGTAGATTATGATTTGAATTTGAGAAATAGCAAGTATACGAGTAATTAAGCATAATAGATGCATAAAGTTACGGATAGATGAATTTGCAATAAAAAAAATTCTCAACAAAATTGTCGTAGTTACTCTGAGTTTCTGGCAAGTTTGATAATAAGAATTAATTCAAAAATTTTCCACAATAATTTTAAGATGAAAAGTAGATGATGTGCAGCATAATTACAATTTCAATACTTCAAAAAACAAAAAATTGAAATTAATTTATAAAAAAAGGTCAAGATAGAAATCCTTGAAACTGAAATTAATGTAGGAAGAAAGGTCAAGGCAAAAATCCACGAAATTGAAAACATTCAGGTTTTAGTAGACAGGCGAGTTAAATTCACATCCCGAAGGTGAAGTCAAAAAATACTTAAACTAAATTTAGCTAAATCGAACCATCTATTTGCTTACCGTCCCTTCAACCATCTAAGGATTTAAATCGAAAGAATGAACATTTTCCCTTTATCAGTGAAGCAAATATCATTTAACTTTGTAGTTCTTTTTTTGTATATTGTTCTTTTGGATTATTTCTGTACAGCAACTACTTTAAAAAAAATATTTTATTTCAACACTTTCAAGTTTATTTAACTACTCTAGCTGGCCAAAAACTGTAACAATTATTAATAGTGCTCACGTTTCAGTTTAGTACATAAATACTGGCAGCTGATGGAAGCTGCAAGAGCATTTTCAAAATAAATAGTAAGTACAGCCAGCTGCTATCGTATTGCTTATATCTTGATTTAAGTTTTAAAAACCTTTAATTTTTATCATTTGTTTCATTTAATACTAAAAAAAATAATATATATAAAATAATGCTAAAAGAAACTTTAGAATGGTTAAAAGAAAATCAATTAAAATGTCCAGCGAACTACCTTGCCAATACTTTTTTCTTGGGATATGTTCAGAAGGAAAATTGGATTTTTACGCGAAAAATAAATATATTTTAGTGTCTTAGTAAATATAAATACTTATTAAATAGATGAGCAAACCTTTTTGCTACAACGTCTTATTTGAATTTATTTTTCGTGATAAAAAGTTTTATTTTTTTCGTCGTCGATTTGGTATTTGTCCCGAATTTATTTAATATTCATGTTTTCATGCTCCATTTTTACAGTATCTAAGAACTATAAAACATTTAATTTTTGTTAGTATTATCGATTAGAAAAGCAGCCTGAATTTGGCAAGATAGATACCTAATTCGAAAATAATACTCTGACTATAAATCAAAATTATTGTAATATCTGTTAAGTTTCACAAAAATACATATTATACAGAAGCATAAAGAAAAAATGCAACTTACTCAAAAAGATTGATTTTTCAATCCAATCCCTTAAATTTATAGCTTTCATTATTATTTATGAGACATCTTATGGTACGTGCACTAGATCAAAATTAATTTCCCCGAGTAATTTAAGCTCAAACTATACTACCTACCCCGTGTCAAGTTATTCGGTACCCGTATTTCATCTCAAACAAGATATTTGCGTGCCATTGATCCGCAAACAAAGATGACACCCAACCATCAAGCAATGAATCGTATACGGGTGAAGTTCACCGACCGATATAACCACGAAGTCGAAAGGTAAACAGTGCAATTCACAAACATCAACATCAGCAGTACACTATGGCAGTACACCACAACACAGTACGAAACATTTGACCTATTCGACTTTCGGACGAACGACGAAGTTTGCATTGTAAATTTTGCGGTAAATGTTTTCAGTCACGCGAAGATAAACACGAAGGAAATTAAAATTGTGTGCAGCTTGTCAAGAAACTTTCAGACCAGTCTAGAATTCGAATTAAAATCAATCTGATCGGAGGAGGGATGTAAATGGCTTCGGATATTTGTGGAAAAAAAAGTGCAATGCCAAAGATAAAATTACAAGATTTTTCGTACTTACCTGGAACGTGAAAATAAAAATCGATAAATGATATAAAAACAAAAAATATAAAAATCATCAAAAGTTATTGGAGAGTATCACAAAATTCAGTGAAAATGTCCTACTAAAGATTGAAATAATAGTAACTGGAACTGCCACCAGTTGAATTTTGATCAGATTGAAAATCACCTACCCACGATTGTCGTTAAAAATGCGGATGTTATATTTCAATCACGATAGCCAAATAAGCAAGTCAACCTGCTACTGGTCTAATAAACAGCTAATTTCATATTTTCAATTATATCAGGCAATTATTTTATTTTATCTTGCCGACTATGAATTGGGAGCTATAAAAAATTAGAAAACAAAATGAAAAACACCATGTACATAAGCCCACGTTGGGCGCGAACGAGTTTATATGAGTTAAAACTAGCTAGTTGGTACTGCATAATCTCGAATTCATTTTCAGGATGAGCACTGTTGAACGTTGAAAATATTCAGTTGCTAGAAGAGAAGTCATTCAGTTCTATGAACGAATATGGGCCAAATATGCTATGTTATCAAGAACTAGGCCCAAATTAAGGTACATATTCTTAAAAATAATTATTAGTCTGATGTGTACCTTTGTCATTCAAGGAACCTTACCACTCATAAAATTTGAACTCATAATTTTTTTAATTGATTTCTCAAGACCAAAGAACATTTTTCACAAATATCCAACGATTTACGAGGCTAACAACTCTCCAGGAATTGCCATAAGAATAGCTCTCAATGTTCAAGAAATTTTATTTGATGCGGATGGATAAACCTGATTATTTGTTGTTTAAATAAGGGTCTTAAAACAGAAATTCTCGTTGGAACATTAGTGGGATCAACATTTTAGTAGAATGAAAACGGAACTTTGCCTTATGATATGGGAAAAACTTGTTTAGCGTTTGACGTGAAATTTGTTGCTTGAATATGAATTCTGAAGTCCAATGTAAAGATTAAACAAGTAACAAGTAGTACAAGAGAGAGGACAAGAAAAAAACTGTTCAACAAAATTTAGACCTCTTTCTTGAATAATCGTCGATGGGCTAGTTTTGTGCTAATCTAAAACTGCATGAAATAGGTTTTTATTCGCTTCCAGTATAAAAAACTTATGAAAAAACTAATTAAAAATGACCAAAAGAGCTAGCCTTTGATTAAATGTTGCTATAAGCACTAAAATATTCTTTCAACTCACTCAAAATACTCCTTTGAGTAATACCTTCCTGAACCAATTTAACGAACAAAAACATTTCTCTTTCAGGTCATGCATTCACACATAAGACAAACTACACCATGGGCATCGTACTAAAAAGACATCTCTGTCAATAATCCTACAAGCTGTCGTCCTTACCGGCGACTATGTGCGGTCAATAGTGTTCTTTAGCCTTCGATACCGTTCGAGCAATATCTGTTGGCGTAAGCTTATTTTAGCAAACCATGAACATAGTAGAATCAGTTACATATCAGACGAGACGACCGAACACCAACAATTCCAATTGAATGCAGCAGAATGGGAACGAACTTCTCCAAAACCGATCCATGTCTGCTATCCGATGACGATGGTAAGTATCCAATGTGCACGTTTCATAGATTTTCGCATTAAAGACTCATTCACGCTATCCCCGATGTAATTCTCGTAAACCTATTTGCCCAGATTGTATCGGACCGAGTATCGAAGCAAGAGGCTACTAATCGACAATTTCGCTATCGATATCAGTATCTCATCGGCAATATATGTATCTGTACGAGCTGATGAAATTTCGATTCAGCTAGAATCACTATGTTGAAATCGAAACGACACATGAACTCAATCCTTCCGCTTCTCATTTCCCATGGGGACAACAACCAAATTTCAATTTTTCCTGTTAATGGTTTTGCAGTAGCTCTGCTCGATTCGCATACTGATAAAGACTTGTAGTCTGTAGAGAATTTATAGTACAAAGCTTTTCTTGTCCCATGGTGGTTTTTTATGAAATAAAATTATATTTCTAAGAATTTGATAATTTTTCTGATTTTGAATGAAATTTATATTAGGTGCGTACTTTTGCGTCTCGATCAATAGCAGATTAGGGCAGGCAGCATTGAAAATAGTGATGGGCGTTTCTGTTATTTTCAAAAAACGAAAATGACCTGTTCTTTAAAACTGTTTGAAAAAACAGTTTGAATGAACGAAAAGAAACCGGTTTTATGCTGTACGACAATTAAAGTTGGGTCGCACTAGGATTTTCACATACTAAGTATAACTAGTACGTGTACGAAAAAATACCTATTCCAAGTACCTGTTTGAAGTATGTACATATATACATACAATGCATACGATTTGCAGTGATGTAATGAAACGTACTGATATGCCCTCCCCCACCCTCCAGGCACAACGTTCCCAAGCTAGAAAGGTGATGGTGCAAGATGACCTTCAAAGAATACCGAGTCATTAGTTTGTGCAGCTTGTCCGTAACTTTCCAATGGTCGGTCAATTATTTGGCAAGTCTTTCTCCAATCTAGGGGCCATCTAAAAGAAAACGATCAAATTCAATCAATTTAATTTGTTTTTCATTTTATTATATGCAAAAAAAACACCTGCTGCATTCGTTCATATGACCCAGGTAAAAAAAATTACTAAGATAGGACCAACTATTCCTGTTGTAATCTATATGACTTTTCATCGACCGATCTCTGATACCAAATTTTGTGCATGAAGTTTGTCGAAAATTTTATTAAGAAATGGTAAAAAAAAAT
The DNA here is from genome assembly GCA_947369275.1 of Nemotelus nigrinus. Classification (NCBI taxonomy): domain Eukaryota; kingdom Metazoa; phylum Arthropoda; class Insecta; order Diptera; family Stratiomyidae; genus Nemotelus; species Nemotelus nigrinus. The sequence goes on from OX376374.1 coordinate 127,123,540, forward strand.
GTTTCGTTTATTAAACATACACCCACTAGGGGCCAATCTCTTCCATAAGGCTCAACATGAGTCCAGGGGCACCTTATCTCTCGCGGTCTCGTAAATTTTATAGCCCCGCTAAGGTTGGCGACACCCTCGTGGCGACCTGCAGTCACGAGGGTGAGGAGACGCCAACTAGTGAGCCAAAAAGGATCTCAACCTTTTCCCCCTTTTCACTTTTAGTGCTACTTTTAGTTTTTCCGCCGGATTTCATTTTGCCGTATCTTCGAAACTAGGCCGGTTTTTCCCAGACTTGTATGGAAATTTCGCCCGAAACAACTCAGAAAGTTCCCCGAATTTTTGTTTTACCCTGTTTCCCCTATAAAAAAAATTTCGCCCGTAAAATATCACTATTGTACTCCCCGATCACTTTCAGTTATCGAAAGTGCCGTAAAGTTAGTTTTTGCCAAACTATGGCCAAAAAAAAACCCCTTACTCCCCTACTAATACTAATAACAGAATCCTCAATTTAGTCCTTACTATCGTTCCCTTAGATACCCTTTCTCTCTCTCCTGCTCCTTTTGTATATGTGCAACCTGTTCCTCATCACCCTCTTCTCCTGCTTGATGTTGACCTCAACTTCCAGGTAAGGAATAAATGTCCTTCTTTTCAGCGTTACAATTTCTTTAAAGCTGACTTTCAAAAAATGTCCTCTGAAATCAATCTTATCAATTGGTTTTCATTTTTCAAAGGATTGGATGTTGATTGTGCATTGTCCAAGTTCTACTCTTTCTTTTCTAGCCTTGTCTTTCGTTTTACTCCCATTAAACGTCCTCTCAAACCTAATGATGTTCCTTGGCTCACATTGAAAGTCTCTGATGCTCGTAAAGCTAAGGAAAAAGCTCGTGAAAAGTTGAAGAAGACGGGTTCACCCACTGACCTTCAGGAATTCCGTAATTTGCGTTCTAACGCTAAAAAAGTGCTCAAGCAGGCAATGCGTGATTTCTTTTCGAACATCGAGGCTTCAATCTGTTCTAATCAATCTAAATCCTTTTGGTTCTACATCCGTTCCCTCAAATCCGATTCTTCTTCTTGATTATGGTACTGCTTCCACTCCTCAGGCTATTTGTGATTTGTTTGTTGCCTTTTTTCCCTCCTCCTTTAAAAAAACCCATTGAATACCTCGGTAGCTCCCACTGTCTCCCGTATCTATCCTGAATTATCTATGTCTATTATCTATCTTTTGCATACCTTAAATTCGAATGCCAGTTCCGGTCCTGATGGTATTCCTAATATCCTTGTTAAATCCCTCTCATCCTCGCTCTGTGTTCCTTTAGCTATCCTTTTCAACATTAACCTTACATCTGGTGTATTCCCTTCTTTATGGAAATCCGCCAATATTTTCCCAATCTTCAAATGTGGTGATCCACCCGTTGTTTCCAATTATCGTCCTATATCACTACTCTGCTGTTTCAGTAAAATCCTTGAACGTCTTGTCGACAATAGAATTGATCCTTATCTACAGCCCATACTTGCTCCTGAGCAGCACGGTTTCATCAAGGGTCGCTCTACATCGACCAACCTTATGGAGTTCACTAATTTTGTAGCCTTTGCTTTCGATTGCCAACGTCAAGTTGATGTAATTTACACAGACTTTTTGAAGGCTTTTGGTCCTGTGAACCATAACCTGCTGCTCCTTAAACTTAATGGTTTCGGTGTTATTGGTCCCCTCCTCTCCTGGTTTTCCTCTTATCTTCATAGTCGTCCCTGCAGAGTTACTTTTAATGGTTCCATTTCTTTTCCTATATTTCCCACATCTGGAGTTCCTCAAGGTTCTATCCTAGGTCCCTTACTTTTTATCTTATTTGTCAATGACCTTCCTTCTTTTATCAATTCTCCCTGTCTTTTATATGCGGATGACCTAAAATTATACAGAGCAATCAAGTATGCGAACGGTTTTCATCAATTGCAAGCTGACTTGTTTGCCCTTAATCTCTGGTGTCAAGACAACTTCTTGCCCCTGAACACTTTGAAATGCAATCAGATGTCTTTCGCATATAAAAATACTCCACATGTGTTCTCTTATTCTTTGTCTGGTATTTCCCTGTCTGTTGTCCAGCATTTTAGAGACCTGGGTGTGGTATTTGACTCAAAATTAAGATTTGATGTTCATGTCATGAATATGACGTTCAGAGCCTCTAGGATTGCTGGATTTGTCTTGCGTTCTTTGTATATGTTTACCAACATTTCCTCCTGTATTCATTTATTTGTCTCCTAAGTACGCAGTATTCTAGAATACGCGTGCCAAATCTGGTCTCCGCGCTTTCAGTATTTATGCGACGGCATTGAATCTGTTCAGCGCTGGTTCACTCGCTCGCTTCTTTTCAAATTCAATATCCCCTATTGTCCCTACTCCTCTCGTCTTTCCCTCCTTCGTATGTCCTCGTTGCAATCTCGGAGACTGTTCCTCCATGAGCGTTTTCTCTTTGGCCAAGCATTTTTTTGCGGGATCTTGGTTCCCAGATAACCAGACGCGAATCTAGTCGTCCTAGTCGACCATCGGAGGTTTTCTCTGTTCCGTTCGCACTTACGGAAGTCTATTTCCATTCACCTTTGCTGCGTCTAGCCAGAACGCATAATGCCCTTAAGCTTGGTCCTCTCCCGCAATCTTTTTCACAATTCAAGCAGGTATTGAAAATGCTACCTTGAATTGCTATTTACCTTAGTCCTAATTTTAGTTTTCAAATTATTCAATTATTTTTGTTCTTTTTTTTTCGTTTTTTATGTTTCATTCTTTTTTTTTGCTTTCTTGACGCTGTAATTGGTATCGTATCTGTAGCGCAAAGGATTAATAAATAAATAAATAAATAAAACTAAAATTTTTGTGTCACTACAATAGGTCTTGGTCCGTTATGTCCCAAACTACTCTAACCCAAAATTGGCCGATTTTGTCCGATTTCAGCTCCTTTTGCCCTAAAAACTTTTTGAATATTTGAATAAAATACTTGCAAGTACGAAAATGCTCGCAAATACGAAAATACTGTTTTCCGCAGCTAAACAGTTTTCTACTGTCAAACAGTTCGTTTTAACAAATGAAATAAAAAAAACCCTAGCGCATCAGAACCGCTAGAAATACTTATGTTCGAAGAGCAGTAGAGGATTTGTGCAGATTTTGAGTGTATTGTTATATATTGTCTTATATATTGTTGTTATTGTCTTATATATTATATATTGTATGTATTGTCATATATTATATATTCGCAATGTGAATACTAAATGCAAGCATTTATTGGTACGAAAATAACAAAAACACCTCGTGCTAACAGTCCTTTGCTGGCACCGAAGCCAAAAATAAGTCACATCTGCCTCACGTTGAAGTCAACCAGCTCTGCGAATTTCGTATTCATCCGATCACTGCATTGAAAGCTATAGGGATACAAAGAAATTTCGGGTTACCATTCGCAAGAGCTTTCGAACTTTCTAGATCTTAGTCTTTGGTGTGTATTTTCACGACAAGACCACTACAATTTGAAAATTTTATAATAAAATCACTTACTAAAGATATGTCAAAAAAATACAAAAACAATCCTAGCTGGCAGCCCTATCATCGTTTTTCAAACTAGATTTTTACTGAATATTGCCTACAATAATTTAAATTTGCCATATGAATTTCGTTATGATACCATGACTGTACTGGAAACTATAGGGCAAAGAACTTTATTTTCCTCAACGAATTTTCAAAATTTAAGGCACAAAAATTATCATAGCTGGTAGCTCCAACCAAATTTTTCGACCAAATTTCTACTAAACGTGGTTTAAAGTAAGGTTTGTGTGAATTTCGTTGAAATCGAACGATTCAATCAGAATTTATAGGGCTAAAAACAGTTATCTTTTTTAGTGATTTTTCAAGACGGCACCACTGGCACAGAATCGCCCGCATTTCAAAATCACTTCTATCAAACTTGGTCCTATTTAAGACAAATATATTCTGTAAATTTCAATTAATTCTGCTTATCGGATCGTGAGTTTCCGTGAACAGAAGTTTTTGATGCTAAAAATAGAGGTGAATTGGGCAAGGGTTACCAGGCGTGTCCGTTATAACATATCACATTTTTTTCTTTGACTATGTAAACAAAGCATACAATTTACATATGAGTGGTTTTTTTTTGAAGAGGCGGCATTTTTTCAGGAGAGTCGATGATTTGGAGGTTTTCACTTTCAGTGCCTGCCCTAGCTACAGAGTTGCCAACACGTACATTAACACAACACAAACCAACACAAACACAAACTTACAACCATATAATCTCAATATGTTTTGAAAATTTCATAATGATTGAATAGCTACACCTTGATCAAAAAGTTCCCGGAATCACCATCGTGTTTTGCTCTCAGTCACCCGATTTGAGTATTTTTTTTTTTTAGGTTGCTACATCTGTTATTGACATTCGGTCAAATTTTCAGGTTAATAGCTTGACATTTCTAAAAACAACGGCGTGTTGAGTAAATCTATTTTGTGCGTGTTCTCGATTTTGTACAATTTGAAAAATGGAATTGAATTTGCAACAACGAGTTTGTATAAAATTTTGCGTTAAAAACGGTTTCAATGGTGCAACGACATTGCAAATGTTAAAAAAGTGTTTCGGCAACGATACTCTGAAGAAAACAGTCGCTTATCAGTGGCACAAACGTTTCAAAAGTGGCCGTAAGTCCGTGAACGATGATGAACGCAGTGGCAGGCCATCAACATCGAAAACCGACGAAAACATCAACAAAATTAAAGAGTGGATGACCGTAGACCGCAAATTGACCATTAGAGAGATGGCAGAGGAGTTGGATATTGCTTTTGGATCCGTTCAAGACATTTTGGTGAATGATTTGGGCCTCAGACGTGTCGCTGCGAAGTTGGTGCCGAAAGAGCTGAATTTCATGCAAAAAATGGACCGCATTGACGTCGCAAAAGACATGATTTCCAAGGTCGAATCCGACCCAACATTCATAAAACGGATCATTACTGGAGATGAGACATGGATATATGAGTATGACACGCAATCCAGACATCAAGCGAGTGAATGGCGAACGACGAATGAACCGCGACCGAAAAAACCACGTCGTTTCCAATCGAAAAAGAAGGCGATGCTCACAGTTTTCATGGATTACAAGGGTATTGTGTATCATGAATTCCTTCCACAAGGCCAGTCAGTCAACAAGGAGTATTATTTGGGCGTTATGAGACGTTTGCGTGAAGCGATTCGCCAAAAAAGACCGGATTTGTGGGCAAACAACTCTTGGATCTTGCACCACGATAACGCACCGTCACACAATGCCATCTTTATCCGTGAACATTTCGCTAAAAACGAAACGAAAACCATTCAACAACCACCGAATTCGCCTGATTTAGCTCCCTGCGATTTTTTCCTATTCGGTCGACTCAAGAAACCACTCCGCGGAACGCGTTTCAGCGCCCGAGATGAGATCATGGAAAAATCGAAGATGGCTCTTATGGCCATACCGCAAACGGAATATAAAAAATGTTTCGAGGATTGGATCAAGCGCTGGCATATGTGCGTTGCAGTCGACGGGGAGTACTTTGAAGGAGACAATATCAATTTTGATGAATAATCTTGTATTTTTTATTTACTGAATAAATTCCGGGAACTTTTTGATCAAGGTGTATGTCAAAAGTTATCGCAATTTAAAAATTTTCAAATTTTCCCGTTCTCTTTTTAGGCACCTAGCGCACACATGGGGTTAAAAAATTCCAAAACATTATCCGAATCGCATTTAAAACACGTTCGAAATTTATTTCGTCAACTTTATTTTTGCGAAAACCATTTGTGTACGGAATGATAGGTATATTAAAAATACCACTAAAATGGCCGCCGGCGCCAAAGGGTTAAAAATAATTGACATTTAGTGAGACCTGGACAGTTCGTTTTAGAAAAACGGTTCATTTGAGAAAAACGGTTCGTTTGAGAAAAACGAAAAACGATTCGTTTAAAAAAAACAGTTCGTTTTAGAAAAAAACCATTCGTTTAAGAAAAAGAAAAACGATTGGTTTTGGAAATACTATTCGTTGTAGAAAAATGATTCGTTTTAGAAATGCTATTCGTTTTGGAAAGAAACATGCGTTTTAGAAAAATGCGTTTTAGAAAAACTGTTTATCGCTGTTTGGAAAAATTGTTCGTTCGTTTTTTTGCAGCCAAAGGTTTTTTTTTTTCAAACTGTTTGGCGTTTTTGAGCTCATCACTAACTGAAAACAACAACAATCCTGTCTCAGTTGTTGTTGTTTTCAATGCTGCCTACCCTAATCCGGTATTGATCGAGACGAGAAAAATACCCACCTATTGACAACATTCGTCTAATCAATTGTTACACTGAACTTACCACGCAAACATAATCTCATGAGCATCATTACACATCATATGCTCGTTATGTTCATATGTATAATAATTCCATCTTGCTCATATCCTGTCTAACTTCGTTGTCGTAGCTCGAACTGCCACAGCTTGTAATAATCTAATCTAACTTTCGTAAAACAAATCAAATAAATCAACACTTCCTTTTCCAGTACCTCCATTTTCTTCACATCTCCTATCAAACATAGAAACCGCACCAAACACCTACCATTCTGCACGAAAACACTCCGTACGCAGGAAAGACGTCATCTTGTTATCGACGGCGTTCTTATTAAATTATTTGCTGTCAACAAGGAGGCAAAATAATGAGATCAATAAAATCACACCTGTAGTAATAACTCAGCTTATGATTTCTCACATGAAAACCTACACGTGCCGGAAAACATACGAAAAATATAATTTGAAGCCTTATACAGAAGATGATGTTATGTAATAAGCAAATGTTATATCCTTTTTTATCTGTTCAAGGTGGGAACGAATGTCTAACACATGAGAGTGTGTTGTTGAAAGGAATTTCGGAAATAAGCTGCGATTTGAACACTTTCCGTGCTCAAGTATTTATGTTATGCTGTGCGTTAAAGGTTTTTCGTGTTTCAACACATTTGCTGTGATTTTGACGTGATATTTTGAGAATTTCAAGGACATTATAATAGAGAGTCACAATTCAGATTATATCGAAAAGTAGTAGCAGTAGAGGACTTTGAAGCTTGGATGTCTTGAATATTTTCATCTAAGTTCGATTCCTACTCTGTAACGATAGTTCTTTCTGCTTTCAAAACATGATTTGTATTAATTTTCCCAAAATAACGGATTAAGTATTTATTTTGTTTCATAAAATAATAAATAATTTCATGCTATTATATTTCCAATCTTAGATTTTTACAAAATTTCTAAGAAAATCCGGGCAAAGTGTGATTAGAAGTGGTTTAAAATTGTTGGCGTCCCTGTACCAAAGGTACCATTTTGAAAAATTCCGAAGGAAAAATGTAGGTTTATGCCCTATCGCTTCCGAATCAGTCATCAAATATTAATGAAATTCGCACAGCAAATAGACCTTATTATAATCCACTTATGGATAATTTCTGTTGAAAAATTTGGTTGGGGCTGTCGGCTATAGCAATTTTTTTCACTCTTTTTACGAAGAGTTGCTATCATTAAATTTTCAAATTATGATGAACGTGCAGAAAATTATAATGACCTTGTAGAGACACTTACCACCGAATGTTTCAAATTCGGTAGTTTTCGTGGCCGGTAACCCTCAAATTTTTTTCTACTGTAACTTCCAAAGCAATCATCGGATTTAAACTTTAGCTAATCGTCACACAATTTAGCTAATCGTCACACGGAGGACATTTAGGGATCTGCAAAGCTTTGTTGAAACTCAAACGGCAATACTGCTTCAAATTAATATATTCTTTAAATAAGAAATACTATTTAAGTTTTATTTTTTATATGTAATAAAATATTTAAACAATCCTTTTCTAATTAACAAACGATAATATCTCTCTATTTCGACAACAACAATTTCATTCTACATCTCAAGAAAAAATTGACATTACATTTTTATTTTTATTTTTTCAAACATTTTTAAACTTAGCCTACTTGATGTGTGAATTTTGATGTGGTGTGTATGATGTCAAGTAGTGTGGTGAGTTGTGGAATGTAAGTGAGATAAGTGTAGGTGTTTGTGTATCCACAAAACCAAATCCAGAAGGTGGATTGACCTTAACGTAAAGTGAAGCAATTTTTTTCGCAAATCAGTATTCTTAGCGGTTCTAATGCGCTAAATTTGTTTACTGGCTACTTTTGCACGGACTCTCCAATCTTCCGTAGAAATATCCGGTTTGAAGAGCCGCAATATGTCCAGGACTTCCACTGAATCCAAATGAAAACAAGAAACCCATGTCCTGCATCTTGGCCGACTGGGGAATTCATCCTTACGCACCACCTTAATCTTGACGCCTGGCCAGAGTTCCCCTAGCACGGATATTGGTCGCTTGTGGAAATCGGCCGATCATTGGTCTCTGCACGCAACCAGCCTGATTCCTTTGTTCACCGTCGGTGGAGGACTCGAGCTGGCCTTCTGCAGCTTGCAGCAGACACCGAATAAAGCCAGCCTTATCTTGAGCCAGTTTTCGGAGGAGATGATTTTATCTCCCTTACTGGCATCAATCACGGCCCAAACAAAGCATTCTTTGACCATTTCATTAAATGGCCGGGTTATCCCTGAAGGGGTTGCCATTAGCTTTTGCTTTTGGCATTCCTCCTTGCCCTGAACTTCTGTCGTTTCTGAGCTGAATCTGCAAGATTCAGAGAAAGCGGGTGCTTCCCAGTGTGTTTTTTCCCGTTGAACGAACTTGTTGTCCTTGTCGAACATTATGTCAGGGGGGACGTTTTCAAACTTCCTCAGAACTTTGAAAGCTGACCTTTTAGTTCTGTAAGCCCGAGAAGATTTGGCGGAGGAGCGTCGCGTGGCGGCGAGGTGGCACCAGAAGTTGCACTTGTTGACGGACGGGTAGGCTTATTCGTCGTAAGCTGTTCATCACACTGGCCACAAACGGGCTTCATGGTCAGGGCCAGGCCTGGTTACTAAAGCTCCGGAATCACGTGAAACAGGCGCTGAGGAAGAGCTAACAATCAGTGGAGCCTGCCCATTTGTCATATCTTCTCAACTTGCCGCAAGCTTAGCCGCTGTGCCGGCAGCCAGTAGAGCTGACTCAATTGCCATGTATCTACGAACACCAGCAGTCTTAGCCTCAGTCCGTAAAGTTGGCTCATTCACCATATCTCCACTTTCTAGGACCTTAGCTGTAATCGACGACACAGTCATTTATTTTATCTCCTCTTCACATTATATTGCTCTGAGAAGATAAAAACACCTAAATTTGATGCATCGGAAATTTGTTTCTATGTTTTGTTTTTTTGCTTTATCACAGCAAAAACGTGACCCACCTTGTTGCCCACGTTGGGCGCCATAGATAATTTTGTCAAGAAAGTCTATATTTTTGCTTTCACAATTCAGCAAACTATAACAACTTATATCATCAATACAATAAAAAAATAAATGCGCCAAAATAGACCTACACGAAAAATATGCACTCATTTTTACTGAGCGAAAATTCTTGAAATTTTTGCTTACTAAAATCATACAGTATCCTTTCGTATTGAAAAGTTTTTTAACTGCATTTCAAATGCCGTTTTGTGTCACTTTTAATTTCATGGCCGAACCCATTACATCATTTGTCTAACCAGGTTTCAGATATCGCATCACCATGCTCCTTTTTAATGAAAGTTTGGCATGGGTCCGGAGGCGTAGTGTTGAGAGTCGATTATGGGCTTGGGATTTATTTTTAAATTGCTTATTTTATTCTCGTCTATTTAATAATATGAATCTTTAGAACTAAGTATCAACGGACACAAATTGCTTTATTCCTGATTCTTCTACAGGATGATGCTTTTTCACGCTTTTCTTGTTTTGGTCTTAGTTCAGAAGAAGTCTATGTATATATATATATTTAAAAGTATAGTTAGTTAGGGCATGTAAAATAAAACAAAATTTGTATTTTATTTGACTTTTTTATTTTAAAGTGAAAGTGAGGTGAGTTGAAGTTAAAGTAATTTATTAGTATTGAAGAGCAAATGTTGAAGTAATAGTGAGAAAATAATTAATTGATTGTATATCAAACGAATCCTCCCTAATCAAAAGCCTGTAAAGGAATATAAATAGAATTCAAGGGCTTTATTATGTAAGTTTTCAAATGTTTTGGTGAATTCCCTATACCTAAGAATGACTCCCTATCATCATCTTAATATTTCAAAGCTCTTTTACATAGTGTTAGCTACGAATAAAAAATACGTTTTTGAGCATCGAAGTAAATAAAAAAATAAATAAAATCTTCAAAAATATTAAATCATTAATTTATTTCACGGAAATTCACAGGAGAAAAATAAAATCAAAAAAAAAAATTTAAAATTCAAGTGTTTTTTCAACGCAAGCATACTTTATCCCACGGCCACCCGGAAATTTTGCTGGAAATCGAATGAAAAAGATGAACATCTTTCTATTGAATTTCGCAGTCCTTCGTGTACGAGCAACGATAAAAAATCTTTCTCATAACAACTTAACACTTAATTGTCAGAGAATATCGAAATCATCGAAGGAAATCCATTTCAAAAGAAGAAAAACTGAAAGGTCTATTCTTGAGCTGCTATTGATCCAATATCTATCTAGTAAATATCCATGCATACATACCATGAAGATGGTATCTGAAATTCATCTTAGATAAAAGCTTTCTAACAAATAGCTACTCATTTCTATGTTTCCATAATTCTTCAAGCTTTAAACCATGTCAGACATTGGAATGAAAAATTCTTGATTCGATTTCAGTAAGATTTCAACTCAATCAGGATTGAGAATTAAGATTATGACCGGATCATGGCTGCATTTTCTCGAAATATTGTTTATTTGGTAAAAGTATACTGCGTATTGAAATAAATCATGATTTATTTGGTATGTAGGTTTTTTCCTAGCTGAGAGTTTGTGTAAATCTCATAAACCTGGATGATGATTTTCGGCTCTTTACTCAGATTTCAGATGCAAATCAGAGCTAACGGCCGAACTGATCGTTAATAAGAATACGGGGCTGTTTTAAGCTTTAAACTAATGAAATTGTGAACAATTTGTAAAAATTTGGAAAATTTTATGAAAATTAAGGATAAAAAAAATATATCAGAATGAAAAGAGATTAATAGATAAATTTTATTCAAATATTTTGGAATATTAATCGTTCGCGTGAGTTTTCTTTACTTTGTCTTTTTGTAAATTCTCATACTGAAATGCATTTCTGAATTTTTAATCTTACGTACATTTAATAATTTAAATAAATTTTCTAATCTGTAACTTCAAGTAGTATTTTCTACATTTTAACTATTTTTACACATTTGTTTGATATCAACAAACTTTTGATTTCGCGAAAGACAAGTATTTTCACATAGCTATCATCTTATGTTTTGAAAATTTTACCAAAACAAAAACCATTTCTGTCGAAGCCAACTTTTGACGTTTTGTTAATACCTCAGTTTTTAAAATCTCTGAGTTCTGTAAACCATTCAAATATCAAACAAAATATTAAATTCTTTGCGTTTCTTTAATTTTCTGGGAATAATGTCTTTTTAGAGATCCCTATATATCCTAGTCGGTCTTAATTCTTTGTAATAGATTTTCCTTAAATTATTCACATATTTCAGCTACATTCGACTTCTTTTGATCTTCCCAGCACCTTTTTTGGAAAATATTTTTTTTGAATTGAGTCGAAATTGTATCCCACAAAAATATTTATGAAATTTTGTACTCATGTTTTTTTTCTATTTTCAGTCAATTTCGATCACTTTCAAATATTACGTGCAATAGGAAAAGGCAGTTTTGGAAAGGTAAGATTAATTTTGGCATTGAAATTAATTTTCTTCGGTCACGAATCATTGATTTTTTTTTCATAAGCAACATTCTCTCATCATTTACATTTTCAAACACTTACCACGTTGTTATATAGTATCGTGTGAAAGACTGATTCGCGTTTCACACGAAGCATGTACACATTAATTCCTCTAAAAAAGAAATTTATTCAAATGCTGGCTAAAATGTTAATCACCTAGAATATCTAATTGTGACATTTCAGTAAAAAAAAATATTCTGTGGAATTAAGATTTTTGTAGGGGGCAGTGGCCTATTGCCAAAATGAATATATGCCAAAATTTTAGTTAAATATAATATTCTCTGGAACAAAACCTTATATGAATTCTGAATATGAACATTATCTACATCAAGTTCGAACCTCATATTTTATCAGGAATTCAACATAAATCACAATCCCTATATTCGGTAATAACCTGCCATAGCTCACCTGTCATAATTCAATAATTTATCTGGATAAAGTGCCATCATAATTACATATTCATGAATGCATCTTCTTCCTGACATGCCATACAAATTTATTAATCATGACGGATATCGGTTCGCACCTAGGAAAGTTTTCCTGCCGCCATTCGCAATACGAAAAGCATAATTTTGCTATCTTGAATAATTATCAGTTTCATCGGAATACTCAGAAATAATGACAGCAATGAATTAAATATTCAATGACTTTTCCTTTCATCGGCTGATTGGGCACTATAGGTATGTACATACAGTTGCTCACAAAAGTCAGCATACACCGCTTAAAACACGCAATTGACAATATATAGGTAGAAATAAAATGAAAAGACGGGTGAAAAACGAACTTAAAAGGAATATCAGAGACATTGTAATCAATTTTACACAGAATTAATGAGAATATACATATATATACACATATACATAGTAAATAACAAGAAATTCCGCTGAAAGTGAGGAAACAAAAGTCAGCATACACCACAGAAAATTCAAACGAATCAGTCGAAGCGATGAGTCATACTGCGATAAAGATTGCTAGCGTGTTAATATACAAAGATAAACATTAGTACATTGCAAGTCGATCAAACTAAAGTGATTTGGGTGCCTTTAATGCTTAAAAATGAGTACACGGAAGGAAACGAGTTTGGAAGTGCGAAAAATCGTCCTTAGTGAACGAGTGGAAGGGAATTTGTGTGGCGAAATTGCTAAAATAGTTGGAAAAAGTCAGCCAACGGTGCAAACGATCATACGGAAAGCGGAAACGGAAGGGAGAATACAAAATAAACAACGAACAGGTAGACCGAAATCCTTAAGTAAGAGAGATGAGAGAGACTTGTTACGGAAAATAAGTAAGGGGCCATAAAAAAGTGCTCCGGCAATGGCCACTGCACTTGCAAAGGCAACAGGGAAGCAAGTGAGTCCAGAAACAATACGTAGAGTTTTGCGTAATCAGGGTTATAACGGTAGAGTTCCGCGCAGAAAACCTTTCATTTCTCCAGTTAATGAAAAGAAGAGGCTTGACTTCGCTCGCCTGCATCTTAATAAGGACGAAAATTTTTGGAATCAAGTTCTGTTTAGTGATGAGAGCAAGTATAATATTTATGGCTCTGACGAGCGCGGATACGTGTGGAGGAAGCGGAACTAAGCATTGGCAAAGAAGAATTTGCGTCCTACAGTGAAGCACGATGGAGGGTCAGTCCTCGTATGGGGCTGTGTGTCGGCCGCTGGTGTGGGGCAATTACATTTTATTGATGGCACTATGGATCAATACATGTATTTGAACATATTGCGAGGTGATTTGATACCTTCTGTGCAGAAATTAGGCCTACAGCCAGGTTGGATTTTTCAGCAGGACAATGATCCAAAACATACAGTTAAAAGTGTCAAGGAATGGTTGCTGTATAAAGTGCCTCATCAGCTTCACAGTTCGTCTCAGTCTCCCGATTTAAACCCTATAGAGCATTTATGGGAGGAATTGGATCGCAGAATTCGTTTGCCAGCCGTAAGAGCAACTATTACTAGCAAAGAGACCCTGAAATCTGCTCTGCTGTGTACCTGGATGAATATTCCACCCGAAATTACCGGAAATCTCGTTTGTTCGATGCGAAGGCGTTTAGAAACTGTTATTAAGGCTGGTGGAGGGCCTACAAAGTATTGAGCTCACGTTTTTAGGTCATTCTCGTTCTTTTCGAAACATGGCTCGTAGTGTATGCTGACTTTCGATGGATGAATTTTCTTAGTTTTCATGGCTTATTTCTTTCTGTGTTCGGATTTTCTTTATTGTTATGTTATGAAACTTATTTTTAATGCCAATAAAGCTACTTTTACGTTTTCATTGCATTCTCTCTTTTTCCACTGTACCATATTCGTGTTTTTACATGCTGTATGTTGACTTTTGTGAGCCACTGTATGTACTTAAGAGACTGAATAATTAATTCACTTTTCATCTGAGTAGGAAGTCATATTCATTAAAGTAATGCACTACTAAAATAATCCTGCATATTAGAGAAGAAACCTATAGATCGAGTCTGTGAATTTTCATTAACCTGTATTAATAATGCCATAAATATCCCTTAATAGTTTGGTAACGTTGTTGACTGCCAAAAAACTGTTACAAAGACATGTTTCGCCGGGGTGAGATAAAATTAAATCATTGTGAAAGCTATTGACAATCTGTTGATTTTATATTTATGTGTCTCGATGGAAAGACATGTTATTAGATATAGTGGAGGAATCCAGCCAAAGTTTTAAAATTAAATATTCAATGCTCCCCCTGATTTTTGAAGTAAATATAGTGATTGCAAACTTGAATTGACTTATTTGCTGCAAAGTTTTTCTATTTCTTTAACTCAACAAATATTTGTATATTTTTTTTTTTTTTTTACTATACATGTTACTAATCCAACTAGAATCAGAATAAAATTATTTGAATTTATTGAATTTGTTATTTTTGCAATGCATTATAAGCGTTAATAATTCTTTTTAAGTAGTGAAGTTTGAACAACACTAAATACCAATCCTATGATTTTACTTTAATTGACTATAACCATTGATACTGTAGGTAAAAGATGTAACAAACTTTCAATAGTTTTTTGGTATTTTTGCTGATTTGTAGGCTAAAGATAATTTTCGTTTATTTCGATGCCTCTCTATTTAGAGACCTACGGTTAAATTGATAATTGGGAATCAAAAATACTTTCGATTCGTTATATTCTACAATGTTAAAAATATAAACATCTTCTATATTCCGTTCAAAAAATCAATTTTCCGCTATTTCGATTCCTATTTTCACTAATTTTCGTAGAAAAACATATATATATATATATATATATATATATATATATATATATATATATATATATATATATGGTATATATATCAGCAAAAAGATTAAAGGAAATAATCTCTGAAGTTGCATATCCGGTTGTGCTCAAATTTTTGGAGTACATAGATCTATATAAGGAGTAGGACCATGATTTATTAGAATTAAGATACCTTTAGCCCTTTGACGGCGGCGAACATTTTAGTGAATTTTCAGGTACCCCTATATTTCCATGCAGCGTACATATTTGTTTCGAATTAGTATTGGAAATGAAAACTTATAATGTTTTGTACTTGTTTATGATAAAAAAAAAAATTGGAAATTATTAACCCTATGTGGGTGCTGAGTGCCTAAAATTAGACATGGATTTTTATGTCAAATTTCGCTTTGTCACAACTTCTGACAGAAACATTGGATCATCATGAAATTTTCAAAACGTATTGATGTTGCCTAAAACTATACACAAATGAGTTTTCAAAGGTGTGCGAGCAACGCTGTAGCTACGGCAGGCACGTGAAAAAAAATTCCTTCAAATCATTGAACATTCTGAAAAATAATTTTTTTTTGACAAAAGTTAACATTATTTATACAATTTGAAATTATCAAAATTTTGAGTTGCATAAGAACGGCAGCTGTAGTTATTTTAAAAATTTAAAGGTTGCTTGCAGGCACCTCAACTGGTGAAGTGTGATGGCGGACCATCAATAGGGGAAATCAACAAAACAAAGAGAAGTGCACCGGGAGCAGGGTGGCCTAGAAATGGCCATGAAAGCCCTTCGGCCATGAAAGCACCCTTTAGTCCAACCCCGACGGATGCTGGTTGTCAAATGAAATAATGCTAGCCACCAAAATATAGACAAAAGGAGAAAGAGCTTTTGTCCCTAAAGGACCAGAAGTAGCTCTCAGTTATGGGCTATAGGCCAGACCCAACTGAGACGTGGCGAAGCACGTTGCTAGCATCTGCTGAAAAGGGGAACGAGAAAAACTCGCGAAAATCTACGGGGGGGGGGGGGGGTCGAAAACTGCCTCTTTTCGTAAGGCCCGAGGATGAAACACACCCACTGACCTTTGCCTAATCAAATAAATCAAACAAAAGCAAAGAAAACTAAAATGGCCAAGGCCCCTCCCTTCGAAGCTGAAAATCCAAAAGAACTAATATAAGTTAAAAAAAAAAGTTAAAGTTTGGCCAGCCAAACCCTAAAAGAGCAAAGGGTTCCACGGGCTTTCGCCCAATAAGAAGGCCGAATGGTTAAAGTTCAATTAAACATTATTATTCGGGATAAAATCAAATTCTTAGTTAACTCTAGCATACATTTATCAGGGCCTATGGCTCCCCTTCTTTCATTTACTGATTTCATCATGATTCTTCATAATGAACACATCTGGTTTCTTTCGTTGTAATATTATTTAAGTGCTACATTACAAAACAAAATAGAAAATGAAAATCATAAAAAAGTGCATTATGTCTTTGCACATTTTTTGGTAACTCGAAGACAATTTCTTCGAAAATTCAAAGACAATTTCTTCTAGCGGTTCTGATACGCTAGAGTTTTTTTAAAAGTTACAGAGATATGAGCCATTAAGTTGTAATTAAGTAACACCTAAGACGTCACGTCTTAACGAAAATCATTTTTGTAGAAATGTCAGCTATAAAAGCTCAAAATTTTTGTTGAAATGTTGAGTATAAAAAAAACTATAACTTATCAACATGACACTCAGCCGAAAAAATCCTACGTCACGTTTTAGATACTGTTATGAAGAATATTTGTTAAAAATTTGAACAAAATGTACATCAGTTTGATAAAACAAAAGAAGTTTCGAGAAACACGCAAAAGGAAAAATATTACGGGATCAGCGTCTTAAAACCAAATGATTCTTTTAATTAATTACAATTCTTTTGACCGTACATAACATCCTTCATTGTTATCGCGATACCTTTGAACTCTTTTTGAGCAGCTCTTTGCAATTTCCTGGCCTCTTAAGTCTCCTGTTGGGCTCTTATGTAAGCTACGGATATTAGTTGGGAATCCAAATTGTCTTTAAATTGCAGAGCGCTTGGGCCAATTAAATGATTTAATAATTTCATCAATTGTAACACACTGGTATATGTATCGGTAAATATACTATCTGCAATATAAGATGTAATTTCAACCATTTTTGAGCAACTGTAAAGCACTTTTGGAGCCAATGGCCGAATAAATAGAATTTTTATGTTCATAAGAATTAAAAGTTCCAGAAGTCTGATACAAAGAACAGGTATCTTGGCCGGACAGGCACTTATCCTGCTATGATTTTTTATCTGTGGATATTTTCCCATATTGCTTATATATAATTGCTATAAATTCGGAAAAAGTTTTAATTTTAAAATGGTTAAAAGTTTAAAAATTCCTAATAAGTATGAACAATTTGTATATGAAAAAAATCGATTTTCGATTTTCGATCGAAAAAAAATACTGTGTACTGGCATAGTTCTTTATGCCAAAATGATGTACCCATACCCAGCTAACTTATGAAAAATGATCAATAGCTGGCTGCTTTTGAATGCAATAAACAAAAACACTTGCGAAGAATTGCAGCTGTAATGTGTATTTATCATTTAAGTAAAAAAATAACAAAAACTATAATCCGTTATGATAAAATTTAATAAAAATCCAGATAAGATCACACAGCCAAAAATGATGTGAAATGGTTTTTCCTAAATAAAAAAAAAGTACCGCTAATTTATCAGTCAGACTTTGGTTTTTTATCGAAACCATTATTCTACAAAGAACAATACGATACTTAATTCGTGATGGGTCGTCACACTTCTATTGAAGAGTGAGAATTAATTATAAATAATTTCTAGGACGGGCTGACAACAAAAATTTTTCTAAAACGGATTGCCGTTGGATCGTTAGACAGTCAACAAAGAATCCTACATTGAGTGACCCCAAATTGGCAGAGTTTGCTGAATGGACTCTCGGTAAAATAAGAGCAATCCACAAATTATAAGGAAGATACTCAGGAATCCCGATTTAAATGCTAGAGTTGCCCGGAAGAAACCTTTCATCAATCGTAAAAACAGATTGCGCAAGATTGATTACGCTCGTGAACATCTAAGAAAGGATACTGCTTTTTGGGAAACCGTCATTTCCTCCGATGAAAGTAAATTAAATTTATTTGGATCTGACGTGCAAAAATACGTCTGTAGGCAACCAAATACAGAGCTCAATCCAAAACATTTAAAGGCCACTGTGAAACACGAAAGTGGACATGTTATGGTGTGGGCATGTAAGTCGCAAGCAGGGGTCGGAAATCTGGCTTTCATCGATGGTATCATGGACAAACATCAGTATTTGAATATTTTGATCAGAAGTTAACTTCAAAGGGCAGCAAAATTGAACATAAGGCATTCATTTCGATTTTATCAGGGTAATAATTCTAAGCATTACTCCCAATTCGTTCAAATGTGGCTCATTTGGAATTGCCCACATGTTACTCTAACACCTCCATAGTTTCCGTACATAAATGTAATAGAGAATTTGTGGTCATAGTTGGAGAAAGGCATCAGAAAATACAGAATTAACAACAAACAGGACCTAAAAAGAGTTTTGCAGGATCGTTTTATTTTGTTTTTTTTTCACTTAAATGATAAATAAACATTATATCTGAGATCACCGCTCCCTTCTTGTCTATAAATCAGCATAGACAATGTATATCATCTCTAAAGCTTATCAAAACAGAGAATAATTGATACGGGAAGCTCAATCATTTTGCGGAATAAGCCTCCGAAAGCAGAATCAAAGTGGTCACATCAGTCAAGTATGCACTATGAGCAGTGACAAATATTGATCATTTTTCATAAGATACTTGGTTACATCATTTTGGCTGCCAGCCACTGTATATTTTACAACTCATTGCTTATTTAGCAGCTCTTCTAAGGTGTCTGATTATGCCAGAAAATTTTGATTCACTTCGTTCTAATGCATTTGTACCTCCTTATTATATTTAAAATGTTGTTTCCTTGTGTTTCAGGCTCACAAAAACATTTGCCTTAGTTAATGGCTACAAAAAGTATCGACGATTTCATGACTTGAGTAATAGTGAATTGACCGAAAAAAAACAGAAAATTTATACATATGTCAGAGACTACAGAGTTAACAGACACAAATGACTACAAATTTATTAGCATTAGATTCAGTCGAAGATAGATTGTTGCCGCAGGTGGACGCTCAAGACCGAACTTGACCGAATTTTCTTGTATCATTATCTTTTTGTGAAGTATATTTTAATAAAGTCCTATTAAACGGGCTAAAAGTTTCTCATTCTTGACACATATTTTTTTTAACATAATGGTCATAGAAACGGAACAAATCTAATAAACTTATTGAATGTTTTCTTTTGTGTCGCTCAGAAAAATTTACAAACACAAAACTTTAATTAATTTGAATAAATATGGTTGCTTCTTTACTACTTGTACAATAAAAATAAATAAATGTTCTTTGTTATACATTTGCTACATTGTTCGTACAAACATGATTTTTTGAAGCTACAGAATCGTATTAGTGCAATATTTTAAGCAATAATCTTCTGACTCAACGCCTTTATTCAACGGTCACCTTATTATACAATTTTCAGCCTCTAATCGTTTCAATGCCAACATCTGAAAGGCACTTCATATTCGAGCACTGCATGCTGTTGCTCCAACAAACCGGTTACAAGTCCCGAAAGTCATATTTAATGAAATAAACTGTATCCGACACAAGTAACTACACAACTGCTATTTATAGCTACTTTATTGCCAAGTCAAATACAGACTGCCAAAATCACAAAGGACACGCACTATCGCGTAGGATTTGACTTTGTTACCAAATCACCCGTATGGAAATTGTAACCTTCCATGCCTAAGTACGTCGATACAAAATGAAGCTATGGCAAATGAAATAATCCTCAGCTGTTTTACGTTTGTTTGGCATGGCCAAATTAAATGTCCTTTTTGTTAGGATCAATTAAAACCGAAATCAATTCCCTTTGCGTTGTCGAACAGGTTTACCGTAGCTGGTCATTTATTTCTCTGAAATGTTCACATGTATAATCGTAGGATGAAATTGATATTTTACGTTAAGAGCATCAAATATTCGTTTATGCTTTTCGTAGGTAGAAATTCATAGCAATGCACATACATGGATAAATATCTAACAAGGGCCAGAACGTCTGCTTGCCAATATTGTTGCAAAAGTATATACTCCTCAAAAGCTATGGTGAAAACATATTGCATCACTTCGAATATCGATTAAGTCTTTTGCAGACAGACTACCCTATCTTCTTTCCAACGATTGACGAGAGGATATTTTGGTATTGCGACAACATAATGAATGTCATAGCTGTGTAATGGAATATTTGATCATATCTTTCATCCCTTTAATTTCGTTCGCAGTGCGTTGCTATCTGTTTGGTCAAAAACACAAGTACACACACATGTGCACTATACTTTACAAAGAAATTACGCCTGTATCCTATCATATATACTTACCAATAAGCTTACAATCAGTAATTGTACGTCAAAGTAAGTACATATATCAACGCTATCATTTATTCTTAGAAAGACAGACGGCCATGTGAAAATAAAGTGTAAACAATAGTCTTGCCTAGTTTCTGACAAGCTTCAATTGTTGTGACTGTCGAATGACAAGCACTTGTCCTACGTCTTAGGCTGCGGTCACGTCTCGCGCTTGTAAGAGTGAAAGCTTGTTCGCGCGTTTACGATTGTAAATCAAAAACACGGTAGGTCAATAGAACGGTCACGTTCAACGCTTGAAGCGTTTAGGCGTGTACGCTTGTTCAAGCGTGTGAGCTGGTAGATCAAATTTATTTGATTTACAAGCTCACTCGCGAGAACAAGTTTCATGTTTCATCATCATTTTTCAAGCAATGGACTTGGAAATGATGATAAGTGAAGTGAGGAAGAGAAGATTTTTGTGGGACGTTAAACACAAGGACTATAAAAATAGACTAGCAATAAAAAAAGGATGGAAAGAAATTGCGGATATATTGAAAAATGAAGGTAAGTTGTATTTGCAAATAGGAAGTTTTTAATTTACATCAAGATCAATTTACAAGAAGAAAATAGTTTTTAAATGTATTACGGTTACTTATTGCTGTAAAACTTGAATTGTTTGAGACACTTTTAGCAATGGAATGTACATTAGATGTTGTAAGCTGCTGTTGCAATAACATAGATCGATCGATACCTTCTTTATCTATAATTATATTATGTAGCAGGCAAACCGTCTTTGCAATTAGTTTCGTAGTTTTCACACTCGTATCTATTTCTTTCGTTAGAATGCGCCACTTTGCAGCGGTTATACCAAACGCACATTCAATAACCTTTCTGGTTCTTGTGTGGTTTTCATTGAATACAACTTCACTTTCACTGATATTGGTGTTATAGGCAAAAGGCCGCAGCAAGTAGCTTCGAAGTGGATAGGCTTCATCTCCCAATAAAACAAAAGGTGCATCGACATCTGTGCCAGGTAAAGGTTTGGGAGCAGGAATTCCAAATTCGTCATTTTCTAGCATGTGACAAAGTGCAGACGATGAAAATATACCACCATCGCTTTGCCTCCCATAGGCTCCAACTTCAATTGCTATGAACTTATAATGTGCATTTGCAACCGCCTGCAATACAATGGAATAATATCCCATGTAATTAAAATATAAGCTTCCAGAGCGTGGTGGACATTTAATTCGAATATGTTTTCCATCAACGCAGCCCACACAATTTGGAAATCCCCAGCGTTTATAAAACTCTTCCGCATGTCTGATAATGTCCGATTCACATGGACGAGGCAAATGCTTACGTACAAATTTAGCCCATATTGCATTGCACACATTTGGAACAATACCAGAAATTGTATTGTGTGGTATCCTGTAGCTGAAGGCCAAACTTCTATATGATGATCCTGTGGCAAGATACCTGCAAATTTTATGTTTCATTATTTTCAGATAACCTTGTAAAGAAGAAGTGGAAAAGCCTACGGGATAACTATAGAATTGAACTGGCAAAAGTGAACAAAAAACCGAAGTCAGGCAGTGGAGCTAATACAAATTACAAAAGTAAATGGAAACATTTTTTAGATTTGGATTTCCTCCACGATTCCTTGACACCTGCTAAACTTACTGGCAACTTAAATGATAATTTCGAAAGTCAGGTTGAACAGAGTTTGATGCTCGACCAGGAAAATAATTACGGAGACCAGATGGAAATGCAGATACAGGAGAATGTTCTACTTAATGAAGATATTGCGGACCTTGAAAAAAGTGAAGAAACTTCGCGAAACTCCGCCACGAAAAAGAAGCCTTTAAAAAATAATGTCACGTTAAACGAGTTGCAGTTTCTTGAAATTGAGAAGGAAAAACTGGCACTAATGAAAGAAGAATATTCACTAAAAAGAGATGATAGTTTTAATTTTTTAATGAGTTTGTTGCCGCAAATGCAAAATTTGCCTGTTAAAGAAAACTTATGCTTTCGAATGAAAGTAAGCCAGCTTCTGTATGATACAGTTTCCGCAATGTCTTCACCTAATCCTGGAACAAATACATGCACTCCTACTCCTTCAACATCTTGGGCTGATTTGGATCAAAACATTGTTTCTTTCGAAGATTTTTAAAATAAACATGCTTTTACTTCATAACATACTTAGTTTTACTAACCTTAAAGTGACCGACAACCTTTCAGCTGCTGTGATTGGATTTTGAAGATTGGTTTGTTGTTTTTCTATAATTTGCTTTATTTCATTTAAAATATAGAAAAACGTAGCAGGAGTCATTCTATAATATTCATAAAATTTTTCCTCGTCTTCCTTTAAATATTCAAATAGCTGGTGAAACTCTCCCAACTTGTAACGATCACGAAAAATAGGATGGACAGAATATCTTTTCTTTTTTCTAAAAAACACTTTCGCTCTTAAATAAGTACTTTCCGCACAAAAGATTGCTCCACTCGAAAGAGCCATAATTGAAAGTAATGCTTAAAAAATTTACGAAGCGTAATGGCGAAGGGTAAATGCCTAGTACCTTTTGCAAATGGAACTAGCTACACATTCACAAGCGTGAGATCTGACCATAGAAAGCGTAAACGCTTACAAGCTTCAACAATCGCAACGAGCCTACACTCCTACAAGCTCGAGACGTGACCGCAGCCTTATGAGTATAATACATGACATGGTGATGGCGATACGAACAAAATACCCTAAGTTCCTGAATAAGCTCTCGTATATGAGCACCTGTATATCATTCATGATGAGAAAATACATTTACAGCCCCAACAGGACCGATTACCTACAATACCATAACTAGCAGGCTATGTTTATTTTTACGTTGTCTACACACACAATAATACACCATTTTTACGACCTACGCTGCACAGGGTGAATGATTAGATCGATTATTTATATTTCAGTATTTCCGCCAGGCTTACGTATCTTTTTCTTTCGTACGTATCATATGTCATTTCTACCAAGGACAAATGACAAAATTAACCTTCGAAAATATTTTCAACGCAAAATATAAATGTAATGAGGAGTATATTACTAATTCTGAAAACATCAAATCAATGAGTTTCGCTCAAATAATTTGAGATGAAAAATCTTTCAAAATCTGTACAATTTTCCAGGAAAATTCTTAGATTTTATAGTATCTTGTGAATTTTACATTGAAGTTTGTGTATCTCGATCATAATATTATTTCAAAATGTAATATGAATGGAATAATTTTAAAATTACTAACAATATGTTATTTCCCACGCTGGGCGCTAGATTGTTTTTCAGAAATTTGAGGTTCAGGAACAGTTTTTTGATGTTTGAAATGTTAATTCTATTTTAAATTTATGTTTGTCTTTTGAATAAATACCGTTTTTATCACTAACTATCATCGGAAATAATTAATTAATACGCTTTCGCTCTTCAAGGCCCTCGAAAGTCCATGAAAAAACCATAGACCCCACAACATATGTTACTGACTGGCATAAAGTACATTTTGATGTTTTCATAATTCTTGTCACGTAAATCGCTTCGTCAACAAAATTTCGAGTATTCAGTCTTCAACCTAGCGGAAATCGTCCATTTTGATTTAAGTTGTTTCCGTCACAATGGCAACCCAAACCAAACATTGTCACAAATATTACCTGTAAAACATTCTGCGTTTCCAGCAAATTCATAATCATTAATCATTCACCAAACTGTCACATGCGAGAGCCGTAAGCCAGTCGTGTAAATTTAAACGGTAATATTCGTTTGAAGCAGTGCCTATATGTATGTCATCAACCAAAAAATGTCATTTCGACGGCGGCAGCAACGAGAAAAATGACTGTAAGACCACGACCACGTCTACCGTAAGCTTCGCAGAAGCATCGGTCCAAATTGCTGTAATTTAGGATGATGCTTTCGGATGGCGTCTACGTTAACTAACTGTACGCTCGTAAATTTATGGTTCAAATATGAAAATTTTGTGATAAAGCCACTGTAACAAACTTGGCTATGTATCCCCGGGGAACCTTATTGAGAATTTGAAGTAAATGAATAAGTTAATGGTAGTGATTCATTTTATGTTGACTCCAACGACCCATAGGAAAGATTTTTTTCCAGATATTATGGCGAGTTCGTTGAAATATTAGATCGTAACTCTGTGCCATTTGTTTAACGATAAGATGCAGATTTAGATTTGATAATTTTTTTTGCAGATTATGAAAATGGTTTTACGTGACCTTAAGAAAAATTGTAAAATGCTGACTAGACCTAGATAAAATCCCTGAGGCTTGTTTAAATCTTTACTCAGCACCTTAGATTCGAAATATTTCTTTAAACATAAATCTTTCTTCCAAATACAAAAAACAATGGACTATTCAAATATACTTCAACTTTATTCATAGGGTGTTAATCAAAGGAGTGATCAATTCGAAATTACTTTATGAAGATCCATCCGTTTTGTTTGAAACTATTTATTGAGGAACAGTACAAGAATTCACCTATACAATATTGATAAAAAAAATCATCTGTCTCTTTATATCATGACTTCATACTTCATCTTCAGCTCATCTCGCTATCTTCTGCTTTCAATCGAATAAAATCAAAATAACTGTGACTCGAAGATTTCCCAGGATTAAAATAAATGTTTCCGAAGCGTGCCCGACGGAGCTGACTTTAAGCATTTTATCTGAACTTGTGTGGTACTTCTCAACAACACTTACAGCAACGCCACTTGCGTCCGGTGGCTATAGAATGGCAATTTATCTTGTTTATGAACTTTGGAAACGATTTTTACCCGTAAGCGAAAAGTATGTGAAAACTTGTTTAGTCGAATGAGAGTATGCAATGGAATTTGTTTCGATTTGGGCTGGGGTAACCAAAAAAAAATCGTTGTTTTATTATTACATTGATTCAGAAAATAATAGAATTATTTAAGAAAAGATGAATGATTTAAGAAAATTTTGAGGGAAAAATAGAAATTATCTTTGAAAACCTTTACCAAAATCGGTAGGCTGTATATTGGGCTAGCTGTGTAATATTTCAATGGTACACTATTCCGCCATGGAGAATAACCGGTGTATCTTTAGCTGTTTTTCACTAGTTTTTTAGGAGTTTGAGCTCATTACTTCATTACTAAACGCCAGAGATGAAACAATAGTCCAAACAATGGATGCGAACGGGCGAAAGAGCTCCAAGAAAGGCAAAAATGGTCGATCTGGCTAGAAAAATCATGGCAACATTTTTTTTGGGATTCACAAGGCGCGGTGCTCATCGCATATCTGGGGAATGGAAAACGATCACCAGGGAAGATTAGGCAGCAATGCGGCGGAAAAACGCAACGATAACTCCGCTCGTGTAGTTTCGCTGTAAAGACTGTTATTTTCATTTTCGACTTTACGCTCTTGAAAGCTTTGTACTTGTTAATTATGGCATCAAAAACTATTCATAATGCGTCGAAATAATCAAAATAAGCCTCACACAATTTAATGATGTTCCAAATTTTTTTTGGCAAAGTGTTATGCTGAATTTACACCAGGGCTGTGGAGTCGAAGTCGTGGCTCTGTACATTTAAAGCGGAGTCTGAGTCGCATTCGACTCCGACTCCGCTTTAAATATACAGGGGGCACGACTCCGACTCCACAGCCCTGATTTACACTCTCCCAAATGTTGCCGAGTCGAGAGTGTAAATGGTCACCTCGTCTAATCTTACCTGTTTTCACATGCCAAAACATGGCAAGCACGAGAGTTTAAATGGCTTCCCCGTTGCATCTTGCCAGTTTCATGAAAGTTTTATGAGGGTTTCTGAGGTTTAATTAAGGTATAGTCCTAGCTCGAAATGTTGTCGGTCTTACAGATCGAGTCAAAGGTATTTGAAAAAATATCTGTTGATATTTACACTCCGATGATATTTACAAGTCGATATGGTTTATACACGAAATCATGGACAATATGCATTATATCGGACAAGATGCATGCATACCGTGGGTATAAGGAAAGACAATTTGTAAACAAATTTCTGAACAGAAAAAATGATACCTACCTACACGAATTTATCACTCAAATTTCACATCATGCAGAAGAGTGTGAAGTTTAAGTGCACAGATATGTATGCGGTGTATCATTTTCTCTGTTCAGAAATTTTGTTTACATATATTCCAAAAGTTTTCCTTGTACTCATCTGTACTCATGCATTTTGCTCGTTATGATACATCTTGTTCATGGTTTTGTATGCAAACAAAATCGGTTTGTAAATATAATCGGAGCCAGCACCAGAACTTTTTCAAATCATTTTGACTCGATACCTAAAACCGATAAAATTTCGAGCGACCTTGAGTTAAGACAAGCAATAAGGCACGAAATTTTGCTAACTCTCGTGCTCGCCTATGCTTGTCATATATCGCAAAAAGTATAGGCTCGGCATTACATGAACGAATCCAATCTCCAATCATACATCCACGTTAGTTTATAGCTTTAAGCGCTGCGACTATGTTAGAAGCGGATTCAATTTTTAGAAACCGAGCGGATTCAATTTTATTCTGTATAATACTATTAATAAGCATGCACCTTTATCGTGTTAAAAACGGACAACACCATTCCCTCATTGGTATTCGGAAGAGCTGACCTCTCTTATCGTTGATAAATAAAGTTACCCACAAAATCTGTACAGAATCAGTTTCCGTATCTAAATATAATACATTTTCCAGGCTTAGAGCTATGTGCAAATCTAAAAGATACTTCGACCATAGTACCGGTTATAATTTTGAAAAAAATCATTTTTTTTTTGTTTTTTGTATTTTTCAATTTATTATACTTTCAGAAATCACGTCTCAAAATTTTATTAAAGAATTTTTGCCAGTTTAGGGCAGGCCGCTGGTTTAAATTACTGCGGAAAAAAAGATAAAGAAAAAAAGATAAAGAAAAAAAAATCATGTCAGACAGAAAAATTGACAAAGGCAGCGTCAAAGGAAGCGCGTTTGGCAAAAAAAAAACTGCCCAAATGCAAGAGCAACTGACTTATGAGGACTCAAGAGTACTTATGTAAGATCCAGGGAATGCAGACTGAGCAATTGTTAGTGATAAACATATAATTTTTAAATAATATTCAATAAATAAATAGAAAAAAAACCTTTAAACGCGTTTTTTCGAAATGATGCTCAAACTGCGGACTCTTATTCTCCGGATTGCCCGAACCGATTTAAGTCAAATTTGTTGTAATACTTTATTCAAGTATCTTGTGTGGTAATCTACCACAGTATAGGCCAAAAATCAACCCAAAAAAATGTGGCAAGTGAAACAAAGTGTAAAAAAAAACATTTTCGAAAATAATTTTCAAATAACCGCCATTTTTTTTTGGGATCATTTTTTTTAAACATTGTCGTAGACTACTACGTAAGAAACATTGTTCTTTAAAACGCGGTTTGGTTTTTTTGTTTCAGATCCTTCATTATTGAGATTATCTGTCCGCAGTATGACGAAGCATTTTTCGAGACATCAACTTTGGTGCCCTCTATAAATAAGTAGAAAAATGAAAAAAAAAATAAAAACTAATTTTTTTTTGTTATATTTAAAATGTGTATTTTATCCAGGCACATTTTAAAATTTATACATAATGAAGGAAGTAAAAAAAGACATATATAAAATTAGGCTGTTTTTTTAGCATTCTAACCGGTAATACCCCCTCAATAGATATATAATTAAATAGTATAAGTTTTTAAACCATAAAATATAAAAAAGGCTTGTAGGTTGCATTAGGATTAAACTGAAAGACACTGAAGAAAATTACTCTGCTGGGTCTTATTATTTTATTATTATTTTAAATTTTTTTTTGCTCATTTATATTTTTTACTCTAATAATACCCATAATAATCATCTGATACAACAAAAATATTCCAATCAGTGCATAGATAACGTAAATTTAATAAAGTAATAAGAAAAACGATCATTTAAATTGTTTTAAGATAAATTCATTTGAAAATGGAAGATCAACGATATAGGAGAAAAAATAGAATAGTTTTGCTAACGAATGTTTTCCATTTCAGTAAGTGTCTGCGGTAAAGAACCAAGATCAAAGTTGTTATGCGTTATTAGAATGCGCAAAAGCAGTGAATAAAAGAATGCATTCATGCACACGAAAAGAACATTAAAATTAATAAAAGACGTGACTCTATTGGAGTATTCTGACTCACGAACAGAGAACCTGAAACCAAGATTTGACAGAAAGTGATGGTGATGCAGATTGAAGTGAAGACGCTCTTCAAGGAATACTCGGTGAGATTTTAAGGGTGGAATTTTTAATAGGCTTAGATGTTCACTATATGCAACGTAGCGGAAATAAATTTTGAAGAGCAAGGGATGAGTGACCCTACGTTGGATGTATTCTAAGGAATCTATGGGATGCCTGTATTGATCACACCACCGAACAAAAATATTCAAGGATATTGCGAACAAAAAATAGACGCACAGTAGTAAGGATCTTAGAACAAAAACTGATAAACGATACGCTGTGGGAATAATGTGCTGGTCAGATCTAAGCTAAGTGTCAAAAACGACGCCAAGATCATTGAATTATTTGACCATACTAACAAGAGATCCAGAAATGTTCTACAAGTATATGACATCTGATGACATTGACAGCAAAAGAATTGGCGGTACACCAGGTACTGAAAACACTTAAATCATTTTGTAGCTGCTCGCAATCTCGCAGTGAGCTAATTACTCTCAACATCTTGAAGTCATCACCATACAAAAGACAAGGCAAAGTAATGGAGGAAGTGAGCTCAATAATAAAAGTAGAAGCAGAAGGGGGCCAAAAATAGAGCCTTGCGGAACTCCAGAGATTGGACGGAAGGGAGATGAAGAGATGCGATCATTTTCGTAGGAGGAAACCCGGCAAAGCAGGAAGTCAGAGAATCCATGGACTTCCAGCATCAAAAAAAGGAGGTCATGGTCAACAAAATCAAAAGCTTTAGAAAATTCAGTGTATTAAACATCCACTTGCTTTTGTTGATCGAAAGCTGGTGCAATAGTATTAATCAATAATGAAGAATTGAAAAAAATAGACTTTCCTTTAATAAACCCATGATGCTCTTGAGCTAGGAAGGACTGCACTTGAAGATACAGTTTGTTGTATACAATACGTTCGAGAAGCTTACTAAAGCAAGAAAGAAGGGATATAGAACGATAATTGGAAATACACGCACGATCACTCGACTTGTGTACCGCGAAAATATTTGCTATTTTCGCAAAAACAAAATATTTGTAGTAAAAAAAATCCAGTGGCAAGGCTACACTAACATCTTATGGGTAATGGAACACATCAGAAAGAAGCGAGAGTTTTCACCAGAACTTTGAGAATGCCATCGTAGTCTGATCCAGAGCTATTAGCGAGGCAGAAAATTAGGGATTCAACTTCCCACGGATTAGTGCGGAGTAAGGATGAAATGCCTTTCCCTCGTATTTTATATTACTCCGGAACATTATACAAGCTCAGTGCTGAAGACTGGGAGCAAAAAATTGAGAATCAGTACGCAAAACCTCAAAAACTTCTTGTTGCTGGGCCTATCTGAGCGACAGTTTGCTTACGCAACAAATAAGATCCAATTTATGTCTTATTACAATTATCTTAGCCTAATTAGACCTAGCTCTTAAATTTAGCCTCTCCAGCTCTTTGTAAGGCCTACATAATTAAATAACGGATCCATAAGATTACGAAGATTAGAGCTGCTTTCATCTGGATAACATTTAGAACAAAGAGCTGATGAGGCACAATAGACTCAGGAAATTACAGTGCTAGGGCCCCTCCAGATCTGCTCCATGCATTCATTCATTCATTCATTCAATTATGATTTTCATTTTTATGATTTATTTGTCTTTATCTTTAGTTAATGGAAAGAGAACGCATTGAATAAATACGAATGGTATCGACAATTATTTAGAAAATGGAGCAATTTAATTTTAATCAAAAATCAGCTTCTATTTTTGAAAACGTGAATTTTTACCTACATAAAATTTATTAAGGCAGTATTCTGGTCTAGAGGCTCGATTTTATTTTCAAAATAAACATTTTTAGTATATATTTTTTGATCAGTGTTTTATTAACATTTTAGAAGCATAAAAATGTATTCAAAAAATAAAAAAAACTTAAAAGAATTGATGTAGATACAGGCCGGTGAAGTGAAAGCTCAAAAAAAAACTTGACATGATTCTAACCTTCCTGGTGGTCTGAAACAAACATTTTTTGTGAATTCTGTAAAAAAAAAGAATGTAAAATTAGTCCGATGTAAGCGATTTCAAAAAACTTTTTTTTCCACAAAATGACGTCCATGTAAAAAAAAAAAGTGGTTTTTTGCCTCATTTTTTCAACTTTGGGAATTTTTTATAAATAGTAGGAAAATAAAATTTTCAAAAATCTCTGCATCAGACCAATTTTAACAGTGTTGAGAGAATTTATGTAAAATTTCACGTAAATGGGTTCATTACAACTAGAGATATCATGTCAACCGTATCGAAAAAAGTAGATTCGAGAAAAACGCGTTTAAAACTTGGAGTCTCGTTTCGGGCAGCCTGAGTCGTTTAATGGCATGTTATACTTCGATTTTTTTTAATCAGAGATCCCCGTCTCATCCAATGTTCCTTCTTCAATTTCAAAAGCGAGATTTTCAGGAGGTTTTTCAGCCATACGAGCAGTTCGAACTTCTTTAGAGGCTTGAGAAGCTCGTAGCTCGGAGCGGTTTATTCGTTGTTGATCGCGGTTTAGTTAGTGTGTCATGAAAATAACTGTAACTCCAAAAGTAATTCGAATTAAGCACAAAAAATTCATGTAAAAAACCCCCTTGGGACTTATAGTTTTTCAGACCTGAGCCTGAAAAAACTTTGCATTCATCGTCTGTTTACATCACTGTGCGTAGACGATAGTTTAGTATGTGCACTTCGTCGGAATTTGTGCACGGTCATGTCATAGAACTATTAGTCCCATGTGAATTTTGTATATGAAGGCTTTGTGCTGAGCAAATTAGATGCAAATAAAAATTTACGCAAAAGTTATATTCAACGAGATACATACACATACAAGTAAACATTTGATTTGACCTTTAATAACTTTTTTTGCGCACACAACTTCGTAATGGACTTTTCACATTAGGCTTGTGTCGTTCATGAACGAACGAACTAAAAGAAATGTTTCCGTTCACTGAACTGAACGAACTATATAATTATTTCCTATTCTAACAGTTCACCATTTTAGTTCGTTCGTTCATGAACGACTCAAGCCTAGTCTCAACGTTTCATCGTCTGAACAGTTCTTTTAGTTCGTTCGTTCATGAACTACTCAAGCCAATAGTGAACTAGGCTTCAGTAGTTCATGAACGAACGAACTAAAAGAACTGTTCAGACGATGAAACGTTCAGACTAGGCTTGAGTTCAGACTCTGAACGTTTCATCGTCTGAACATTTCTTTTAGTTCGTTCGTTCATGAACTATTCAAGGCCATGATTCAAGCCTAGTTCACTAGTTCAGTGCTTCTCAATATAAATCTGTTTCACAGCGATCTGATCGATATGGTGAACTGTATTTCTGCGTTATGAATATATTGTTGTCTTGTGATTAAAGATAAGTAAATGTATTAACTTTTTTTCAAGATTCCAAAAGCTTGGTTGGTTGCGCTGGTAGTTTTGCTAAAACCATTAAGCCTGATCAAAGTGTATGATCAAATATTATATGAAGTTGAGCTTTGTCATGCTGTTAAGTATGTTAAAATAAAATCTGCTTTAAGATAGTGCAGTTTGAAAGCATATCAAGTACCGAGTATTTTCGTACTTGCGAGTATTTTATGCAAATATTCAAAAAGTTTTTAGGGCAAAAGTAGCTGAAATCGGCCAATTTTGGGTTAGAGTGGTTTCGGACATAACGGGCCAAGACCTATTGCTGTGATACAAACATTTCGGTTTTGTAGGGGAGTAAGGGGTTTTTTGGCCATAGTTTCGCAAAAACTGTCTTTACGGCGCTTTCGATGATTGAAAGTGGTCGGGGAATACAGTAGTGGTATTTTAGGGACGAAAAAAAGTGTTGATAGGGAAAATTTAGCAAAATCGTCAAATTTTCCTAAACATTTTTTTTTTGCAGCATGAATTCGGGGACCTTTCTGAGTAGTTTCGGGCGAAATTTCCATACAAGTCTGGGAAAGAGCGGCCTAGTTTCGAAGATACGGCAAAAGTAGCTGAAATTGGCAAATTGGCCAAGACCTATTGCTGTGATACAAACATTTCAGTTTTGTAGGGGAGTAAGGGGTTTTTTGGCCATAGTTTGGCGAAAACTGCCTTTACGGCACTTTTGATGATTGAAAGTGGTCGGGGAGTACAATAGTTATATTGGCCGGTTTCAGCTACTTTTGCCCTAAAAACTTTTTGAATATTTGCATAAAATACTCGCAAGTACGAAAATACTCGGTACTTGATATGCTTTCAAACTGCACTATTTAGAAGCAGATTTTATTTTAACATACTTCAAAGCATGACAAAACTCAACTTTATATAATATTTGATCATACACTTTGATCAGACTTAATGGTTTTAGCAAAACTACCAGCGCAACCAACCAAGCTTTTGGAATCTTGAAAAAAAGTTAATACATTTACTTATCTTTAATCACAAGACAACAATACATTCAAAACGCAGAAATACAGTTCACCATATCGATCAGATCGCTGTGAAACAGATTTATATTGAGAAGCACTGAACTAGTGAACTAAATCTCTTCTGAAAAGTGAACGAGATATAGTGATTGAACTGAATCCAATGAACTGTTTTGCGCAAGTCCAACGAATGATTTGGCATTGAACTAGTGAACTAGTGAACTGTTTAAGTGAAACATTTCACTAAAGTGAACGAGATCAGGTGAAACGTTTCATTTAACTGAACTGTTTTGCGCAAGCCTATTTCACATTGTGTTTTTTATCTCACAATAAACGTAATTCCGTTGATAAACCATCATTCGGAATTTTTTAGAAGACCAGCGAGCTATTTGGCAAGATTGCTTCTATAACTCGACAAGAATCCAAGGAGACGAAAAATTTATTTTATCTATCATAAATCACATCACTGGCACAACAGCAACAATACAACAAAAATCAATCGATTTCATCGCTACAAGGAGTCGATATCGCTCCATATATTCACATAATAAAGCTCATCTCCATTCACTTGGTGTTGGTTTATTGAACTAAAAGATGATAAGCGAACAGATGAGCTCGGCCTCGGCTTTATCGCTCATATAACCAATCATAGCTTGCAAAGACATGAAAATTGAATTTGTCAGAAGATGACCTAGAAGCTGGAAAAAAAGATTTATTGGAATTTTTCCCCACAAGCAGAATTCATTCGAACCCGAACGAACATCCTTCATTTGGAATGGCTTGTTCGGTGGTCTCATCTGTCGAGAATGGCCTGCTTTTCTTTCGTCCTCTATGTATATGTTTTTTCTATTCATCTGCGATGGTTTATTGAGGAGGTGTTCCGATTGCGATAAAAACGAAACAGATTGAATATTAAAAATGGAATGTGGTTGTTACCTTAAGGCTATTTACCCTTTTTTTTGTTCTCATATTCGACATTCGACATTCCCCGAAAGCTTCACTTCTAGTTTATGAGTATTGATCGGGAATGCATGAGGTTCGCCCGAATGTGCTCGTTAAAATATATTTACGGAGAGCAGAGAACATATTGCAAACGAAAAAAAAATAAGTATTTCGATACGTGTTTGCAATGAGGACGCAACCAGAATATATTTTGCATGACCTACATACAATCTATATGCATATGAAGATACGTTTCGTCCTGCTGTATGTGAATGCAAAAAGTGATAAATAGCAAGCTGCCATATTTTTTGGCTACAACCAAGGTGAACGTGAAGGTTGTCGTTTGGTGAAATGCCAACAGTTTTCGTATATTTCTGTATAGATTAGTGCACTACAAACAAAGGTTAATATTATATTAATTAACTTTCATTTAAACTTTGCTGTAAAAAAATATCCTTTCAAGTATAACAATACGTATCACGAATCACAGTTCAATTTCGTGTAAATTAAGTGGAACGAAATGAAAATGTAACCCAATACCGAAATTACCATTTTTATTCCCTTTGTCAGTCTCTAGTAAAATGCGAATATCTTACAATTTCAAACCGAATCGCCCTAGATCCCGTACCTACCTAATCTTTAAATAAAGAATCCTTTAGTATGGCCGCAATCGTCTGTTTCGGACGGTCCGCTTCCTCTGCTGTGCTTTCACTTTGTACCGTTTCGAACTTGACTTATGAAATTTGTTCGAGCGGAAAACCGGAAGGTCTTTAGTAAACAAAAAAAAAATATCGGATGCCTGTCCATCCAGACAACCCTTTTAACTTTTTTGTTGTAAATCCGACAGGTGATTACAATTTTCGATTGATCACCTGTCGTCTTTGGTATATTTCTCAAACGGAACGTTCAACCAGATTCAACTTTGGGTCGGAAATGAAAAATTCATAGAAACGATCCTATTGTTCGAAGGTAGTAAACAAGAATACTTAAAGTGGTAACTGAGACGTAAAGCTGAGAGATAGCAAAAACGGAGAAGAAAGCGTTACAAATTGTTTTTGATGGCTGATATTTTTTTTATGAAGTCCCAAGGACATGTCTTTCAATGTAGTCATGTATGATGAGCTGAAGATGAAATTTGACTGTAGTGCCTAATGAAGTTCCGGGGTTGGAAAATATCAAAAGGCATACATTTTGCAGTATGATTATTGCTACAGGCATCGCGACAAGAAGTTCTATTGACTAATGCGAGCTCAGATCTTATGATGAGAGAAAGAAAAATAGCCTAAAAAATTCAATCTTGAAAATACGTCTTATTTAGATTGAATTTCAATTCATAGCCATGCGATTGGGGTTTCTGCTTTTGAAAACAGGAAAATGCGTTTGCAT
Source organism: Nemotelus nigrinus (assembly GCA_947369275.1). Taxonomy (NCBI): domain Eukaryota; kingdom Metazoa; phylum Arthropoda; class Insecta; order Diptera; family Stratiomyidae; genus Nemotelus; species Nemotelus nigrinus. The sequence goes on from OX376374.1 coordinate 127,159,136, forward strand.
CGCTGTGAGATGATTTCATTTGACAGATGTTGGTTTAATCTGATTTTGGTTAGTTTCCGGTTGAAAATCGATTTAACGTTAACACGAACAGCTTTAGTGAGCGGTGAAAATGTTTGCCAGAATCGAAAGCCCGTTCGCTATGAGAGAAAATGCAATAAATCTTCACTTGTTAGCTGCCTGCTTTTTTCCAGCCGACTAACTCAACCTTGGATGGGTTTGCGAGCAGAAGAGTCCCCTTTGTGCTACGACATGCAGAGAACACAACTCTTGAAATAAGAAACAATAAAAAAAGGCAGGTGAAATTCCACGTAGAAATCATTATTTCAATAGAGAGTCACTCCGATTTCATATTTTTTTAATTTTTCAACTACCAGAAATAATAAGAACAAAAAAATTAAAACATTATAAAACAGAATTCATTCCTACCCTAACGAAAGTGGACTTATAGGGGAAACAATATCGACCGAAATCGGGTGTTAAGTTTCGACCCAACCCCGGTCGAGATCAATTGACACCAATCATACAGTTCATATAATATTAATAAATTAACAAATGTAATAAGAATAATTTGAATAGATGTATGTATTTATGAAAATAAGAAATAAAATATTAAAATTAGAACATATTGCCCACACATATAGCCCTAATTAAAATTTCGAAAAATAGATTATAGTAACTAGGAAGAGAAAGAAAAATGCTGGGGAATTCAATATTGATGTTCATCAAATAATCGTTGACTTTAAAGAAGCGCACGACAGCATCAACCAAACTGCATTATATAACACCATGCTGCAGTTCGGAGTCCCAGCAAAGTTGGTATGATTGGTTAAAATGACCATGACCGAATCCACATCACAAGTGCTGATTCAAAATAACATGAATAACACGATTTCAGACGCGGGGATAGATTAGCTCCTGTACTCTTTAACTTAGTACTTAAATATGGCATCAGAAAAAAATACCACAATAATTAATCACCTTCTCCTACTCACTGAAATCAGGAAACCAGCTGCTTCCATTGACAAACCGTACTATCCCCATTAAATTGACCAGGGACAGTTCGGTCAGGTTTGAGAGAAAGGGTGCACCAAGTGCCGCCAACCTTCTCCTTGACAAAGCCGGGCACTGGCACATGAGATGGAGGACAGATTCCTCCTCGTCCTCATAGCTAGAACTCCGACAGAAATCGTTAAACTCTAAGCCAAACTGTTGCGCATGACGCCCTATGAAGCAGTGGCCTGTAAGAACGTCCACAGTGCAACGCAGAGCACTTCGAGTTAAGCATAAAAGCTTCCTGGTGCGATGCGCATCCATGGATACCCATGACTGCCTTGTTATCGCACAGTATGATTCATCTGCCCAAGACTTCATAGCGTCCTCAAAATATTTTTGCCTGACGGCCAATTTAATCGATGTCATCGGTATACCTATTGAGGAGCAAGACCCCTCCGGTAACAAGGTTCCAAGCCTTGCTAGCTCATCGGCCTCACAGTTGCCCTGAAAACCCCTATGTCAAGTTACTCAAATCAATTGAACAACCGAATGTCTCGATATCTCCCAAAGAGATGCACGGCATTCAGCAGCAATCATGAACATTGTACAAGGACCAGCATGGGATTTAATAGCCGCTGGACTATCTGTGAAAATACCAATATTGGCCGCGAATATTCGATTACACAGAAGCCAACCGATTGCTTGATAAATAGCCGCAATCTTTGCCTAAAAGACACTACAATGGTCTGGTAGAGGAAGGAATAGCTTGATTATACCGTCATGCGATTACAAAAACTTCAATGGGCAGGCCACGTCCAGCGACTGTCTCTCAAGGGGCGAGCGAGCGGAACCAGGCCAGTTGGTAAGCCACGCAAGCGCTGGGAGGATTCAATAGATGCTGACAGCAGGCCGCTTTTAGGAGCGCGGAAGTAGAGGACGCGGGCACTGAACCGAGATGAATGGAGGTAGACCATTTAGGAGCCTAAGGTTCGATTCGGACTGTAGTGCCACGATGATGGTGATGAAGAAGAAAAAGTTGTACTTCGAAACATTCTATAATTGAATCTTTATGGTTCATTATATAATTCTTCATAATAAAATTGTCTACAAAATGTATTGTTGAAAATGTCAATGTACGTGTTCAATTTATTTTTTTTAATCAACGTATTTTCCAATCAAATTTAACTTTTCAATTAAATGTCGATACTCTTTCCTTCTGATTATTTTTCTTCTATCTCCAATTTAGTGACATATATCCTCCTTGAACGACCCATTTTAGCAACAAAAATCCACAAATAAATTTTATTGGTCCGTAACAATTGAGTGCACCTCAGAACAGTCCTGCTGATGACCTCGCTCTCACAGACAGGAGCCTCGAATCATCATAACAGTATTTTTTCCTTCAATTTTTTTTTTATTGTGTCTGGATGTCGCAACGCCTCACGGTCTTTAGTTCGGTTTTCTGTTGAATTTTCCAAATCGATTCAATATTCACTTTTTGATTTCAACTTTACTTCTCCAGGTCGATTCGATTCAATATTCACTTTTTGATTTCAACTTTACTTCTCCAGGTCCCAGACTCAACTCGTCTAAGTCAACCTTTCACTACTCACGTTTACGGCTATTCCCTATCTTCTGTTTTCGTTTTATCTCCGAAAATTTTCAATTTGCAAATTTTTCCGGTGGCCTTCACCTATGCTTCAAGCTAACGATCTTTCGCCGCAAAACATACATGCCATAAAGAAAATTTTGAAGTATAAACGCAGCGATTGGCAGCCATATTGCCACAGTACTGTCAATTGCCAGCACTACTTACAAGTATATACAGCAGTATGCCCCTGCCAAGATCAGATGCAACAATCACCGCGGCCAACTTTCAACTTTTTGGATACTTTCTGAGGTTATTAGCAGCCTTTACAATGTCCATAACAATCTGCATCATCCAACAATAGCCAGTGGTGTAAACTGATTCAGACGCTTTTTGATTGTTAGAGTTGAACACCAAAAATTGCACATCCTGAAGAGTGTGATATATTTTTTTTTCCTTCAGAAATATGGCTTTCAACATGTCCTGGGAAATATTTCTTCATTGTCTAGGAAATATTTCTTCTGGAACTGGAACTCCGGAAAATTAGTTTAGTTACCCACTTTTCTTAGATTTTTATTTTTCGAACCACCAGCTGCATGCAACTGGACGAATTTCGGGGCTCATTAATGATCTCAGGGTGTCATTCTCGCAATCAACCTTGCGCTTGAAGTGCTGAAGTATTCGCGCTACTAATATTTGTACTTAATAATCTAATCACAAAAGGCATTAATTAAATGATTTACATTCAATTTTAATGCATGACTATAAGTATTCGCAGTTTCATTCCAAGTCAAGCACCTCTTCTGTAAATATTTTAATGCACATAGAGAACTTATCAGAAAATGTTCTTAAGGCTAAAAACGTAGTGTTCACTGAAGTATGCAATTGTCTTTTCGTGAAGCATATATTATCTTCAGCATATATGTTATAAAACTGCCTTCGTAAACGAAAAGGTTTTGCGTTAAGGTTTTGTGCTCAAAAAGTCACATTTGACGCAACATTCGTGGGGACGACCACTCTGAGAAGATTTTTAAAGTGAAAAAATAAAACAAAATGGGAGAGACGAACCAACAAATTGAAGAGAATGGAAGAAAAAACACCAGCTCATCAAGTACGTATGTTTTTCTATGATAGACACCCATAATTATCCAACTTCTTTCTTACAAAAGCTTTGCAGCACTACTAAGCACTACATCGAAATTCCAAACAAAAACTTCTTGAATTGACGCAAAAGATCTCGTGCGGCTCCGAAGATCCCCCTTGGCATTAATTTCAATCAACTTATCCTTCACCCTTTCCTGTATCCACTGCAGTCTGTTTTGCGTGTGTACTGCTGAACCTCTTCATCTTCTAATGCGCGTATTTGTCTGAATAATTAATATTCGTCACCATGCTAAATACGATTGAATTCAAACAAAAGGAATTTAGGCTAATAGTCAGTTGCCTTATGTACAACATTTCGGAAAGCTGCACATGATTCAGCGAACCAGTCATCCTAAATAGTGGTCCTTACAGATGTAGGTGTGAATGGCGCTGAGAATGGGCCGGTTGGAGGTTATTCTATGAATTTAACTGAATTATCGTGGAAACATTTTATTTTTGTTTTGTTTCAAATTTTCAGAACGAAAAGGATACTGAAAACATTTTGTAAGTATACTTCTGTGCTTTCTACAAACAATGAATTTTAAATGGAATTGTTTGTATGTGATGATCTACATTGAATTTCACTCTAAAGCCAACATAATTAACCTCCTTCTTCATCCCACCGATGCCAATATGGGGTTTCATGCTATCAATGATCACTGGCTATCCTTTGCTGTTCTTCAGCTGCGACGTTTAGTATTGACCATTTTATGTGTCGAATAATCATCCTGGAAATTTCTTTCGGGCGGGCCTTTTCTACTTTTTACGATTGTAACGTGGAAATCATTTTTTCCTGGTACTGAAATCAACAAGAAGATACAATTGTTGCCAGTTATTCTCCTTAGGAATATTTGTTATAAGCTTGAGTAGCTGCATGATTAAAGTTCCTGCTCTTGGAATTTGCAGGTGACAGTTCAAATCTAGCCATAATTGCAAACTGGGCTATGAGTTATGTACTTGAGTCATATCAGAAATAAAGTGAATCTCAGAACTATCACTTTACACTTATATGCTTTAATTATTCAACCCAAAATGGCTCAGATATTATATATTTGTAGTAATACTATTTCGCACTTTCTTCCCAATTTTCTTCTTCAGTTTTGTCATTTATTCCATTCTCGTTAAAGCTAAAGGAAGAAATGTTGATCATATTTACGTCGAAAGTCCTGATAGATAAATAATGTAGTTTAGAGATATGCAGTAAAAGAGAACTGATGTGCTCATTGCAACCAAACATATGAAAATAGCAAACATATCCGGAAAGTTTTAAGGAATGATTTCAATCATACGAATGCAGCCAAAGTGTGGTAAGTTTCTCAAACAGTTGTCTTTTCTGCGAGAGGGGGTATAACTGATTGAATTACGAAGAAATTATTTCGCCTCCACATTTTCAAGTATTCACTAAGTACCTCTGCATCCTTTCACAATAACTGTAGAATTTTCTCGTAAACGAAACTGAAAAAAGAACATCTACAACTTCCACGAAAGTTCGATTCCGACGAAAGTTTAACAGATTCTACTGCATGTACCGTATTGTGTTCTTTCATCCAGATGGTAATTTTCTCTACAACTTAAACGAATCAAAAAAGTTTTCTGCCCAAGAAAAAGACATAAATATTTGTTAGACCAATAAGATCCACTTCTACTTCCTCTCACTATCTTTCAACATGGACGACTAGTTCAGTAAGCATGAGTCCTTCAATTAACCCAACGGCTAACTTCTCTGAAGAACAAAACTTGTATTCATCCAACTCGTACAATTTTCCAAAACATTTCCTCCGAAAGTTGAACGATTTCTTTTTCACTCGTTAGAGAAAGGTTTCGATTTCTTAAAGACTACAAGCAAAAATTTGTGCTGAAACAAAAAGTACCCAAAAAACCTGATTCTATCGTTGTGAAAAAACGCTTGTGTACAAGTCAATTAATAATCGCCGACTCGTAATAGAATCGAATTACAATCATGTCAAGATACGAACAACCATCATACGGACATCGACTTGCTCGGATGACATTTTCAGTCACTGCTCGAGGAAAGACAAACGACGGCATGACAAACACACAAAAGGCATATTCGTTCACTAGACCCAAAGCCAAATCATCAATCAGTCCTTTAAGTCTCGAAAAGTGCTCAACATAAAAGATGGCTCAGAGAGTCCGTGTTTCTGAAGTGTGTAAAAAATAGCCAGGATCAAATCCATCCCACACACATTTTTCACTGTTTTCCGCCATCGTCGTTCTCAGGATCTACCTAATGTGAACCAAAGCTATGTCTCTACATCTGTTTGTTTCAATACTTGAGATAATGGTGGCATAATGGCAGCCTCTTAAATTAGCTCAATCAAAATAATGGTCATTTTAGCACTCTCGAACGTAAAAGAAGGAATGCTCGTGAAGAGACCAAGTCAGTCGGAAACTTGGCCTGGATATTTGTTTCACGGCCATGTGACCGCCTGGAATCCTGAGGATTTCTGGTATTTCGGTCTAATGATCGGGAAAACTAAATGAAATCGAAGCTTACGCAACGCATTGCGGAACGTAAAGGACTTTCGTCTTAAATAATAGTATCATTATATTAGCTTGATGCGAATCGATGGCTATGCGTAGGTTGCCGACATGAATTCGTACAAGCTGAGGACTTTGTGTCAGGAAACGTATCGACGATGAAAATGTGTTTGCTTTCGATGGCGTTTTCGATGACATTGCGAGCACATTGGGCGCGGGAAACTGCTATACCTAAATTGTCGTTAAGAGGATAAAGTCAAATGAATGGACCTATTCGGGCACAGTGTGTTGTTATGTTTTTGGAAGCATAGTAAATTTTGAAGTCTCGTTTGTCCAATGGTATTCGATACATAATGCAAACGTTGTCATTGGTAGTGAGTTAAGCATGAAAAAGTCGTTTCATGAAATAAGGATTTCGAAAGAGGAATATTATCTATTTATCAAGTCTGTCATTACATTCTCGCAATATTTTATGCAAAAGTTAATAGTTATCATTATGTTCAATGCTGTGACAGCTAAGCTCAGCTCTTGGACTGAAGAATCATCGTCCTCTAGACGTCTTAATTTTGCGACCTAATTTGCATTTCGCAAGGCATTTGCATTTCTATTGGAAAATAAATGCATCAATCGTGTCATCGTTTCATTTTCCTCGATTTTGCAACGAGACCTTTTCCTCGTGCTCTATTCGTAAGTTTTCGTCTGGAAATTAGCCTTTCAGCGCGTCCTACCAATTATAATTTTTTTAGTTTTATGCAGGTAGGCATAAATGGGTTTATACAAAATATATGAGGATAGATAGATATAAAGAGATAGATACGACAGGTACATACTTATTTCATATGATGCATGTTGCTCCTCCTATTTGTCGGATGGCTGATTTCTGCATCTAATGACAACAGAATAAATAATATCCGCTCGTAAATCTAAATTTTACTCGTTTTGTGAAGCTCATTGAAATTAATTAAAATCAATTTCACCATTGGAAAAACTACCATAAATGAAGTTGACGGAATTTGGCCTGACTAAAAGAGTCTTTTTTAAAAGTTTTGCTGCAACAGTTGATTGCATCATCTAAGCTGTGGGCCACTGTAGATGAACATTCACCTTCATCATCATCATCAGCGCTACAACCAGAATCCGGTCCTGGCCGCCGTCAACAGTTTTTTTCCCATCGGTCCCGATCGCAAGCCGACGTAATCCGATTGGACACTCTTAAACTCTGAGCGCCCTGGTCAACGCCATTCCTCCAGGGCATGCAAGGTCTCTAATGCTATCGTCTGCCGTAAAATCTGCAGAAAAGGGTTTTACGAGCCCGATCCTCTTCACTCATTCCAGCTGCATGTCCTGCCTACCGGACTCTACCGAACTTAATCTTTGAAATTATATCTGCTTCTAGGTAGAGAGCGTACAACTCATGGTTGTAGCGTCTCCGGAATCGCCCTTCTTCACATATGGGGCCACCGATTCTCTTCAAGACTTTCCTCTCGAACGCGACTAAGAGGTCAGAAAGCCTTTTGCTGAGCACACATGCCTCCGATTCATACGTGAGTACCAGCAGGGCGATGGTCTTCTACAGCAGGAGCTTTGATGTTCGGGTAAGATTTTGGGATTTGAAGAGCCTTGGCAGACGGTAGTAGGCTTTGTTGGATTTGAGCAACCGGCCTCGTATTTCTTCCTTCATGTTGTTATCAGCTGCTAAGATTGACCCAAGGTAGTTGAAAGATGGCACTGCTACAAATTCATGCTCAACTACCATAGAGGTTTCATCAACTCAAAGTGTTCTTCTTGCAGATGCTGCCACCACGTATTAAGTCTCTCTTTCATTTATGTGCCACCCAGTGGCGAGGGGTGAAATATCGATGGAGGGACGCCGAATAGCTATCCACCATTTTATATATAATAGTGATGTTTGACATGCCGATGTTTGTCATACTTACTAATCTCTATTTAACTCTCGTCACGCTTATAGATAGTATAAAAAATCATAATTCAAAAACAAATCAGAGAGCAGGTTTTATAGGGTTACCTTCAACATACATTAAACCATTTTCTTTGATAAAAATACTGAGTCTAAAAAAGAGACCTTGAAAAACCGCCGTTCTGAATTCGCAGAACGCTAAATGGAAAAAATTACAAACAGTTGTTTTTCTTCCATTAAATTTTAAAAATATCTTGGAAATAAAACAGTTGAAATGTAAAATTTGGCTAACCCTTAAGACCAGAATGCATAGACAATTCTCAACATAAAGGTATATATAAAGGTATATTCGGTGACATTTACAATTTATAATAACAATGTTTTTAAGTGTTAACGTATATACATACTTTAAGTAAACATGTTAAAACTACCAAGTTTCAGATTTTCAACGGCAAAAAGCTGTATGTACAAATTTTTATTTTATTTTCTGCCTCCTGTTTTTTATTAAATATTACCTAATTAGAAAGATACAAAATAATGTTAAGTATAACATCTATCATAAAAGAGTTGATCGCAAACAGGAATTCATTTCTTAAAATTAACATAAGACAAATTTTAGTTTTTAAATACCGATATATTATCTTCGCCTGCTGCTTATTCTGTGAGCAATACAACTCTCGATCGAAAGTAATCCTCACATGAAATTAGCACAACGGCAATATTGACTGAACCGATCGAAACTTTCTTTCATTCTCGAACCATTCATAAGCTGATCCGTCACGGCTTATTTTTCACCTATTGAAGCGAGACGATGCTAGCTTTTCAGCGAGGAACAAAAAGAGACAAACACAAGACAATACACATTTGGCCAAAGCCTCTAGGGACTCACAAATAAGAATTTGCAAGCCGGAAAATTTCGGCTTATGAATGGGAATTTTTATGTCATCTTATCATAGAGAAGATAGTTTGATATTTAGTCAATTGAAATGTTATGTACGTGGTAAGATACATTCATGTTGGGATGTTTTCAAAAGGGAAGCCAGAAGGAATCGGGTTATATGGACGTTTCGCCATTGGTGCCGCCCCAGTTTTTGTGCCGCTCGTTCAATCTATATGAAGGATTCTCGTACAGTTAATTATGATCTCCCAATTATGTCTTCTCTGCATAAGATATGTATCATCTGTATAAGCCAGTATCTGGTAGGACTTGGTGACAATAGCCCCTCTTATTGACGTGTCAGAGTCTCGAATTGCTTTCTCCAACACCAGGTTGAAGAGGAAGCAGGCCAGACCATCCACTTGTCGGAGCCCATTGAATATGTTGACCGGTCTGAATAGCAATCCGGCTATTTTAACTTGGCTTGTTGCATTGGTCATGGTCAACCTTCACAATCGTGTCAGTTTGTTTGGAATGTCGAATATAAATAAAGTTCTACCCTGGCTATGGTATCATAGGCGGCTAAAAGTCAATAAATAAATGGTACAGTGGAACGTTGAATTCCAATCATTTTTCCATCGCCTCTCTGAGAGTAAAAATCTGATCAATTGTTGATTGTTGATGAAGCTACAATTGTTGATGAAGCCACATTGACATTGTCCGATGATGGCTATAGCGTATGGGGCTAACCGTTCCTGCTGGATAGAGGAGAGAATTTGATAGGAGGTACTCAAGAATGTATAGTTGCTGCACATAGTAACATCACCTTTCTTATGTATGGAGCATATTATACCTTTGCGCCAGTCTTCTGGCATCTCTTCATGCTCCCATACGCGCAATATAAGTTCATGAATTGCTTGGTATAATGTGGGCCCTTCATATTTAATCAGTTCAGCTGGTATATCGTCGGCTCCAGAGGCTTTGTTAAATTTCAGCCGACTTATGGCTTTTCGAACCTCTTCTATGCTTGGTGGCGGCAGCATAAGGTCCTTCCTCTTGCATTGGTTGAGCCTCCAATTCTTCGTTGAACTGAACGTTTAGCAATTCACTAAAATACTCTTCCCATCGCTCTAGAATGCCATCAGGATCGGTGATCAGATTGAACATTCAGCTTTACTTGAGATTAATTCAGTAATCATACTGACTTTGTAGTAGCGTTGCAAGAAACTTGTACTTTATTACACTTCAACCAACGAAGCCTTAATTTTACTTCCAATATCCCAAAGTTAAAGATTTTCGACAAATATAAAAAGCTCATCCGCGCGTTCCATGCTTCAAAACGAAAAGCAAATTTCACAATACGATAAAATATACCCGATTAGCCATAAAACAATATAACAACATTAATCTGCAGTCTGCAACCAACTTAAAACTAATTTTCCCGGATTGAAACACACAATAGCTCTGATCAACTCAAAACTGAATTTTCACCACAAACCAACTACTTCACTGTTTCGAAAATGAACATTGTACCAGCTATGCAATCAACAACAAACCCAACACTAAGAAGCAACTTGAAATAATGAAACTAAAACCGACGGCGACATGAAAATAGAACTATGAGAAAATTCTATAGAGCACTGTAAGTATCATTCGAAAAGAAATTGTAATGCAAAAACTGTTTCGCAAAGCGAATCCTCCCGGGTGGATTTGAAAATGCTATTCTTGAGAATCATACGGGCGTGATGTGCTGGTTCTACTGGCCTGACACTGCACCATGTAGTTCTGGAGAAGTTTTCCCATTGTTTGCTCGTAAAGTCCTCTTCTCTGCATAGCCTCGAGTACGGTCAAGTCCATTCATGTGTTTGTTCTTGTGTCTGGAAAATTGTGAAATTTACCGCAAACAATTTACCGCAAATGGCGGCGTCAGACATTATTTAGCGGTTTTATGGCGTGAAAAACGTCTGGCGGGGACTGGGAGAAATAATGTTGTTTTTGAATATTTCAGGCGAAAAGATTGTTGTACTTCCATCTGCTCAATTCTTTTTTCGTTTTGATTGTGCTTACCGATAAAAAAAAAGGTAGTCGTAGTCGTAAGATAAAAAGTCAAGAACGTGGAAGAGATATATTTTAAACGAGCAATTTGATCGGAAGTCGAATAGAAAGTGAATTGAAAGAATTCGGGACAAGCAAAAATTCCTTGCTAAACATGCTGAGCTTTTTCTTAGAGTGCAGAATAACTCTTGAAATCATACAGCTCATTAATTTTCATGACCAAGGTTTTGAGTATTCAAATCAGACTGAATTATGGCTCAATAAAGTTGAGTGTGGTACAACGAAACTGTAATGAAAATAAAACGGTTGGAATTAAGACATTAAAATTAAGAAAACAATTAGTGAAATACAACCTATTACGACTCTTTCACAAATGACTTTTCAAAGCAATTCCGCTAGATAATTTATGCTTGACAGATAATGGAAAGCTTTTTGTAGCTATCTATAATAAGTAAAACATTGCATTCTTAATTCATTGCAACACATGTTACTACAGATCGCATTAAAACCTAATCCGTATCCTTTCATCAGACCTTATAAAACATTGATTCAAGACATTTTCGTTAATGTCTCTTACAGAATAAATTAACGTAAAATCCCATGAACTTCTTGATCTCGCATAGAGCTCATTTCTTCCATCCGCTTTTACAGCTTCTAATTAATTTCTAACCAGGGATCTGCTTATCCGCTATAATCATCACCGTCAACCTTATCCATCATGTCATCATCGTCATCATCATACACGATTTTGCTTTTGAATGTCACGACAAGCATCACCATCATCACATCACGTACTCATCTCCTTTATCTCTTCTTCGTATCCTTTCAGGTATGCATAGTGCAAAAGCGCGACACGGGCAGACTCTTCGCCATGAAGTACGTGAGCAAAGGAGTGTGCGAGAGTCGCGGAGGACTTGGCGGTGTCCTGAAAGAAGTCGAACTCCTTGCATCACTCGAACATCCATTCCTTGTCAATCTCTGGTTTTCATTCCAAGGTAAGTAAAATGTGAAAGGTTCCGTTGAATCGATGCTGCGAAAAAGCTCAAGCGGAAAGCGTGAAATACCATGCGAAACGCGTTAAGCATACAGCACAGCACGATGCACATTACCATTTGAAATGCTGACTGCGACAAAGATCATAAGGAATACGTTTAAAATTTCTAGAATTTCCTTGCCTGGAAAATTGTTTGATATGGATTTCCATAGAACGAATTGAGCGATATGGAAATTTTTCGCTTTACATTTGCATGTCGTACTTGATGCTCAGACAGTACCGTTACCTTTGATGGCCAACTAAATCGTATTTTTCTTTTTTGCCTTTTTTTCCCATTTCGCTATCGTGGAACAGACGAAGAAGACTTGTTCATGGTCTGCGACCTTCTGACGGGCGGTGATCTTCGATATCATCTTCAACAAAGAGTAAGTACAACGCAAACTGATATCTTGATTTGAAAATTGATTTCAAATGATAAAATATTTATTTTTATGATTTGTGAATTTATGTTTTTTTTCGCAGGTTGAATTTAGTGAAGACAGTGTTGCCTTGCTGGTCTGTGAATTGGGCTCAGCCTTAGACTATTTACAATCACAACGAGTCGTTCACAGGTATGTTGAAATTAAATAAATAGATTAAAAATTATAGAGTATATTAATTGTTTTGGTATATTTGTTACTGCTTTTAATTTTTTCATAACATATGACCAATTAATTGAATTGATTTTTGCATAGAATTGAGTCATAAAAGCATGCAATGGAGTGATAAATCTGCGAGAGTAACAGAATGAAGAGTACTTATGTGCTGGGGGAAAATTTACAGAAAACTAGGCAAATAAAGGAACAGATTTCGGATAAAAACTTGCAAAATAAGAAGACGAGTAAATAGTGACTCATTTTTACACAAACAAAGTGAAATATAATCAGCTGTTGGAGTGTTGGAAACAGAAGGCCAGAAATCGCTAGCAAAAAAGTTCGGGTAAATCCTTGCTAGAGGGGAATCAACGGCGCCAGTTACGGAAAAGTTGGGAACCTGCGAGCGCCCAAATTTACTTCATAACGAAGTTAGAGAGCACATGCTTAATAACAAAGTTTTGTTTACTAATTGAATCACGATAGAAAGACGAATGAGCTAAGGTGGCAATTTGATTGTGCCGTCAATAGCAAGAACCAATTTCGGCTTAGATAACAATCGAAAACATAAGACAAAAACAATTTGAGTCATTCTTATTAGAACAGCAATTTTACGTGCGTTTTCCCCACATTTGTTTCCTAAAAAGTGAAAAGGTTATATTTATGTTCACACCAGTTTCCGAATTCTTTAAAACTTCATCCACTCAAGGAGCCCAGAGCCCATACTCTTTTGGTCCTCTACCACACTCGTTTCTTATTTATTTTATTTATTTATTGACAATTTCATCAATGAAATTATTACTACAGAAAATATTTACATATGTAAAATTATGAAAGACAATTAATCGGTCGTTTAAGCCGACACTTGAACATATCAACAGGATAATTAAAGTCGAACATTTGATACGCTGAGTTAAAGCTTCGGGCTACTGCACAGGTTGGTTTATTTAATCCATAATTGGTCTTATGAAAGGGAATGGATAAGGCACTATGATGGCTACGTTCACCGTGGCAAACACGAAAGTTCAGTTTTGATAACAAAAACTCCGAGTTTACATTTCCACTGAGTAACTTTGCAGCAAATAGAGCTTCGAGTCGAGTTTCAAGAGGTCAATAATTGCAAGCGGTTTTCATAAGGAGGTAAGCGAATAGGATCAGACCAGCGGAAATAACTAAGAACAGAAATTAAAAATCTCTTTTGGACAGACTTAACGCGATCTATGTGCTCCTTATAATATGGAGACCACATCAAGCACGCATATTCTAGGATAGGGCGAACTAGAGAGCAGAACAGGATTTTAGTCAGAAGAATGTCATTGAATTGTTTAGATCGTGTTTTTAAGAAGTGCACAGTTGGATTTTATTATTATTGAGTCAACGTGGGCATTAAAAGTAAAACCTGAGCTTAATAGTACTCCTAAGTCACGAGCTTTATTGGAGCAAGCTAAAAGAGTATCGTTTAAAGAGAAGCTGAAATTAATCGGACATGATTTGTGAAATAAAAAGATAACTGAGCATTTTTCAACATTTAGTGAAAGTCGGTTTAGAGCGTATCAATCAACGAAACTTGACACATTGCGTTGCAGGATCGTACATTCATTAAGTGATAATATTGTATTAAAAATATTTGCGTCGTCAGCGTAGAGTAAAATGAAAGATCCTGGAACATTTATATAAATGGCAAAAAGAATGGGACCAAGGACCTTGTGGAACACCTGATGTAGCAATTATGTCAGTGGATAAAATGCCACAAAATTGAAAGTTCTGCTTGCGATTTGAGAGATAAGATTTAACCCAAATCAAGAAGATGCAATTTACATATAAGGTCCAGCTTATCGAAAAGAATCCAGCTTATCGAAAGCTTTCGTGAGGTCGGTGTAAATGCAGTCAACTTGTTTACCTTCTTCAATCGCAGGGATGACTAGGTTTGCAAGCTCTAAAAGGTTAGTGGTGGTAGATTTACTTTTAATAAAACCGTGCTGGCAAGGTGAGATCAACATTCTATGCTGCAGATATTGGATCAAGAGTTTGACAAAGATCAGCGTGAAACAAATCCCTAAAGTTCCTCATTTTGAAATTTTTCTGAGGCACAATCGCGTTGTTTATCATTGACGTTGAAATCGCCACTTTTGAAACGTTGGAACCAAAACTGGGTTTTGATGGAACATGATTGCCGTAAACTTTTACAAGCAAATGGCACGTTTGCGCATGACTTTTCTTCAAAAGCTTTTCTGGAACGAATTCCCACATATTCGATGTGATTGCCGCACTTTAAACAAAAGTTTTATACTGGGATTGACAATTCATTTAGATACCTTTTAAATCCATTTAATGAAAGATTAGAAAAGATTCAAATATATATACCATCTCCAGCTTGGGCCAACACAGGCGACTTCGAAAGTGTTGAAATGCTGCTGTCCACACTATGGCCGGAGTTGGCGAGCAACCATGTGCATAACGTTCGCGAGCCTGTCAAATCCGTTTGGTTGGTGCATTTAGATGCCCGAAAAACCCACTCAGTTTGGAAGGAAAGCCAACATCAACCAATAATGGCCATCTCATTGCATCTGTTGGTCTTGCTTGGGCCAATATGTATTTCCTACATAAGACTCATGTTCGCACCTACATGGCTTCACTAAACCTTTTGCAATTTAGTAATCGAAAGAGATGCGCCGGGGAAAACACCTTTCGCACTCTCGTGGTTGCCATATCTTGGCATGTGTGTGAATGGAGAAAAACAGGCGAGAATAGACGAGGTGACGATTTACACTCACGTGCTCGGTAGCATTTGCCATTCCTCAGGGAGAGAAGGTTTATGAGAGTGGCGTCATTGCTCGAGGCCGCTCGAAATGTTGTTGGTTTTACGTATGGGGTCAAAAGGATTTGAGAAAAGGCCTGGTGCTGGTTTCGTTGATATTTACAAATTGATTTGGTTTACCTACAATTGGTGCTTTTGTTTGCTCCGATACAGAACAGAATAGAACTATGCCGCAAAAACAACGATCTAGTACAAAACAGCAGTGCATTCGCTAAGACTGACATAGGTTGCCGTATTCGCTGTGGTAGCACAAAACAGCTGAAAATATAGGAAGAAAATAACGAGTATAAACTACCACAATCGATATAAAATAGAAAAAGAACTAACAGAAAATTACCTCTTTTAACTTTCTACACATTATGAGAGCTTTTTCTAATTTCCTAACATCCAAAACATTCAACATAACCTTGAAAAAACCAAAGCTACCTGACAAAAAAAACAGCTTCGCATGAGCTTTTCTTTTTTCAATGCGTATACTCTGTTCTCTGCTGGATATAAGAGCAAAAAAACACGCCTAATATCATGAAGATGCTGCATCATACCTGACAAGATGTATGAATACGGGTGGGTACGACGTACACTGTTCGAATATTTTTAAACAAATTTTCAAACAGAGAAAATGCTACCTACCTACACTACATGCATATCTGCGCACTTAAACTGCACACCCTTGAAATCTTTTCAATGCGAACAGGATGAGTTTTATGGCGTACTGAGATAAAACAATAAGGACTATCGCTTAAATAAGCAGTTTTGAGTGAAGACTTTGAATACTCATCAAATGTTCTGGGAAGTAATTTCCTAAGCTCCTCAACGAAACATTCTCCATATGTGTAAACGAGACATAAGAAGTAAGTCCAGAAGTAGGTACTAATTTTTTGTTTCCTGTTTCATTTTGACTTGCTTTTGCAAAACTTGGAACTATATGACTTTAATAAACCTAGGAGTCAAGACAATCGTGTGAAACCTAACAGCCATGCAGAATGTCTTTCAGGATACCTTTCTGACCCCAAACAGTTACATCGTATTCGCTGGGTACCTTCTTTTCCCTTCAACTACAATTGATTACATCCTATTTGCTATTGCTATGGTACCAAAAAAATGACTTAATTCTTAGCGCAGCCAACTTGTCAGGTGACTTCATCTTCTATTTGGATTATTTCACAGCCAGAACTACAGTCGACTCTGAAAAGATGTTAAAGTTTAGATAACGGCTTCTGACAGTTTGCCACTGATAATCTTTTTTCTTCAATGTTTCGAGTTGACCAGTTTGATCATGTGGTTTGACTTCTTCAATTTTTCAACTGCTGGGCTTTTGCCCTAAGATTGGCTTATAACTCTCTAGGTCAAAGAAATAATGAATTCAATTTGATTCATTTTTTTCGTAGCTTCAATAATCAAAGACCAGCTTTTCAATATCAATTTCTTGACAGCTATCGATATTTCAAGGGAAAACTGTCCTCTTTTTCAGTGAATTTTCTCTGGATCTATGCGATAAACAATGGAATGAAAAGTTTTGTGAAAAGAATGAAAGCATGTTGGACAAACGATTTAGTATTTAAAGCATAGTACTGTTTTCGATTTCACGTGAAATTTTCATACAAAATTTCACGTGAAATATGTTTCGGTGAAAGTTTAGCTTGAAAAGAAGCAAAGTTTGTACTCAGTTCTTAGTGAGAAAATTGCTTAGAAGTTGCTTTCGCTTTGAAAATGCAGATAGCATTGACAGATGTCTTCAATCATTGTACGTCAGTTTGAAAAAAATGAAAAAAAGTGACATTTGGTGTTTGAATTAAAAAATCGAATTGTGCAAATGTCTTTCGAATAAGAAAATCGATCGAAAATTGAAATTCTTAACACTTTATCCGTCAAGAATGAGGCGCGTCTCTGCTTTTCTCCATTGCCAAAATTTTCGTTCGAGTCAAAATTTAGCTTCACGGTTAACTCAGTACCAGCTTTAACATATAAAAGCTTTTACTAGCAATAAATTTGATTTAAAGCAGTATTCTGGTCTAGAGGCTCGATTTTGAGGTGATGTTACGGACGCAATAAAAAAAAACCATTAACATTTTTAGTATCAATTTTTTAGTCAGTTTTTTATTAACAGATTAGAAGTATAAAAATATATTCAAAAAATAAAAAAATTAAAATTGATGTAGATACAGGCCGGCAAAGCGAAGGCTAAAAAAAAACTTGTCTCATGGTTGACATGATTCCAACCTTGCTGGTGGTCTGAAACATAAATTTTCGGTGAATTCTGTAAAAAGAAAAACGTAGAATCAGTCTGACGTAGGCGATTTGAAAAAAAAAACTTTTTTTTTACAAAATAGCGTCCATGTAAAAAAGAAGTCGTTTTTTGCCTAATTTTTTCAACTTTTTCATAAATAGTAGAAATTTTTTTTCAAAAATCCCTACGTCAGACCAATTTTTATAGTGCTAAGAGGGTTTGTTCAAAATTTTTATTCATTACAACTAGAGATATAATGTCAACCGTATCGAAAAAAGTAGTTTCGAGAAAAACGCGTTTAAAACTTGGAGTCTCGTTTCGGGCAGTATGGTATATTATACTTCAATTTTTTTTTATCAGAGATCCCCGTCTCATCCAATGTTCCTTCTTCAATTTCAAAAGCGAGACTTTTGGGAGCCCTTTCAGCCATCCGAGCAGTTCGAACTTCTTTAGAAGCTTGAGAAGCTCGTAGCTCGAAGCGGTTAATTCGTTGTTGTCACGTTTTTTGGTTTAGTTGGCGTGTCACAAAAAATAACTTTAACTCCAAAAATAATTTGAATTTCCAAAAATCCTTTTAAAAGCTTATTCTTAAACGTCTAAACATTGAAAATATGCAAACAAAAAAAAACCGATTTGATAAAATTTCTAGACCAGGGGGTATTCTGGTCTAGAAAATTTAAAAATGTAAAATACATTTGTTTCAAATTAAAATAAAACCTTTCACCTAAAAATTAAAAACTTTGCAATCAAACTTTGAAACGATTGAGGGCAAAACTAATTTTTGACATTAAATTTTACATTCTGGAATAAATAAACAAGTTTATATCTTTTATTTCTCCTCCATCTTTTTTTTATTTCTCATTCTGTTTTTTCACCTAATTTTCATTGGTTTTCGTTAAAATAGCAGTATCCTATAGAGAACGAAACACCATTAAATTCATGAAACTCCTTCGGAAGTATTTTCCAAATTTACAATAACTTAACTTTCAACTTTAATATTGCCGGACGTAGATTATACGCTTCACTAACTTTTACAACATTTGCTCACATTATCGAAACAAATTACCACAAACATGGAAACTAAGCGACAAGTTACTTTCAAACGACCACAACTTCCGCAAACAATTCTGATTAGTTCTTCCCTACTTACAAGTACTTTATTCTTGTCAATTCCCATTTTCCAACCAAGTACACTCATTCTCTTTCGTCGCCCGAATATTATAAGATAAATCCTTTTTTGATGAGCAAACTTCGCTTGCTATAAGTTCTTTTGACTGCCATAATGGTCACCTAAGCTTATGCTCAATGTCCGGAAAAATCTGCAAGATACGAGCACATCTCTGCAATATGAATCGCATCACTAGCAAAAGTTTCCGTTGTGGTAAGTTCAATTTATGATACATGTCGACACTGCTGGTCAATTACAGTTTTTCTACATTCGATAAAACCAAAAAAGGAACTACGGGAAACTAACTTGAAATTTATTCCCTGAAACTTTGCCAACATTGCAGTCATGTCACGACTCGGCTCGATTCGCAACCAGCTCAGCAAACCGCATTTCAGTAGACAAAAGCCTGAATTCGATCCGAAAATTTATACAAGCCCGAAATACCACGCTGTGCAGAGAAGTTTGCCAACACCGATCGGTTCGTTCGTATCTAGTATTTTCTGTCTTATGTGTCGTCTCTCTTGTAGCTGCTTGTCTTTCATCCAAACAGGAAGACGAAGGATGTTCTGTCCTTAACAAGCTGAACCGTTCAAGCGGACGTTCGGGTTTTGTTATTGTTATCCCTACAAATCCCGGCGGAGTATCAAGGCCAATTAAACAATTCGAGCACGCAAATTTTATGCAATCGTAGGATAAGTTTGCTCTTAATTTATGGTTGGTGGTCCTGCTGACTTTAAGCTCGGCCGAATGTTTGAAAGATAATGTCGTCGGAAAATCTATTTCAGTATCATATTCAACGGGGCATATTCGATGGCCGTTATAGGATTTATATTCTAAGAATCGAAGCGAATAAATAACCATTTGTTTGAATTGGCTTGTAAAAATACTGTTATTATCATACGTTTTTTTCTCACGTTTTTTTCTTTTTACAAGCCCATTCAAAATAATAAAATTTATATTTTTAGGCTAGCAATAAAAAAATTGAATCACAATCACGTACCAAACAGCAAATATATAAATATTTGGGTACCGGGGGATTTACTTCCTGGAGACTTATCTTTGCAATAGAATTATAATAACTGTAGAATGGCTAAAAAATAAAATCTATTTCACCATATCTTGATGAGCATATAATTAAAATTCAAGTTTCATGCCAGCCAAACGCCTCAAATGAAATTTTATCCGTATATATCGCCAGATCTCGACCCAGCTAACACACTACGTCAGAAAACGTTCTACACAAACATCAATTGCTGTCACGTACATGCAGTGACAGGGTCACAGTTACAGCTTGAAATGAAAAACTTATGCAAGCAGATACATTCTAGAGCAAATTCATTTGTGATTCTATACTGTTGTCAACCAATCACACTAATTTGACAGAGTAACTCGATTCTTTCAGCAAGTAATATAATCAGAAATTACCTAACCAAACAAGAAAAATCACCTTCGATAGCAGTTTCTGTCCAACATTGAGCCTTTATGACGCAGTTCCGAATTAATTTGAACAAAAGAAAGGTGAAACAAGTCAATAATGATCACTACGGTAGCCAGCTTGTCATCAACTAATTGAAAAGGCTACCGTATTAGACCGACTAACTTTCCCAAATGCTGAGCGGCTTCGTGACGTTCTTTGTCTCCAAAAGAAATTAAGTTGCAAGTCAAAGAGCAAACTTTTTCATTCATTCGTTCAATCAGACTGTCACTGGGGCACACACGTTAAATCCCACGTGCAGTAAATTCAATAGCAAAGCGCTTAGTAGACTTAGACTATTACCTAAAGCCTTCAAAAGTAGGGTCCGGAAACGATTTTAGCAGTCAGTGAAAAGGATGCGATTATAATGGCAATCAAGCTATTTTCTAGTTAAGAAAGTATTTCGGATGAATTTCGCTATGGTAGTTATTTAAATGGTAGATGATTTTGATAAGTGTTTGCAACTATGATTAATTTACGGTTTATAAAGATTAGCGCCCAGTGTGGGCAATTTACTATGCAATAAGACTAGCATAAGATTTTGGAGATCTCTCATTTCTAAATGATGTAGCTTTTATTATTACTCTTTTATCAACCGATTTCGTTGATTTCATTTCTTTAGTCTCAAGCATATTTGAACATCGTTAGCACCGTATTGAAACCGCAAAAAACCTCGGTTCATTGGCATAAAAAAAAACTGTTGAGACTTTTTAGAGAAGTATAAATTATACCGCATGTTATCGAAAACTTTGAAATTTCGTTCATCGTTTCCCCCTGAAAATTCATCTTGAAAATTTTAGAGCATGAACTTGAGGAAGAACTTATCTCGAAACTTTAAGGTGCTGTTTAGGTGCTTTCAATGGTTTATAGCGATTAAAAATTAAGGAGTAGAAGATAATCGTAGCAATTTCACCTGTAATTGCCACATCTTTCATACAATTTTGGGTGGAGACTTGAAACTGATATTTTGAGATTTTTTTTATAATCCAGTATCGAAAAGTTGCACTAACTTCACCCCAAATTATCACACTTTAGCAAAAAAAAAACAAAAAAGGGTTTTCAAAAAATAATGAATCATAAGCCATAAATGTTAAGAGGCTAATCATGTTGATTTTGCTGCGATGGCTAAATTATTGAGTTTTTACTATAAATCTTCCAATAACAGCAGGAATACTAATAAACATTTAACATTATGTTCTCGCTTTTCTACTTTGTTATTTTTGATCATTTTTCTGTCCTGCAGAAACCTTAAAATATTAAAATTAGTACCTACTACTAATACTTATCGAGGGTCGGAAAATATGGTAAAACTCATTTTAAATATAAAGGTAGATCTACTATGAAAAACCCAGCTGATTCCGAGCTTTTAACCAATTCAAAGGCAATTCAAATTAAGCCCAATCAACGCTGAAATTGAGCACAAGATTCAAAGTACAAATACAATTTCAAAGAATCTGCTAATATATTTTCAACAATTATTAAAAAGATCAATGGAAAACTAAAAATTCAAGAAAATTTAACAGACCAAAATCGGAAATTTATTGCATAGAATGGTAGGAAGCACAAGCGACTCGAGAACAGAAACTTCCACAGATGAGGGAAAGAAATCTGCCAAATGAATTTTAATGTCATCTCTGCAAAAAGAATGTATCTGAGAGTCTAGATAAACTCAGAATCCAACATGGAACTCCAAAAAATGACGAAAATCCTAACTGTAAACTTTCAATAAAAAACTGTATCTTTTCATTATATGGGGCTTCTAAGATATAATAGAAGACCTGGAAGCGCAACATTTTCACCCCAAAGAGTGTTTCATCAAGAACAGAAATTTTACTGCCCTGAAATTGCACCTATTGATGCAAGTAGAGATTCAGAAGGCTAAGAAAGCAATTAGAAATGCCAGCAATTTGTCTTCTACGATCAACCACAATACGTAGAATGTGATGGTTTCTGGTTTCCATCATTTCAAAAACTACCCATTAGAACAACCCAGTTTAACAACCAATCTAAGCGAAAGTTACCTACCTTAATCTGCTCTGCCCAAGGTGAAAAAAAAAATCATCTAATAACTAACATAAGAAGCGCATAAAAACCTGAGCAAAGTTTTGAAGCAATACAATCGAAAATTACAGCTCGATATTATAAAGACCAAAATAGATTTTCACCCGCGTGTAAAAAAGATAAAAGTAAAGGAGCTTCACGACGAAACGTTGCTCACTATGGAGTAAAAGTGAATTATCAGCAAGTGCATGAATCGCGATAAAAAAAAACACCCAACATGCTTCGGGCCGTCTCTTTGAATGCCATCTCTAAATGCTCTTCTCATTAACAAAAAGGGAGGCTAATATAATTTCTACTAAGCAATCAAGTTTCTTTCCCAAATGTCGAATGGGCTATGAGCTTTTTGAATTTCCTTTACTGGACACATTGGGGTAAAAATTCAACGAGATTTGGTCTGCAAGAAAGTAGCAAGTCGTCACCTCAACACACTTCAAGAATATAAAGAAAACAGTTTTTGTACTTCATTTCAATTAAATGTACTGTGATCTTCCAAAAATCAGCATCCTAAATCGAAAGAATTTGAGTGCAACGGTGGCTCTTCTGGATCATCTTTAAACTTTAATTTCTCCATTTATTAGGGGTAGCCCATAACTATCACAACTCAGTCCCATTGCTCTTGTGCAATATGTTCTGCGATACAAATATTGTCTTTTAGTAAGTTAGTGTTTGCTGTAAAATGATTCAAAAATATGTAATTATATGTCATCATCTTCAATTGCAAGCACTTTCATATGCTCTATCTATATTTATCCCAGAAACACATTTCAAAATTCAAAATCGACGAACTGGTTCATTACCAATATCAATAAGTCCCGGGAGTAGATCGGTCAGGGCGGAATAAGCGGGTGGTTGAATACAGTCCTGAAGATGCTCAGGAAGTCTGGGTGAGGAAGGAGGTGCCAGTTTCTGACCTTAGGAAGTGGGTGATGGTTACCCGCCAAAAAGAAAAAAGCAAACGTCGCCAAAACACCAGTGTCCTTTCTGAGCCTTTTCCACTGGGCCAGAAAAGGCTCAGAAAGAGTGTATACCACAGGGCGATAAGAAAAAAGTTTTAGAGAGAAAAAAGAAGAAGAACAGCAGACGAAGACAGCGAGGCAAAAAAAAATAGATGCTTTCAGCGTGAAACCAGTTCCAGAAAAGACTTACGTGGAGGTCCTGGGAGCATTCGCCAAAGTGTTTCCCCAGATGAAACTGGTACGCTAGAAAAGTCCATCAGGAAGACAGCAAAAGGAGAAGTCCTTTTGGAAATCAATCAATTCAGTCCGCCGTAGATGGCCAACGGGATGAGAAGCGTGTGACTCCTAGAGTCAAGATCGAGCTTCTAGACCTGGCTTGACTCACAGTTAACGAGAAAGTTACATCCGCCATCAAACGTGAGGCTGGGGAGAAAAAAGCTGAGAGTCACATTCTTCCCCCCTAACAGAAGGGTAGAAAAGAGACCCGTGGTGGAGCTAGATACAGCATCCAAAATCCTCAAGTCTGGTTGGACCCAGTTAGGAATGGTAAGTGCCTAAGTGTGAAGGTGAGCTGAGGTGGCACGCTGCTACCGGTACTTAGACTACAACCACACAAGGCCTAGCTGCAAGGGTTCTGACCGGAGTGCCAGCTGCTAGAAGTGTGGACAGGTTGGCCACTGGGCAGCAGACTGCTCTGCGCAAGCTCAGTGCATTTTATGCACTGAGAAACATGGTGCGAATGGTGCCAACCATCTGGTGGGATCGAGTGCCTGATGGTTTTTCAGAGACGCATTCGAATCAAAAAAACGCAGGAGAGGACATGAGAGCCTTAATGAGAGTCTTGAGTCGACCGCAGAGCTACGTATGACCACCTCACGCAGCTAGTCTGTGAACTTAGGGCTCAAATCATATTGATCAGTGAGCCTTATATAGGGAGGAACTCGCTCTTTTTGTTGGCAAATGGTACAAGGTACACGGCGATTTGGATAACTGAAGAGCAGAGTGCCCGCATCTGTGGCCGTGGCTCAGGCAAGGGTCACGTGTGGGTGACATACGGAGAGATAGCCTTTGTGATCTGCAATCTGTCCCCGAATGACTCAATGCAGGAATTCAGAGTCAAGCTTAGCTCACTGGAGGGCTTTCTCTGTGGCATCACCGGCAATGCCATAAAACCAGTAACTAGCTCAAAAAACACTTATTATAAATAAAAATATATAAATAAAGAACCCTAGCGCACCTGAACTGCTACAAATACTAATGTTCGATGAACAATAGACATTTCTAGAACTTGGAATATTTCAACATTGGTAGCTTATTTAAATTGTAAATGCTCAAGATATGAATACCTTATGTAAGCATTTATTGGTACAAAAATAGCAAAAAAAACCCACGCTGGCAACCCTTCGTTAGCATCAAAATCAAAAATATATCACACCTCCCTCACATTGAAATCAACCTACCCTGCGAATTTCGTTTCGATTCGATGACTGCATTGGAACTTATAGGGGTACAAAGAGATTTAGGGCTACCACCCGCAAAAGTTTTCAAATTTTCGAAAACTGAAAACTTCAAAACTTCTTTTTGACATATGTGTATTATTTCACACATGCAACGAACTATTTAAACATTTATTTCATATATGTACTTTATTTGTTTCGAAATAATGAAATGCATTCATCTTGCAACACTACAATACGTTGCAGCTGCCATTGGGCCATGCGCTTTACTTTGTTACAATGCTGCAAAGATTTCAATGCTTCCCAGTCGAGGTGCTGCATTTGAGGAATTAAACCTTATGGTTAAACCAGCTGGTAAAAAAAAAAAAATTTAATCTTCACCGTGATCATCAGCCTTGAAATAATTCCTTACATCCGCTTGTGGGAAAATCGTGCATGGTGCGTTGATTGCAGAGGTCTGATCCGGGCTCCCAGTTAGGCATTTTGCCAGCATAGATTGATTCAAATGTGATCTCCTTACTTGCTACATATTTCTCATAGGATTCGGGTTTGACGCGAATCCAATCTTCTCCTATAAGTATGTGTTCTTTCAGGAATATTTTTTACTGTTTCTGCAGTCAGTTAGCTTCGCTTACGCCGAGCCTGCGACAACGTTGTTACCCACGTTTCTGCTGGATCTTGTATCTTTTGTACTTTGTATTTTACCGTTTGCAGACCAGATACACCATCAGCGTCGGTTCTTTTGGCGTAACGATTTCGATTACTTCACACGGCACAAAGTCCATTTCTTTTTTTTTCAATATATATATATATATACCCTTCGCCTAAGAATAGACGACTTTTGAGACATGTGAACACTTTCGATAAAGGTACCCGGAATGATGTTTGTTTGTGTTCATCGACAAGCATTAGTACTGGAGCCTTGAACCATTCTCCTAAATTTTCGCCAGTTTTACGTGCTTTTCGTTCGCTCTGCAAGGCTTCGGCATAGGTGAGATTTTGTTTTCGTGGAGTCAAATCGTGGAGTTTAAGAGCATAACACGTTGAAAGTAAGCCTCATAATCCCGAAACATCTCTTTAGTCAATTCACAGAAGAACGCTTTCTCGTCGTGTTTATATTTTAAAAAGTCATCACTGACAGTTGAACGAATTCAGCTGTACAGCGAACCTGGTGCCAAATTGCCGTACCTTATGTTTTGGTGATGCCATAATGATTCAGAATCACGTGGAAATCGCAGGATTGGACAGAAACCGCTCTTACGGTGCTAGGAAAAAATTTTTTGGGGAAAGAAAGAAAAAAAGGTGATTTTGGTAGGAACGTTAGACGAGGAAAGTTCGAAAAAATTCTGATCTGGTGCAACAGTTGGTTGGTTCTTTTTTTTTCTTGAAAAAAAAAAGAAAGTGAAAAGTTCGTGTAAAAGCAAAGAAGAAAAGACAAGAGGACTAACGTTTGGGTTTTTGGTGAAAAGGCAGAAGCACGTTCATTGCGAAACTTGAAGAAAAAGAAATAGATGAGACTTCTTTTTCTCATACAAGAAAAAAGTGTAAATGTTCTGAGACAGTGTAGCCATTTGCTGGGTTTTGGATTGAAATTGTGAAGTTTGTGAGCGCTGTTTCAAGCAAATAAGTCGCCGAGCGGCAGGTCGTGAAAGAAGAAAAAACTAGTGAAGCAAGGGAGTCTTTGCAAGGAGTGTTATTCGATACAGGATGGTTCTATGGTTCTGGCTCCTGTGAATGAAGGGTTCCTCCGAAATACGTAATACTGTCTGAATCCAATGACCGTTCAGGACCGAGCTCAGATGCTGTGTGAAGGAAAAAGTGTAAAGGAGTCAAGCAGGGAGGCGGATTAGACCGATTATTAAAGCTTTATCCGAATCGTCACTCACAAGATAATATCGCTTGCAAGATAAGGAACGTACAGCTGGACTAAATTCATGGTATTTATGATGGAACTTTATTTCAAAATTGTTGATGTGTTAAAATTATGAACGAAAAACCAAAAATATATCTTTTTGTTAACGCAACATTATTCTTCACCATAATTCAGTTATAATTTTAATGAGATTGTATACGAATATATTACACATATGCCAATTAGCTTACATGTTAACGAAAGAGGGCAAATATTTTGTTGTGGTGTGGGTGATATGCGATCGTATTTTCTTTTCTTGCATACCTATTGTTTCTCTTTATTTTGATCTTTGGTTTTTTTTGCATGTAATTGATTTTTTTTGCCCATATATATTTCTTTTGTATTAAGTTGAATTAACATCTATATGAATTCTGGTATTATTATCTATGTTAAGATTGGTGTAAACCAATCCCGGCCGGGTTTGGGGTAGCATTTAGTCAAATACCCACATCTATTTTATAATTTTTGTGCTATTTTTGATTTGATTTAAATTATGAATTGATTTTTCTTTCTTTGATGTTCCTTATCGTTGATTTTTATTTTTATTTTTGTTAATTTATTGGTGAATTAATAAAATGGAATAACTTGTGCAAAACAAATAATGATTCGTGCATGGAGTCTTCCCTATCCATTCCGCTTCAGTTATGTGTAATTGTGTTTGTTCCTTTGGCGTGCCGTAGCACGAAGGAATCATAGCCCAAATGCCCACGACCAGACTGAGCTAGTCGGCGGAGGGCCAAGGCACGCAGGGTAAGTTACTATGATTCCTTAATTTAAACATGCTGCATTGACGACGGCTCGGCAGAGCTTTGTCGGATGTAACAACTTATTTGATAATTCAATTTTCATTTGACTTTGCCACGCCTAATTTCACGAGGTCTTTTCTACTTTTTTCGATGTTAAAAATACATTTTTAAATTCGCGTCGATCAAACATCAATCTGGTTAAATTTTCAACAACAAAAACCGTCATTTCATGGCCCATCTCAAACAAAACCCTCATTCAGATTTCAATCTTTTGACCGTGAACATATATTTTTCTATTTTTAAAGTAGCTGCAAACATTAGAAAAAAATCTACCCTGAAACAAACACCTGATGTTTTACCGTCCCACAATGTCGACTTTTTCATGAAGCAGACATAACACGAAAATGAAAAGGATCAAAACCGAAAGGATTTCGGCAAGCCAAAACATCAAATCTTTCTGTATCTGATTATTTGAATGAAAAAGACGATCCAGAAAAATTTATTTCGCTTTAAGTATAAGAACCGTAGATAATTCAATGAAACCTGAAAAAGTCGCGCCTGAAAAAAAAGCAAAATCATCGAAAGATACAATGTTGGCAATGATACGAAAATTGAAAAAAAACAACACTCAAGGTTTACTCTTCCTTTTCCGTGTAAGACAAAAAGACATCAAGCCTGTGAAAATGTTGCAAAGATTTATGAGAAAATGAAACGAAATCCTCGTGCTACTGAATGAGCTGAAAGATAAGAAATGGGATTGAGCGAAACAAAGGACATACGAAAAAGTAGCTTTTTATTAAGCTCATTCTCTTAGATGACTTATTGCCTGAATAGTATTTATGAAAGAGTTGCACAAGAAAAATGGATTGTAGACATATACATTATGAAAATCGTAACATCTTGTTAAATGAAAATACACAAAGAATGCATTAAAGAACACAGATGCATAAAAATACGAATGCAAACGTCGGAATAAATTTCGAGTACTGAATAAAACTATCGCTGCACACAATGATCAACTTCAAAAGCTAATTAGTGCGAGAACAATGAACGAAACTATGAAATAGGAAAATAGAAGAAAAAAAAAGTTTTTCACAGACAATCAGCTCGAAATAACTTTATAACTCGTTCAGAAATGCAGTCTTCTTCGTTCATTGCATAGAATATGAAATGAGAAAAAATCAACTATGTACTCTCTTATACTGTTATCATTGTTGCATTAATTTGCCTCCGCAACTCAGATAGCACTACTTAATTCTAGTGAAACTTTTATTCATCTTTTTTCCTTCTAACTTATCCCGTAGATGCAAATTTCACTTGCTTTGTGTATGTTGGCGAATCAATTAAATAGTGATTTTCTTTATATTTTTTTTCTCTTTGCAGAGACATAAAGCCCGACAATATTCTTCTAGATGATGACGGTAAGATATTTTTGTTGAAGTTTTTTTTTTCTTATTTACGAATGGAACGATTTAATTAGATTTCTAGCTCAAATAAAGATAATTCACCGAAGCAAACAGAAAAAATTGTCATCAGATTTAATTGAAAAGACAGTAGAATGCAGAGACACCGGTGAATATTGTGAACTTGACTTTGCTAGTGAAAATATCTGACTTTTTGTGAGGCCGACTTAAGAATGATTTCATTAAATTTGTTTATAGCGATTTCAGGGAATTTTAAAGCGTGTCCGAATTGGTTCACGGAGTAAAAGTAATCAAGACAAAGCTCAGTGGCATTAAAAAACAAACGGTACTAAGTTTTTTTCATATTAAATGAAGTATATATAATTTTTCAGATGAATCCTGTAATTCATTTTCACTCCAAGGAACTGAAGGGAAATGATTTCAAATCATTAATAATAATTTTCAAATAAAAGTTTGATATGAATTGAGGTATGATTTAATTTAAGAAACTCGTGAGGTCAAGGCTTTTTCCATTCGGATTAATCAGCATATTGAGGCGATCGTTCTACAACTTAGCGTGCGAACCAGTTCATTTGTTGTTGTTTAATGGTAGATGTTTATCTGCTAACGACACCAAATGCACTGGTTCGCAAGCCAAGTTGTAGATCATATACGATTGTGGGGAGAGCCTATAAGCAACCAGATTTCTAAAATAATTAAAAGTCCGTTTTTCACTTAAGTACCTACCCCGGTAGTCTGTTTTTAGCAGCAAAAACAGTATTATACATTTAAATGCTAATTAACTGATTATTTTGCAAACTGTTTATATTTCAATAATGTTTATATTATATATATTAATGTACTTTTTCAAACAAATAGAATGCCAGTCAGTATAAAATTAAGAAAAATCGCTGCATTTACACTACTTTATCTTAATTCATACTATGGACTATTTCTGGGGTGATCTAAACCTGGCTGGGTTGGTTTGGGTTACCTGGCTAGTCTAGAGACAGGCCGTGGGGCGCCACTTGCTCACCCAGATTAGGGTTTATACGTGGTATTATACCAGGTATTATACGCGGCGACGAAGAGACCTCACGAGATGAGAGCCTATCTGTTCACGGGCAATTCACTCCACCAGTCGGTGCAATTGCCACAAGTCCTGGGAATTCCCGCGACCATGGACTTACTTGAGGCTATTCAGAGCGAAAACGCGTTGACACGACACAATTTGCCACCATTACTTCACTACACCAATAACTTCCCGGTGGTTAGCCAAAGCCCGCAGAGAGAAAAGTAACGGCTCGCCTGAAGTAGAACCATAGTACATAGTAATTTATCCCCGAATACTTCAATAACCCTACGGTTCAACTCCTAGTAATGACAGGACAGTTGTCCCACGTTATCGTTAAGCCACTAGTGAATTTTTAGGACCCAAAGGATGAAAACACGTGGATGCCCTCAGGAAGAAAATAGAAAAGACCTCTCCGGAAGAAAATAGCGCACGGCCTGAATTATTATCAAACAAAATTATTATGCCATCGCCATTTATTCACGGATACTTCAATAAATCTACTGTTCGATTCCTGGTAATTTGAGTACAGTTACTTACGCTACCGTTAGATAACTAATGGCTCTCTACAAACAAAAGAACACACGTGGTCGCACATACCTATTTCACACCACTCACTTCTTACTAACTATTTGCTACAGGATCTCAAAGAATTCAGATATTTTGAATTTACTTACAACTATAGTCCAGCTCCCGTGCTCGTTCCTTACCTGGACGCCTTTCTGTAGTTCAGTCACTCTGCTGCGGCCCGTTTGCCGTATCTTTCTTCGTCGTATCTCCTCGTGGTTTTACCTCCTTTCGCTAGATCCAGCTAGTACTCGTTATCTCCTCTGTGTTCCGCCTTTGTGTCCGATCTTCTCCGCCGCCAGAATCAAACTAACTGCTTCCTTCTCAGCCAAAAACCATCGCCATTTTTCCCGCTCCGCAGGTCTACCAACCTACCGATAATGTTATCACCTGACTATTGTAAGTGACTAGTGACTGACCTATCTGCGCGTGGCGTTAGTAAGTTGGTGTTGCTCTTACCACCCATAGATCCAGCAGATTTGAGTAGCTTGATGTGCCTGTCGTGCAGTGTCAACCTGTCAATGGCGGCCAAGTGACGTAACAGGTTTTTCTTTTATGCTTTGTAGATCGGGTTGGCTCTTGCTCTTCGATTTGCTTGGTGCTTCTGCCTCTTTGGCAATCCATTCAATTTGTTTTGGCATCCTTAGTTTCACGGTCATCTGATGTACTGGCGTGAGTATTGTTGCTGCGATTTTTTGCCGGTAGTTTGGTTTTGTTCGTCAAATGATTAAGAAAATGCCTCTGACTCAAATAGTCATCGGGAATTTCAGTTATTTCTTGCATTCCTAGCTCACCGTATGAATGAGGGCGCTCTTTCTTGTAGAGTGTTGTATGAACCGGTTGAAACATCCATGGATGATCGGTTGGAATCTACTTCTTTCAAGGAATTGCAGTTTGACGTAGTGTTCCTGTTGTTCGATTGGGCAAAAATCGGATTTCTTGCTTCGAGTACGCTCCGATTGCTGGGGGCATACCAGGTTGAATTGGCCGACTGATTTGAAGAGAATCGCTGCTCTGGACCGAAACGACCTTTATTCTCATTTGTTGCAGTTGTTGTCTCAGGCAAATTTTCCTGGCCTTGGGGTTCCACACGCGGCGTGTGTTTCAACACGCAACGTTGCTCCATCAATAAATTTTCCGTAGACGTTTATATGTCTGCTTTTGATCCCGACGAAATAATTGCTGTCATAAATTGAGTTCACGTTGCCGGTACACTTGGTGAAGGTGACGATGACGTCTTTTAATTAATGTATTGTTATTACTGCTGTTATTGTTATTTTCATCTTGCTGAGGCTGCGGCTGTAGATTTTTCGTAATGATTGTTGTCAAATATGTTCCTGTGGTGTGAGTCCTACACGTTATCTTAGTAACTATCTTGTTAATATCCGCCAAGTATACCACACAAGGCAGATATTACAAGCCTTGACGCCCTACGAGTGGTGTTATATCCCTACTGAATCCACCACTAACGGATACGCAATTTAAGTAGCCTTTCCCGGGAAGGCTGCCTTTTTTTCCTCTTTTTTGTTATACATAACTCGTACGGCGTGCTGTTACCACGTAACAACTATTTTGCACTGATTCAGCAGCATCTTGTACTTGAATGCTTTAATACATGTACTTATACGAGCCAATTCCAAATGTCCCATATCGTGATCTTGCTTCACACTTAAAAATAATCCTGACAAAAAATTCCATCAAGCCCATTTATGATTAAAATTTCTCATGACGAAAAAATTCGTCATGCGCACTGCGTTTGACTTCTTAGCATGACGAAATATTTCGTCATACCCAGTTACCAGGCTAAGAGACAAGCATTACGATAGCTGGCAGCTCTAATATAATTTTTAACCAAATTCCTATCAAACTTGGTTCAAGTATGAATTCTCTTGAAATCTGGTGACTGAATTGAAATTTATAGGGCAAAAAAGCACTTTTTTTTACTTAGATTTTTCAAGATGACACTTTCATTTTGAAAACAATTCTTTCAGACTTGATTATATTTACATTGATCTGAATATCGAATTTTTCGAACACAAATTTAGGGTGCTGAAAAGAGAGGTAATTTGGTGAATGGTTACCGATCTTATGCAAATAGGAATTTCGAAAATTTCCATTTGACTTTGAAGTTTATCGCAGTTTGTTCTAAAAAGCAAAAAAAATTCAGGATGGTCGTTGATTTGAACGTTTCTGTTTACGTACCTGCCGTAGTTACATAGATATTTTCTGGGAAATTAAAAATAAATAGAAAATTTCAACTTTATCGGGCAAAAAATTTTGGGCAAAGTGATTTTAACAGCAATATTCTTCCAAAATAAGTAAAAAATAGAAAAGTGCATTTTTATTAAAGTAAAAAATTCTTGTGTCCTTATTGAAAATATTTAAATATGTTGAATGATATACCTGGCTATACCAGGAGCTTAATAAAACACTGCGCCCAATGTGGGTGTAATTATATAGCTATTTGTTTTTGATCTTGTATATTTTTACATTGATTATTATAATTTTTTTTAGAAAACTTCTATAAAACATAGTCTAATCTTAGTTTCCTACTTTTTTATTTTAATATATTTTCAATTTTAGCTGTTTAAAACCGCTTTTTGTTCGTTAAATGGTGAGCACATGATTCATTTTGAAATAGTAAAATAAAAGAGCTAATAGAAGCAAGTAAATACGAATTTTCCAGCAATGAATCAGTCAAAAATAAGTTTGAAATAAATCAATTCAAATGTTCTCTAGTTTTTACCAACCAATTTTAAAAACTTATCCATTTAAACACATATCTAGCCCGTAGTTAAATTATTCAAACAAAAATTTTTAACAAGTGAACACAATTCGTGGAAAAGCAGCATTCAAAACTAATGATAAACAATCACCACACCTTATTCTCTCAAATCACCCGAAAACGAAATTGAATTCATGTTTTTATAGCAGTTGTCGCAAAATTTGCAAAACCACAGCGCGCCAGCATGCATTTAATTTACTCTCTACCAACGATTCTCAGTAGTGTAAACTACATATAACAACATTCATCCCAAGCGTCAACCAACCCCTTACATATGTATACTGCATTTACATTTTTTTTACGTTTCGAATAAGCGAAATTTGATGCCGGAAGCAACGAAAATTTCAAATTGGAATTAGTGAAAGGGATGGCTCATGGATATTCATTTTCCCCGGGCATAAAGCGTACGAGTAAAAATCTACAGGCCGCCCCCGAAAATCTCTCGATTATACCTACATCCTATATTTCGTACACGTGGATTATTCCATGGCTGGTGCGAAAATTGGGATTGTACTGATGGAGAGAAAGTCGGTGAGTAAGGGATGGTTATTTTTTGTATTAGAATCCCTCGGTATGTTATTCAACCAGTTAGCTCGGTGAAACCATTGTTGCTTCCGGTCACAAGGAAAACTTGTTGCATTTGTTCTGTTGATTAAAATTTGAGTTAGTCCCGTATCGTACATTGAAATAAAACGAATGAAACTGGAATTACTTTTCGGCACAGATTTCGCACGAACCAAGTTTGCACAAAGTTTATTTTTCATTAAGCCCGGGGAGCTCTGTGATTTTATTAATTTTAGAGACTTAACTTGGAAACAAAGCGTAATTTGCTCGGAATAATTACTACACACGAAAGTGGTAAGTAAAAGCTGTGTGAATTCTTCCGTTACCTACACGCAGAAATTCGATCAGCATCTTTTGAAGTTGCCAGGATAAAAGCTTTGCTAGTGATAGTCATCGCTTTCATAATTCACCATTCCGAGCAACACCTCGAGAACAATAGAAAATCTGATACGCGTTTGAAGTAGGAGGAAAACGGTTGGTTTGGAAAATTAGTTCTGTTGGGACTCACTTCCTGTATCGCTGGAGCGCAAAATAACGGAAACTCGACGAACAGACTCATTAAGAATGATTATGTTGAAGCAGTGGTATTAGAGTGCTTCCATAAACATTAAATAGAATTTATATTGTGTTTGGGATTACAAAGAGTAAATGGATTTAGCGTTTAGCTAGAATGAATATTATGATGAGGGGAAATTGAAAAGATGTTATTTGAATTTTTCAGTAGAGTGCTTGAGGTGGTTGTACTTCTGGTGTTAGCTAAGCTGTTTCAAGAAATACCTCGTAAATTTTCGAGCATATGGTTACCTGTAGGAAAATGTAAACGTCAGAAGCTAATTGATATATGGTGCAGCACAAGCTGTAAAATCAGGAAAATAATAGTACAGATAAGTGACACTACGTAAAATCAGGGTACTTTTTTAACTTTACTTGCAGCTTCCTAAATGCCAACTGTAGTTTTTTATCAACACTCTGAGCTTAGCCTTGTGTATTATGTATTTCATTTAATTGTTTAAAGCTTTTTCCCGAATAAAACTTCGTTATGTGTGAAATTGGTAAAACGAAGTTCGTAGCATTAAGTTTAGTACTGGCGCATAAATATTTTCAAATTACATTACATTCACAATTATTTAAAAATATTTGAAACAAAAAACAGTCACATAATAACGGGGCTTAAAAAAATACTAGATTTATTCTGCACTGGTATGCTGTTATTCCGTAATCTCAAAGCATTATTTTATTCTGGCTTCGGCGTGTAACCACTTCATAGCGTATAATATTAAAATACTTATCATTTCAGTCATGAAAGAAATCAGAAAATTATATACAAAAATTCGATAGAAAATGAGAAACATTTATTTTTAAATCAATTTGCTACCAAATTGTAGTAAATGGTTTGTTTCTTTCTTTCACTAGCCCTCCCTGCGACAGTGTCAAAGGGGTCGTGGCTGAAGCCACGAAAATTAGTGTGCTTCTAATTCTGGGGGCTGACTCGAATGCTCATAATGAAGTATGGGGCAGCTCCAACACAAATGGCCGAGGTGAGGAACTTTTTGATTTCTGACCAAGACCTTTTCATCGCCGACCTTCCTCACCTCAAACCGCAGGAATGTAGTTGACGTCATCGACTTGACGACATCTCATCCGTGACTAGAGGGTTCTACAGGAGTGTTCATTCTCTGATCATACGTACACATCGTTCAACGTGGCTGGCCGCAGTTCAGCTATGCAGGTAGCCTCTATCAACAGAAAAAGGACGGACTGGAAGCTATTTAATTCTCTGGTTCGATCCTCACTGCAAACTATTAAAGTAGGACCATTGACTGCTATCATGAATTGGATCAGGCGGTTGACACCCTCACTAGTTCTTCCAACTCCGCATCTAGGGCAGCATGTAAGCCACCCATAGCCAGGGCGAATCCCAAGCCTCTCTGATGGAATATGGAGATCAGCACCCTGCGGAGAGAGTGTAGGAGGGAGTTCAATAGCTCAAAAAGATCTAATGACTGGTCGCTGTATAAAACGAAGCATAAGGCTTTTAAGTGTGCCATAAGAAAGGCAAAGAGGGCCTCATAGAGATATTTACGTGGCGAGGCAAATCGTCTTCGCAGAGTCTTAAGGGGGCAGGTACACTTAGACTTTTGAGAAAATCGATTTTATTTTCTTTGCATTTTTTAAAAGTAGCATATTTCAAGAGCATTCTCTGCAAATTTCAGACGAATCGGACGATTTTTTGTGGAGATAAATAACTTTGAATGAAGCCGTTTCTATTGCATAAAGCGTTTTTCGCATGCTTTAAAAGCATTTTTCTCGAAACTATGTTTACGAAGAAAAAGAGCTTTTTCTGTACGTCCCAAGTGTACCTGATCCCTTAAGCACGACATCGAAAGCTATGGGGTGCATCATGAACCCTGAAGGCATTTGGACTAGTTTGAGCGCGGATACTGTATATTCAGCAGTCCATGGAAGTATCGCTATCATGGCTCAGAGAGATTTATAACGCTTGCCTACGCTTTTCGTATGTTCCCACGGGCTGGCGGGAAACTAGAGTCGTATTTATCGCTTAAAGCATAGTACTGAGTTCGATTTCACGTGAAATTTTCATACAAAATTTCACGTGAAATTGGTTTCGGCGAAAATTTTGCTTGAAAATAAGCAAGTTTGGTACTGTGTTCTTAGCATGAAAAGTTGCTTTGAAGTTGCTTTCGCTTTGAAAACATAGATGGCACTGAAACATGTTGTCAATCATTTCACGCCAATTTAGTTTGTGCAGTTCATTCTTTCGAGCGAAAAAGTGACATTTAGTGTTTCAATTTGAAAATTGAGCAGTGCAAATGACTTTCCAATAAGAAAATCGATCGAAAAGTGAAATTCTTGACATTTTATCCGTCAAGAATGAGCAGTGTCTCTGCTTTTCTCCGTTGTCAAAATTTTCGCTCGAAAGAATGACCAGATAATGGAAACATGTCAAAATTTCACGTGAACTCGAACTCAGTACCAGCCTTAAGCAGAAAAAGTTTCGCATGTTAAGCCGAAGGACTATCATCCAATCAGTTTTAATTCTGTCCTGCTTAAGATTTTGGAAAGGATCATTGATTATCATATTAAAAGATCAATCGATCCTGTGTTGATCACACAGTCACAGCATGCTTATATCAAAGGTAAATATGTTGAAACTGCTCTTCACGTCCTCATTGAGTAAGTTGAGAAATCTTTTGTTCTTAAGGAATATACGCTTGCTGCCTTCTTGAACATCGAGGGGGCCTTCAACAACGTAAAGTCCGACGCAATAGTTGAGACATTCTCGGTGCTATATGTGGATGTGCGGCTGATTGATTTTATCGTGCAGCTTCTCAAGTATAGAATGGTAATCTCTTCTCTGGGGAATGCTTGCGTAAGACGAGGGGTCAGCATGGGCTCACTTCAGGGTGGAATCCTCTCCACTGCTGTGGAACATCACGATGAATACTCTCTTAATGAGGCTGGACCGTGCTGGCTGCAAAGTGATTACTTATGCAAAAGACATAGCTGTACCAGTGTTGAGAAAGTATTTATGTACGCTATTGGAGAAGCAAAACCACTCTCTCGACATACTTTCATGTTGGAGTCAGTGCTGCTTGGATGTGAATCCCAGCAAAACGGAGCTAGTGGTGTTTACTAGGAAGTACGAAGTTCTTAGTTTTGAGTTACCCAAATTAAATGGGGTCTCCATTGACCTGAGCTAGAGGGTCAAGTGCTTAGAGCTAATCCTCGACTCAAAGTTGCTATGGAACTGCAGTCAGAAAGAGCGCGGAAGGCTTTCATTGCACTTTACTGCTGTAAAAGAGCCATAAGGGCTAACTGAAGATTACAGCCTTGTACTGTTGCTTGGCTTTATACCGCTGTGGTTGAGCTAATTCTATTGTTTGGGGTGGCCTTCTGGGGGCAGGCTGCTCTCAAGACTACCGGCATGGCTGCACTACTGGTAACTGGAGCTCTCCGCTACGCACCTACTAAGACACTGTTCGTGTTTTTTCATTGGCTACCAACCAACTACTGATCTTACAGCAAGGTAATCTTGCTTCTGTTAAAATGAATTGAATCTCAGCATGGAATAGAACAGAGTTCGGCAATTCGAGGATTTCGACCGAGGGAGTTCCCGCTCCAGCGGGTGTTGGCTAAATCGCTCCTCAATGCCTACTGGATTTGGAGTTCACAACTCGCATTCCTAGTAGAGGTGAACCCATGATAGTGAGCTTATCCATGTGTACACTGACGGCTCAAAGCTAAACAATAGGATCGGGAGTGGTGTATACTCAGATGAGCTGAATCTCAAGCTGTCCTTCCATCTACCAGACTACTGTAGTGTCTCTCAGGCGGAGGTTACAACTATTTTTCAAGCTATTGACTGGCCTCTGTGTAATCGAATATCTGGGGCTATTATTGGGATTTTCACAGATAGCCAAGTGGCTATTAAGTCCCTTGCTGATCCTTGTACAGTGTCCATGATTGTTGCCTAATGTCGTGCATCTCTTAGAAAGATATCGAGACATTCGATTGTTCAATTGATTTGGATACCTGGATATAGGGGTTTTCAGGGCAACTGTAAGGCCGATGAACTAGCAAAGCTTGGTACCTTGCTACCGGAGGTCTCTTGCTCTTTCTCAATAGCTATAAAGATGACATCGGTTAAACCTGGCCATCAGGTAAAAATATCTTGAGAACGCTAAGAAGTCCTGGGATGTTGAATCATCCTGTGCGTTAACAAGGCAGTCCTGGGTATCTATGGATGCGCATTGCACCAAGTAGCTTTTAGGCCTAACTCGAAGCGCTCTGTGCTACACTGTGGGTATTTTTACTGGCCACTGCCTCTTAGGGCGGCATGCGTAATGATTGGGCGCAGGGTTTAACGACTTCTGTTGAAGTTGTAGCTCTGAGGACGAGGTGGAATCTGTCCTCCATCTCATGTGCCAGTGCCTGGCTTTGGCAAGGAGGAGAGTAGCGGCACTTGGTGCACCCTTTCTCTCAAGTATGACCAAACTGTCACTGGTCAATTTAAAGGGAATGGTGCGGTTCGTTGCAGGAAGCAGATGGTTTCCCGAGTTCAGTGAGTAGGAGGGAGTAAAAAAATCTATGTTGGCGTCACAATGGGCCTCTCTTGTGCCTACGTGTGTCGATCGTCAGGCCTCTGTAGATCGGCAGCTACTTCAACCTTCCTTCCTGCCTAGAATGCTTCCAGGAGGACGGAAAATTACCAGCACCGAGACTGACATAGAATAAGAAAGCCAAAGGAACACAAAGGAAAGACGCAAGATTTTTTACGAAAAAAATGAGAATACAATCCGTGCCAGGGGAACAGTTAGAGTCAATTGACGACAAAAGCAATTTAACCTCTACGGAGCTAGCCACGACTGAAGTGAGACAAGCAGGGAAATTAAAAGAAAAGCAGTTGGTCGCAGAAATCGATGAAATGGTGCAAACAGAGAAAAAAAACATAGCAAAGAGATTGCAAATGTCAAAAGTGTTGCATGCAGTAAAGACATTAAACACTAAGGAGTCTGGAGAGGAAGAAACTTTTAAAGTGCGGACAAAAGATCAAAAACTTTTAGGGTTATTCGAGTTCAAACAAGATTTAACAGAAGAGGAATAACTGAGTAGTGCTAATCTTATTTCCTTCTTGGCAGAGGAACGTAAACGGAAGAAGATAGCATAATCTTCGCCAATTCGAGAATTCAGAAATTTCAAACGCGCTTCAAGGGTACCCTCTAGGTAAACCAAGGAAGATCACGAGGGCTACGAGAACAGAAAACAGGAATATATGTCTAGACCAATTTAAAAAGAATACCGTAAAACAGCAGAGTCTATATTGAGACCCCGGATGCAAATAAACCAATTAATTGAATTCAAATCATTAGACAAAATTAGTTGCTTTTTTTTAAAGTTAAAGTTTTAAAGTGGAAAATTTAATACGATTCGAAAACTTAAGGGACAAATTAATAGAAAAGGAAAGATGATGGGGAATGAATCATAGTAGCTTCAAACCGCTTGTAACAGTTAGTGACCTGGAAAAGTCAGTACAGATTCTGATCAGGTGTCTTAACGAAGTGCAAAATAAATGTACGTACAAAATAACCATGATCCCTACAAGCTCCCGATCTTCATTAAGATTCTCATCAGAAGAAGGACTCAGGTTAGGAGACGCGCTAGAAGCACAGAGGATCCTTGGCAACAATTAGAAGCAAAATGTCTAACAAATGATATTCGAGGCCAAAATAATCAATTTTAAAATGGACGGGGGAGCTCTTTATGAGAAGTATTGATCACGGAAGCGACTCATTCTGGAGATTGTACAAACACCACAGGGCTAAAATAAAACCTATCATGCCTCTCATTCATGGTACGACGGGTTGAAATCTAGTAAAACTAATTAAGCTGAAGCATTTGCTGACGCACTAGAACTATAATTCCAGAATAACATCACCTCAGACGACGATCTGGTTGACGAAGATCACACTAACCGAACTGCTTTGAGAGTATTATGT
This sequence comes from Nemotelus nigrinus, assembly GCA_947369275.1. Lineage (NCBI taxonomy): Eukaryota > Metazoa > Arthropoda > Insecta > Diptera > Stratiomyidae > Nemotelus > Nemotelus nigrinus. Next base: position 127,199,566 of record OX376374.1, read on the forward strand.
TCAAGAACTTAAATGGATTACTCAATTCCTTCCTCCAGCATATAGGAAGTCAAGCTTTTGATACGCAATATTAAAAAATATAAATGTTTAGGCTCTGATAGAATCACAAACCACTGATTCATCAACCTGCCAGATAATATCCTGCAAAATATCATGGATATTACAAATTCTATCTTCCAATTAAAGAAATATTCAAACTGTTGGAAATTAGACACAATTATAGTCAGCCCCAAATCTGGCAAAGATCTAAGCTTCCCTTAAAACTGGAGACCCATTATCCTTATTTCATCTAAAGTAAAACTAGTTGAATACACTTTCCTGCCACGTATCAATAAGATAATCCACCTCAATAGCGTCCTTCCTGAAGAACAATTCAGTTTCAAACACCAACATTCTACTGAACTACAACCAACTAGAGTAATCTAACTCAAAAGTAATAGAAGACATTCCACAGACTTGGTTTTGTTTGATGTGCTCAAAGCCTTCAACAAAGCACGGTGCGCTGAGCTACTTGTCAAACTCAATAATCTTTCCTAAATCACACTCTCAACTTATTGGCTCCTTTCTACAAGTAAAAATCGTTGAAGTAAATATAGCAAATATCCTTTCTTCAAAACGCCTTATCCAAGCAGGAGTCCTGCAAGGTTCACCCCTGTTGCCAATCCTGTATAGTTTGCACACCGCAAACATCCTCCGATCCAATAGAGTGAGCATGTTCCTATTTACTGGTGATAGTTGTATCTTTAAATTCCTCAAAATAGACACTGACTATCTCGTCAAATCTTCAACGTTCCATAGATTCATTTCTGAAATAATTCAAGAAATGAAAAATAAAAATTAACACCTATAAAACACAAGCACTTTTTATCACCAGGAAAAGGAAACAGATGCCACACATGTTATGGGTAGATGGAGAACCAACAGAATGGCAAAGGACTGCCAAATACCTAGTGGAATCTGTGGATTATATATTAAGAATTTTCCCCTTATAATATTTGGAATCCCATATTAAAATATACAGAACTGTTATATGCATTTTTTATGCATACTAGAAGCTTAGCATTAGACTTACGACTTCTGCGTGAAACAAATCATAACATTTAATAAGAAGCTATATATTAAAGAAAATACATGTTAGAAAAATTATTTTCTACTCAGAAAAACGAAAATATACGCCCATCCAAAGCTAGCAGCGAAAAAATCTTCAATACAAACCTTATTGCTGAACTTGATTTTAACGCAAACTTTATCCTCAATGCAACGCACATCTGACTCTATCCTAAAGACTTCTCAATCAATTCATATTCAACTTTAAGGAAACTACTCATCTCCAGTCATCAATAATTCATCGGCTCTAGTCTCACAAACTCGTTCAAGCATATCGAAATTGCCGTTCCTGCTTTGCAAAAGTATTTTCCTATACATATGTAAATGTAACAGCAAACAAAATCATTCTGTTGGTTTTAGCATCCATTCCGTTGCTTCCAACACTTGACTCAGCCAAGCTGTATCGATTTGATTGGATCCTAAGCAAACAATCTTGCAATTTCCCTTCAAATGCTTGCGATGGAAACGAACTTAAAGGCATGAACTAGTAACGATTTATGTTGCTAGTAAATCGCTCAGCCTTTAATCCAAAAATCGATTATCGATGTCAAATCTTACTTCGCGATCAAGGCTCTAAACTTTTGACTCTCGACAAAGTTTTAGAGTTAGTCAACAATTTGTGTGCTCTTTGTCATTGTTTCTAGCTAATGCAATACCTAACACACTCAACTAAATCCCCCCAATATCAAATCATACAATTTCAATCTAAACGCATGAATAGGAATTAGAATACAGCTTAGCAAAGTTTAATCCTAATTTTCTGTCGCCATTTATTCAATTTAACTTATTAGTTACAAGGACAGTTTATTTTAAATTATTCACATCTTTCTTCATCTTCTCTACATACATTATGATGCCAGGAGCAGAAAGTAAGTGAGTTTTCATACTTTAATACCGGTCAGGATAATCTGTTTTAAATATAATCACGAAAAGTACTTCGCGAAAGAAATCTCGCCAACGGGCACAAACACTCACGAGAAATTTTTGTTTAATATGAGCTCCAACAATTTGACGTTCTTTTTTCTGTTCAGAATTTTTCATTTACTTTTGTTCTTTTGCTGACAGCAAAGCCAGCGTAAACATATTTTCGTTCTGCTCTAAAAGTAAATATCCGGCAACACCCGAATTTAATTATTGGTAAATATGATGGGGAAAATGTATAGACCTCGGTCGGACACATAGTCTGTATTGATCCATCCGCAGCACCTTCAGGCACATGAAAACACGAAATAAGATATTTATTTTCAAAACCACTTACGGTACGTGAAGTGCGGCTACAGAAATAAATTTCACAGAAAAAATTGAAATATGACAAGTCCTGAAAAAAATTACGGACGGGAAAATTTATGAGGGATCGCCCCCGACGAAAACAAAGAAACTTGATTGATGGGCTTCCCGCGGATGATTAGTAGGCTCTTTTTCTTGTTGCCGTTTTGCTTTTAATCAAGAAAGGTTATTGTTCGAGAGAATGTTTAGCTTTTTTTACCCAATTACTTCTATTTTGAATCACATTTCGTACGATTTACGTCATTGCTCGCAACCCCGCTGATAATGAAATGCAAGCTGAGAAATTGGCAAGTAATCTCTTGATTACAATACCTTCCCGTTCTATTTTTGGTTCCTGTCCTTAACGAATCAGTTACGACATTAATTTTTTCGTTTGTTGTTGGAGTTTTTCAATCAATCTATTATCTGGAGATATTGATTAATAGTTTCTGTGTAAATAAAATTTTGTAGGGGGGAAGAGAAATGAAGAGGAGAAGAGATATCAAAAAGCTGCTTTATTATGGAGTGCATTCTAAAATGTGATAGCAGAATGGCTTCGAAGATCACAAAAGTTTGGCAATTGTACCTATATAGCTAGAAGTAAGGTTTTTTAAAATGAAAGTAGGCCACTGATACGAATATAATCCCGCAACAACTCGCGCCCAATGTGGGATAAAATTCCAACATTTTCATAAAAAAATGTAGGAGAAGGTAGTTAGACGGGGTAGCGAACAAGACGGGGCTTGAGGTCTCATCGGTCGTACGAACGTCCAATCATAGCCACTCTGGCTCGGAATTACGCTCTATTGTGTTGTTTATCAGCCGCTCTATTGTGTTGTTTATCAACCGGCTTGTGAGTCCACGCGTTTTCGCCGTAGCGCCAAAAACTCAGTTTTTGTCAAGTTCGTTGTGATTTTCGTGTTATACGTCGCATGTGTTTTGTACAACATTAGTGTTCTAGAACTGACTGAAAATTATTCTTGTTTATCAATGATTACACCAGCAGGTAAGAACATGTTCATTTCTATATTTTACTTTATTATTTAAGGCATGTTATTTTATTCAAATGTGCACTGGAGAGCAAGATGGGGTATCGCGTATCCCATCTTGCCCCTCGAAGAAACTTATGATTTCTTTATGACACTTTATGATCCTTTGAACTTAATTTTAATTGTATCTTGTTTTAGGATGAAAAACTATAAAAGAAAGACGAAGAGAGAGAATTTGAGTGAACAGAGTATGAAAAATGTGGTAGATGTTGTGACCGAAAGGAAAATGAGGTATAAATTAGCGTCGAAAACATATTCTGTGCCACAAACGACCTTCGAAATAAAAGTTAAAGAAGTTCGGTTAGCCCCAGAAGATCTTGGTTGGAAAATTTGGAAGATTTTGGTTGGACTAATTCATCTCTTCTCAACACCATTTGAAAGAAACTCATTATTTTTTTTCTCAAATATATTTCACGCATTTATTCCGTACAAATCAGAAAAAAATTCTTAATTTTCTTTCTATAGCTTCATATTATGCGTAAATCATTCACATATGACCTGAACAATATTAATATAGATACTTCACAACTGCATTTTTACATTTCCATTTAGCGTGTATGTTTCATTTGTGTCATTTCTTTCTAAAGCAATTTATATCAATTTTTCACTAAATGTTCATACATGTTTTATAATTGTACAATTACTGTCGTTACTCTCTTCTTTCTAAGCTTTCCGTTTTAAAAGCATTTCAAGTATGTTTTTCGTGAGTAGATTTTCACTTTCTAATTTTATAAAAATATATATTTTACCATTTAGTGTAGTATGTATATTATTCTTTCATTTACGACTATGAACTCGGCGTCATTGATGATGAATATTTTGTTTTGATAATTTAATTTTTTAACAATAATTTTTTTTAAATAATGAGTGTATGTGCCATTATTTTACAGGATACCAAAGTAACATAATTGTTTCGCATTTTTCAATGTACTTTGGTTTCAAATCAATTTGTTGCTAACAAATAATTTACTTCGAAGTAATTTCTTGGAACCTATATCTGCTTCATAATCTTTTGTTTCGAAACTTTGCAATTTCATTTGAAAATCTTTGATTTCATCTAATTTTATCGGATTTAAGAAAAGGAAGCACAATAAACGCTAACTCTTTGCGCGAATAGACAAGTTCGTTTTTTTTTAAATTATATTATGAGCTTTTGATAGTTACTAACAAGGATTTACATTTTTTATATATCTTTATTTTTCAATGAAACCACTAGGTCATAAAAACCTATTTCATCACTTTTCTGATTACTTCCAACTTCTGTGAAAGTTCTTTTAGTCCTAAAAAAAAAAATTTTCTGATGTCGAAGAGAAAGAACTTTGCAACTGTATAATGAGTATGGAGAGTCGTTTTTATGGATTTAAGACAAAAAAATGAAGAGTTTTGGCATACACTCTGGCAGTAAAAATGGGAAGCAACATCTCTTTAACTCTGAAAAAGAACAAGCTGACAAAGATTAGGCTCAGGGATTTTCAAGCAGGCATCCAGAATTGTCGAAACGAAAACCAGAAAGCACTTCAGCTGCGCGTGCTCCTGGATTTAGTAAGCAAGCTGTTGAACAGTTTTTTAACTTCCTCGGCAATGTTGATGATAAGCACAAACTTTCTCCGGACAGAATTTATAATTGTGATGAAACGGTCGTTTCAGTGGTACCTAAAGCAAATTCAAAAATATTTGCATTAAAATACAGAAAAAAAGTGGGATCCATAACTTCTGCGGGGAGAGGTACTACAATAACTATAGAAATATGTTTTAGCATACATGCCTCCAATGATGGTATTCTCAAGAAAGAAAATGGATCCACAGCTAATGCTGAATGCTGCTCCGGGAGCTTGGGGTGTTTGCGGCGATTCTGGCTAGATGACAGCTGAATTATTCCTTGGCTGGTAAAAAAAGTTTGTTGAATTTAGTGGAGCAACGATTGTTTTCAACCTGTGCTGTTTTTGTTAGATGGCCACAGAACCTACACACAAAACCTTGACGTCATTAAAGAAGCTCGTTCCAATGGGGTTATTTATTATGTTTCCCCCACATATGACTCATCGACTTCAAGTCGCTGACGTAGCATACATGAGACCCTTGGGCACATACTACGACCAGCAAATCATAGCTTGGTCTTGTTGCAATCCAAGGATGGTGATAACTGTTCGGGAAGTAGCAGAGATTTTTGGTAAAACTTATATTTAGGCTTGTTTGGGTCGAAGAAACCCAAGTTTAAATTACGTAATGAACACTATATTCAATCTCAACATATTCAATTCGTACTACTCAATTTCGACAACAACAATATTTCCGAATTCAATTTCCAACTACTCAATTTCGATTACGACCATATTTCAATCAAAAAACGCAATATTAACGATTAAACTTATTTCACTCTATTTAAACCTTTATATCAATTATAATTTCTTTAAATTTTATTTAACGAGATAGATTTTTTTCGAGTTTCAATTTTACGAGACAAATTTTTCGAATTTCTATTTTACGAGACGATTTTAGCGAGACTACACAAAGAACCATATGGCCCACAGGGGCGGATTTGCCACTAGGCCCGGTAGGCCCGGGCCTAGGGCGGCAAATTTCGGGGGCGGCAAATTGTCGATTTTTTTTTTTGGGTGGCCACTTTTCGATTTTTTTTTTGGGGCGGTAGTTTTTTTTCTGTCGTATATCTGAGTTGAATGAGCCTAACACCTCAAGCCAACCGAATTCTCTAAAAAAAAATCAATGCAGGCAAAAATTCACCTGTGATGATTTTTTTCGGGCCTTAAAAAGTTTGACTTATAATAAATATCATAATGCGATCACGGAAAAGGACCAAAGAAACTCAAAAATACCTATAAAAAAATACCTAGAAAGTATCTGAAAATACCTAAAAAGAGCCTAAAAAGATCCTAAAAAGTACCCAAATAATACCTCTTCAATTTAGGAAAAGCTTATGAGAGGTAAATATTTGCGTGCATTGATTTTTCGGAGAATTTTTTTTATTATTATAATACAGGGTATATCAACTACATGCGAATCTCTTTATTTTTGACGTGTTTTTAAATTGTACTTCATTACTGAAATTAATTTTTACAAAAAATGTCTATAAAATGAAATCTAGAACATCATAGGTCAAAATATTTCGGATTCATTTTTAACTAATAACATATCGAACATTAATTTACAGTAGTCGAGTTCATAGTTGATCTCTAGTCAAGTGCGAAAGCAAATTTTGAACGGAATAGTAAACTTACTATAAAAATATGAGCGAAGACGTTGGAATTATATGCGATGTAAAGGTGTATACAGTTTTGGACTGTTAAAAATTGGTACTTTTGGGTTCTATTTTTTAGATACTTTTAGGTTCTTTACCGTGTGTGTATTTTAGTAATTATTTGTTATTTTAGTAATTATTTGCGCAATAATAGGGAATTTTTACGAACAAACCGGTGCCGGTTTTGCTCTGATATTCCGTTTTTGTGAGCTCAGGCGCAACGATAACAGCGAAGTATTCTAGGGAATCGAAAAAAAATCGCGCATTGTTACACATAATATAATTCACGAAAAGGGCGGCAAATATTTCTGAGGCCTAGGGCGGCGAAATGGTAAAATCCGCCCCTGATGGCCCACCTTTTTATCTTAGTGGTAATTCCGGTAAATTTAATATACTAGTATAACATTACATTTCCAGTTTGTTCCAAATCCATTCCACCATTAACATTTGAATTAAAATACAACATTAACAATCCAACATATCAGCTGACTGGATTCTTCGTTGAGTTTACTACAGCTGATGTCACTGACATGCTGTCACACGGCAGCTGCCACCGGTGGCCATTACCAGGTAAAGGCTGGTACTGAGTTCGAGTTCACGTGAAATTTTGACATGTCTCCATTATCTGGTCATTCTTTCGAGCGAAAATTTTGGCAATGGAGAAAAGCAGAGACATTCCTCATTTCTGACGGATGAAATGTCAAGAATTTCACTTTTCGATCGATTTTCTTATTGGAGAGACATTTGCACTGATCCATTTTCAAATTGAAACACCAAATGTCTCTTTTTAGCTCGAAAGAATGAACTGCACAAACTAAATAGGCGTGAAATGATTGGAGACATGTGTCAACGCCATCTATATTTTCAAAGCGAAAGCAACATCGAAGCAACTTTTCATGCTAAGAACACAGTACCACTCTTGCTTATTTTCAAGCTAAATTTTTGCCGAAACAGATTTCACGTGAAATTTTCTATGAAAATTTCACGTGAAATCGAACTCAGTACTATGCTTAAGATTCAAATTGGTTTTTGTGTTTTTACTAAAATTTATATTTTTAGGTCGAGCACAAACAGGCTTCTACAATGGTAACGGCGGTTAATGGCCTGAGATTGAAGCAAAGCCTGAGCCCAAATGTTCCACTTGGATGAACAATATCGAAATAGATCAAAGGCCAACTAATCCACCATCAGTATTTTCTGTTGTTAGTCTTCAGCAAGTGATGCCTTATCCTGCAATTCGCCAAATTTCACGCGTGACAAGAAGACGAAGAAAAACGGCTATCGTAACTGCTTCCCCGTATAAAAATGAATTAGAAGAAACAATAGAAAAAAAGAAACTAGAAGAAGATAAAAAAAATAAAAAGAACAAAAAAAAAGAATGAGAAAATCGAATTGGCTAAGAAAAAGAATAAGAATAACAATAATCCTAATCCCATCAAAAATACAAAAAAAAATCCCAACAATAATCCTAATTCATCATCAGAATGTGACAACGATGAAAATAATATCCCTTGCTTTTACTGCCATGGAAAATACTTGGATTGAAATGAAGGATGGGCCGGATTTTTTCCCGGTCTGGATTGGGCACACTGTAGCTGTGCTGGGATAGATGACGAGAGCAACGAAGCAGTGTTTATTTGTGTGCGAGTTTTTCAACCAAAAATAGAATATGTCTCCTATACCCCATCTTACGCCATCGGGTATCCTTGTCTTACCCGACCTAGGGGGCAAGATGAACTGTTCGGCATTTTTGTAAAAATTTATCTTTTTTTTCTTTTTCAATGAGTGGAAAGTTTCTTAAGTTCCTTATTTCCAAAAGTTTATCATGTAAGAATCATTATGAACAAATAAATATTCAAAACACTTAAAAATGTGCGTTTTATTACGGTCCAAACGTTAAGGACCCCGCCTTGCCCTCCCTTCCCCTATGCTCATAATTTACCCTGATTTATAGCTGCATATTCATACTTGCTAGCAGATATTAATAATTTTTAATCAATACAATATGGTTCATACGTTTTGAAAGCATTTTTACATATCGAGTATAAATAAATATCGTTCCTCATTTCAGCTTTAATAAAATCATTGTCCAATCCAAACACTTTATTCGAACAAAGTCCCTCTATCATCAAAAAGAAACCTCTCCAGCTCTTCAACTCAATTGTATTTCTTTTCACTTCATCATAGAATTTTCATTCCTGTCTTCCACTCTCCATCCACCCATTATCCTAATTCAATTTATTCTGCATACGCCTTCAACGCCGACAAGTGGGAAACAATTTATTTGCACGGGGTCCCTCTTGTGCAAACTTTGACCAATCTATTTTTATTTTTTTGGCTCGTCATTCTTTCAGCTTTTCTTTTGCCACTCGGCATTTTTCTTGTTTACCAACTAATGGTTTCAATTGTTTGTCTTTCGCTTTTGCCTTGCAGGACATGCACATCTAACGGATTTCAATATTGCAACGAGACTGCAACGTGACGGACTCGCATCCAGTATGTCCGGCACGAAACCGTATATGGCTCCGGAAGTTTTTATGTGTGCTTTAGAGGAAATTGGTAAGTGAACGAAACGTTTCAGGGCAATATAGTGAATTGGATGTTTGTGTAAGCGGAAAATGAAATAAATTGCACGGTGAGTTCACAATATGAAGCGTAATTGTTCGATTGGAAAAAAAATGTTCTGTATTTGGCAACTGAGTGTAATATCGGTATCTATCAGATACAAAAAAAAATGTATGTTTTTTCTCGTTTCTAGATTGAATGGAAAAACATTATGTATGTATTCCAGTGATTTGATGCTTGCTTTTTGTTTTTTTTTTCCTATATTTTTAGCTGGCTACAGCTTTCCCGTCGACTGGTGGTCGTTAGGTGTAGTTGCGTATGAAATGCGAGCTGGCACTCGACCGTTTCTTGTTCATTCATGTACGCCTTTAACTGATGTGAAACATATTCTTAGTACACCAGTTCATTATCCACGCTATTGGAGTAGTATATTCATTGACTTGATTAGTAAGGTAAGTGTTTGTTTCAGATCAGGCATGAACTTGAACCTTGAAAGTAGTTTAAGGGGATTAGCCCCAAAAAAAATGAAGAAAAATATTTGTTCTTTTTGTATCCTTAAAAAAATTTAACTTTTCTGCAAATTTTTCAACTTCACTGCCTGAACAAGAAATTTCCTTTGAATTTTTTGGAAAGGCAAATGAAGCGAAAAGAAGATTTTTTTATGCCTTTTCGTTTTTTCAATAAAAATACAACATAAAGGTTAGACCACAAAATACATTTTTTTTTTAAATAATATTTTTCTCACTAAAATAAAATAATAAAAATAAAAATAATTCATTAAATCAAGTGATCAGTGGAGGGCAGAGCTGAAGGTGGATCCACCAGCTTTACGGTTGTATTGGTCTTCCGGCTTTCTTTTGGTAATCAATCCTTTTCCTTGGCTTAGTTTGAATCACTTAACTTAATCTTAGTTTGAAGGAAGGAGCTCCACCCATTAAGGCCTCAGTGATCCGTGAAGCAGTCAAAACTACTATTTCTAGCATCATAGGATTGATTCGCGAAGCATACGATGCTTCAAAGCTCCGACGGCAGCCCTTCCGTTGAAAAGACAAGCTTACTGGTTGACCGGTAAAATCGCCAAACTGAGACACAAAACTGGTTGCCAAGCATTCTTCAGTCCACACGTCAGTTTAGTGGTGAGGATGTTTTCGTTGCGATGGAAAGTTGCCTGACTTGAACAACCTGTACGCGTTTCGTCCACTTTGCCTGCTAGACACAGTGGGCAAGCTTCCCGAGTGTTTGCTGAAATAGTACGAGACTACTTGAAGGATCGCCACTTGATTTATGAAATGAATCAGGGAACTGTATTCAAAACCACTACAGATGGAGCAGCACAAGGTTCCATTCTTGTCTGGAATATTGCTTATGATGGTTTCTTGCAACTTGAAATGCCGAAAATGGGCTATGCCGATGATGTGGCCGCTGTCATCACATCTAGGAATCTTCATCTTGCCCAGCTCAAACTCAATCATACCAAACATTATACCCATGACGGTGGGCTCCGAAGTACTTGAGATGAGAAAATTGGCTAAATATCTTGAAGTGATGTTGGACTTCAAGCTGGTGTTTGGAGAGCACATCCGAAAAATATACGATAGAGCGCTACATATTGTTATATTGCGTGGGAGACTCATGGCAAACGTTCGCGGTCCTAATACCAGTAAACGTAAATACCTTAGGTCTGTCCGCATACTTGAATCTATTATAATATATTAAAATAGATTCGCCGCAAGTCGTTTTTGTACTCTTGGCTGCAAGCCAAATTTTTCCACAAAAAGAAGCCAGCTGCAAAAATCTGTTGCTGCTGCAGTACGCAAACAGACCTCTTATGACGGTGACTCACTCAATGCTGCTGTATGGCGCGCGGAGATACGGGTCAAGGCGTTAAGGTTTGAAAAGTATCGAGCTAGAATGGTGAGTGCCCAGTGCAGGGGAGCCCTGCAAATTGCAAGCACCTACAGAATAGTTTCAGGAAACGCCGCGAGTAATCCCAATGGGCCTTTCCACACTTGTATTCTTGCGGCACTCCTCAAACCGGTTTGCCAACAATCACCATTTCCACACTTGTTGTGCATCAGCAACGGAAGCGTTCATATACCGATTGTGCATATGAATGTGTGCGTATTGTTCTTTTCTCATTTCGACTTGAGTGTTTCATGAAAAATTCCGGACTCGTCAACTATGTTTATAGTTGTGTTAGTGAGTTGCAGCTCGATCAATCAGTTTCAAACGTGATGCAAATTTCTCTCCAAGTGCAGAGAATCCAAGTGTAGAGAATACCCCTTGATTCTTCTGCCTTTTGCCCAGAAAACTGGTTTGAGGAGTGCATCAAGAATACAAGTGTGGAAAGGAACAATAGATCTATTGAAGAGCGAACGTAGTGAGGTGTACTTGAACAGAGCGGAAGCGGGGACAGAAATATTGGCTTGAGCTTTGGGAAAAGCGCTGGGCTACGAGCTCAAAAGGAACATTGATGATTAGGCTAATTCGCGCCTTCAAACCTTGGCTTAATCGCGACCACAGTGAGACAAATTTCTAACTGTGCCAGTTCCTTTCAGGCCATCGCTGCTACAGCATTACTTTCACAGAATGGGCAAAGTTAGGGCCGAGTTCTTTAAGTATTGTGGTAAGGAAAGTGATGACGTTTTGCAGACCTGTTTCTATTGCGCCCGCTTCAGAAGGGAGCGACACACGCTTTTCTTTGCAATTGGCCCTGTGACACCGGAGTTAATCGTGAAAGTGATGCTACAGTAAAATCAAGCCTGGTAAGCTATGTTAGCATATGTGGAGCTGGTATTGCGTTTGAAAAAAGAGGAAGGATGCTCCATGAACTCCTAAAAGCCTGACAAAGCTGAAGTAAGCCGGTGGTACACCTGATAGGTGCTAGTAGCACGGCCGAGCTAATTAGGTCTGAAAGCGGTTCCGATTCGGTTGTCCATGGTCGGCGGGTGATGTTTTTCAGTCTGTAGGTATCTCACATAATCCTGTATCCTTTGCAGGATACCTATTGAAGGTTTTTGACATCCGCTCCCAAATTAGAAAAGCTGGTGATTTCACTCTGCTTTCGAAAGAAGCATTCAATTGTTGATGTCATCTCAACAGTGATTGCGCTAGTAGCAAGAGCGGAAGAGGCACGCCACAGCGCTAGATCAGTTGTTTTGTTGGTGAAGATAGCTGTTCAAAATGCTTTCAATTCGGCGAAGTGGAGAAATATGCTTGAAGCACTGGAACATAGTTTTTGTACTCCTGACTATTTGTTAGTCAAGATGTAGGAATATCTTACGGACCGATAGCTACTGCGTCGGCTCACTGAGCAGGTTGATTGCAAACTTCGGTCAACCCAGTGAAACGAAACGAAGGCGACGACAAACTCCATCTTGTTGTACGGCGCAAAAACTTTCATGACCTTTAGATGAACTTTTTCAGTAAGTAAAAATCTTACTTAGCCTTAGATTTGGGTACCCGGGCATCTTTAGAAGCTATCCACAGCTATCCACAATAACAAAAAATTTCTAGCTGAACAACTAGAAGTTGACGTAAAAGCGGCTTTTAATGGGCTTTATTGATTTGGTCAAAGCAAACCCTGAGCTGCCTTGACTCTGCGGATCTATGCAAGCTAACAGTAAGCAAACTGGGTGAAACACGACCAACCACGAAATCTGAGGTGGCGCAAAAGCAACAGATACTGAGTATGCCGAGATTTAAAGCAATGATCGCTGCCGAGCCTGAAGAGATTATGCATATCATAATGGTGCAATTACACTATCCCTGAGATATGGCAAACGAAGACAAGGTGAGAGTGTAAATGGTCTCCTCGTCTATTCTCGACTGTTTTTTTCATGGCAAGCACAAATGTGTAAATGGCTTCCTCATCGGCTCTCGCCTGTTTTATGAAGGTATAAGGAGCGTTTTATGGCAGCGGCTGAGTGTTTATGGCCGTTTGGTCCTACCTCGGGTCCGCTTAAAATTATGTCGCTTTTACGCATCGAGTCTAAGGGATTTGAAAAAAGGTCTGGTGCTAACTCCGATGATATTTACAAAACTATTTGGTTTGTCTATGATATCGGACAAGATGCATGTCCAATTGATGGACAGTATTTCATGGTAATTGTTGATTCTTTTTCAAAGTAGCCAGAAATTATCCCTACAAGGTCAACCAATACTCAACAGACAATAACTTAGACCATTTTCGCTAGGTTTGGTCTACCGAAAAGTATTCTGTCCGACAATGGGACGCAATTTGCCAGAATTTCATCACAGAGAATGGTATTGAGCATCTCCGTTCCAGCTCTTACTATCCGATGTCTAACGGACAGGCTGACAGGTTTGTAGACACATTTAAACGAGGTTTAAAGAAACTTGACCCAGAGGGTACAACGATACACAAACTTTACACTTTTCTTCAAGTTTATTGGTCAACGGCGAATTGCAGTACTCCGAATGGAAAATCGCCAGCTGAGAATCTTATGGGACGAAACATTTGGATTCCTTTGGATCAGATTAAACCAAGAAACATTCATACATCGTAGGATTACAACAAAACCAACGAGAACATGTCGAAGCAATTTAATCGTCAAAATGGAACAAGAGAGATATTTTTTCAATGCAAGGTTCTTGTATACGCTTGTGTACATGACAACAAGTTCACCTGGCAGCACGGTGAAGTAATAGAACGCATCGGAAAAGTGATCCACAATATATTACTCCAGAATGGTAGATAAATACGTTTGCATGTCAACCAGTTAACGAATCCTCAAGCAATTTTAACATTAGCCGACGCTTTTAAATTGTATGATAGTGATGATAACAACGACAATGAAAGCGGTCCTGTTTCAACTAGTCTTGACAGAAATACCAACAGTACCAGGGTCGGAAATCATAGCTCTTCGCAGATCTAATCGAAGTGGACATCCACCATCCAGACATATTCAATAAGAACATTACTTCAAAAAGAGAGATATTGGCAGCACTAACTTCCCAATGAGTTCCATAGAGTGGAACGTACACTGAAAAAAATTCACATGGCACCCAGAGCCATGTAACATAGCGCATTATTTATGGTCCCATACGCCATGTACATAGTACTCTGAGCCATGCAATATGGCTCCCAGCGCCATAATGTCAGAATCTACATAGCTCGTGGCCCCATGTAACATGGCGCAGCATTTATGTTCCTTTACCCTGTGTACATAGTACCCTGAGCCATGCAGTATGGCTCCCAGCGCCATAATTACATGGCGCAGAAATTATGGTCCCACACGCCATATTACATAGTACCATGAGCCATGTAATATGGCTTCATATATAGGTGAGCGAATTTAGATATTGTTCGGTACTTGAAGTATATTTGAATATACGGCCATACCACACTGGAATAACCGATTCTCGTCAGATCACCGAAGTTAAGCAGTGTTGGTCGCAGTTAGCACTTAGATGGGGGACCGATTGGGAATACCACGTGACGTTGGCACGTAAAACTTTGTGTTGTCCCTTATCCAAAGCACTATGAAAAAGTAAAAGAAGAGAAAAAAAATCAAAAAAAAGAAAATTTAAACAAAAATGATATGGAGGAATACATATCTGGTGTTAAGCATGCGTGCAAATATTTTAAGAGTTAAATTTTTTATTAGACCTTTATTGTAGTGCTTTAGTTTGCATGAAGTGCATGGCGTGGAGGACTATAGTACATGGCGTGGAGGGGTATAAGCATAGCGTCTGCTCTTATGTACTTTTCGCCATGTACTATGGCGTGTGGCGCTATATTTTATTTCAATCCCCAAATCGACTATGTACATGACGCCAGAAGTCCATAAATTATGGCGTCTGGCGCCATGTGTTTTTTCAGTGTTATTGAACGTTTAAGCAAGAGACGCCATGTGTATGAGTCGGGCGATAAAACTGATAATTTGAGTTAGCTTTTGTGTGTTTCCATTGTATTAAATACTAGTTCTTAGAATGGATCACAACGGACACCTACTTCTTTTCTCCCCTTTGGCGTTTGCCTCGTCACCACAATAGCCTTAACCTTGGTCCTCTGCCTCAAACTTTATCTGTGGTAAAAACTACTTTAAAAAATAACGTTCTGTCATATACTCGAAATATGTCCTAATTTACTCAATTGTTTGTTTCTTTATTCGGTCGATTTAGCTTTTGATTCCTTTTTGTATTACTTTTCCATTCTGAATTTGTTGATTTTTTTAGTTTTCATGTTATTGTGTTTTTTTTATATTTATTTTTATTTTTTCTTCTTGTCTAATCTATAATTGGATTAAGTATAATTAATTAAACCGTAATGAAAATGGTTATTTATAATCCATCAATCCACTTCAAATTGACATTGTTACAGAAAATAGGGTCAAAATATTGTATGAAAAAGTCTATGAACAATAGCTATCCCGAAAGTTCACATAAAACACAAATCACTTTCTCTTTAATCGTTTTCCTTCACTTGATTGGAAGCTTAAAACAATACATCGTTTCCACTCTCTTTTCTACCCTCACTATTCTCAGAATCATTCGAAATCCAATTTAATTCGATTTTTTTTCTTTTTTTGCTTTATCTCTTTGCAGCTATTAAATGTTCATCCTGGAGCACGTATCAGCTCGCAGCGAGAACTCCAGCAAACGCCACTGCTACGTAATCAAGACTTCAAGAAAATCGTTCAGAAAACAATCAAGCCACCATTCAAGCCCCCCGAAGACCATCTCAATTGTGATCCATGCTTAGAATTAGAAGAAATGATAGTCGAAACGAAACCGTTACACAAGAAGAAAAAACGCTTAGCCAAGCAACGTTCGGCGAGACGTGATAGCGATCCGGATAGCGGTAGCAACATTATCAAAGAATTTATAATTTACAATAGGTATAAGGAGCTTAAGCGCAAAGCGATGGAATTGAAAGAAGTCGAATGGCAGCGTGAACTCGACATTGCCATGGCCAATTCCGAAGCCGGTAATCCTGAGCCCGCCAAGCCCCGAGAGAAAAAGATGTCAGTATCAAAGGAGAACTCGCATTCACGTCCCAATACGAATCCGGGCTGTTCGTCCAAGGAAGAGGATAGTATCGAATATATCGATAGAACACCATCGCCCAGATCATCGAAAATGATCCAGGGCAACGAGGAGAGATGAAATCGAAGTCATCGTCCTGGATTATAGCTGGAAGCTGAGTTAGTTAGTTAGCGAGCTCTTAATCGTATTTTATTGCTTCGAATGCTCATCTCACGCACCGCACCCCACAAACTAGGCCAATTCGAAAGGTAGCCGGCCAATTTGTGTCTCACGTAAAAACCGCATCGCCTACAGCACGAAAGTCCTTTGTAGTTTTATAGGCCAGGATCGAATCGATAGTAACCGTGTTATATGCGTTACGTTAATTTCAATTAGGCAAATGCAAAGTCATGCTGATAGCTACCTGAAACAGAACTGAACAGCACCCTTACATGGCGAACAATGCGCCACCAAGCGAATCCCGAATTCATTTCGCTGCTACACTGCTCAATGAATAAATTTGAATATGGTTATTTCGAAAGCTATCCAGGCTCTGCACAGTTCGAGGAATAAAAATGCTGTTATGAACCCATAGAACTGCATTGGCTGGAATTATTACTTCATGTCTTTCAACTTTAAATCACTGAAGCTATGACGAGGACTTGTATATCTTTAAACAAAATTTGTGTCTTTGATACTACAGAACGATTAAATTCTATCTTGGGCTGTCTTAGTTTATACAGTAATGCAGCTTTGTGCACAGCTCCAACTCTCAAAAGACTTTTCCTAATAATTGTAATTACGACAAGTTCCAAACTACGATGAATTGAAACTCGTAGAAAGACAAACTAATTAAACTCCCAAGCTCTCCGCAACTTTGTGAAGCCACCATAGCCGCGTGCATTGAATGATCAGTAGTTTCTAGACCAAATACCATATCCCAGTCCAGCCTTAGATCCTTACGTTCATCCTGCCAATGAAATACTTCGCACGAACTTGCTTACATCAGCGCAACAAGAACACAACCTACCCAACTCTACCGCCCTCGTACGTTCACCGCTTGGGGTGCAATTTAATCGCCACGCCAATCGACCTGGATGCGATAAACTTTTCCTGTCTCTTCAATCCAACTTGCCCCGATGATTGCATGCATGTCGAGTAGTCACCGTATGTACCCACATACCTACTTACTAGCGTCGTTACGCTCTGTTGCGGCATATGTGAATAATGCACGGCGACTGTGATCCCAAGTACGCACAGCGAGTAAGAACAAGTACATATTTTCGAATAGTCAGTCAGGCGGTAATTCCTTGCTTGCTCCTTCCGATGCGACTTGTTAATAATTTCTTTTTTCGCTGGCAAGGATTTATGGCAGTTTGCAAACTTGATTATGTAATCTACTTGTGGGTTGTGCTACTTAATTTTGTTTTATTTCATGAATGACATGTGGGTGGCATAAAAGTTGCACGAAGCAAATGGATTCTAACATGTATTTCTATTAACTAGAGCCAAAGTGAATGACGTTCTTTGATGACGTATGGATATAAAAATATGAGCTGAATCGGTTTCGGTCCTTATGACTCCATTTAACTTGAATGGCGTAAAAATGGTCGCAATATTCCATAAAATCATTTTATTCGGGATTTTGATATTTATTATTATGAAACGCAATTTGACGAGACTTTTAGCTTTCAGCTAAGGCTGTGGTTACGAATCAAGCGAGTAGACGGTTGTGGCGAGTGAGAGTGTACAAGAGGGGTTTTAAATGTACGCGAAGTAATGACAGTGGCTATGAAACAAAAGTTTCAACAAGCGCGTGCATGAGTACATTTAAAAACCCTCTTGTACACTCTCACTCGCCACAACCGTCTACTCGCTTGATTCGTAACCACAGCCTAAGTGTAGTAACATGCTTGTATTTATGAAATATTATTCCTGATATTTTGTATTAATAGGACATATGGATATGTTTTTAGCATTGCTCATCGTTTAGATGTGGAATAGATAAAACTAAAATCTGAAGGTCCTCACCAGTCAAAAGTTAGTTTGGCATCAACCCCCAATAATTATAAACGCGCCCTTCTGTTGTGGCTAACTAAAGTTTCCTCGCGACTAGATTGAATTGACTGATCCGGATTATCGATTTTCAGATCCAGAATATTGATTAAAGGTACCTCTCTCGGTCAGAGACGGACAGAACTTAGGCTCTGATCTGACACACTCGCGAACGCAAACCTTCTAAGATTGGCAAAAACATTGAAGAACAATAGAGCTGACGCGGCGTCTCAACATACGTTAAGACAGTACTGCGCAGAAAGGGTTGCCTTACCGACCGATGAGCTGTAGCAGTTGTTGAAGCTGTGAGCAACGATAGGTAAGTCAGCACGAACAGGTCCCTACTCGGAACTTCGTGAACTTGTAAATGGCCTTTTTTAGTGAGTCAAACCTCACTTACCCCGCAGAGCCATAACAGGCATTCTGACTGGATACAACTTCCTAGGAGGACATATGTACCGAATATGTGTTTTACAGGTGTTTTGCACGTCTCAGATATCCTGTGGCTGGTATGTGGCACCTATGCAGAAGATGGCCTCTTTTCCCCTGTGAGCGATCCTAGATTTTATCAAGAAGTTCGGGAAACTATGGTAGGCAGGGGGTAATGAGTACAATGAATATTTTGGCCTATGTGGTCCTGCCAATGCGCTTCTCCTCTCACCCACACACAAACACACCCCGCAGTCTAATAGGTCACTCCGGGATCTGGTTAGCAGATTGTTAGGTTATCTACACTAGGGAACCTAAGCTGCTGAAGAGTTTATTCTTCCCTTGCCTTATTATATAATGGCTAAGATGTCCTTATTACCCTGAAAATTGTCAGACTACCTCAATTGAATGTAAAAATGAAAATAATATGAAATAATTATCATCATTCATGGTTCACTACAAATTGATAACCCACGTTGGGCGCTATTTGAAATTTGGGATTTTTTTTATAAATAAGAAGCTATATGATTATTTAAATGCACTACAACTCAATTTATTAAAACTGTTAGTTCATATGAGAGCATATTCAACGACATCACAACGTAATGAACTAAAAAAATATAAACAAAAGTGTGTTGACGTTACGCGTCACACTATACTTTACTGCAAAGCGTAAAAAGAAATTCAAACACTAGATCATCCTCAATATTTCGCTGGCTTTACTGTTTCAAATCTTTTCAAATTAAAACAGCCTCAAATGTAGAGACATTCAATTCGTAATGCAACCATATCAAGTAAATATAGTTTCCATTCTCTTGAAATATGTATCAACCGAAGAAACTATTTACGATTTCCTTTACCTTAAGACATAATTCATCATCGACAAAGAAATCCACTATCAATAACATATCGAACAAACAAGGGATTTATTTTTTCATTCTCCTCAGATACTCTTCCTCTCTTTATTTCCATTCATATGACTCAACTTCTTTGTCCTTCTTCTCGAAATTCTGGAAACTTTCTACGTAGCCAAGCACTAGGGATTTTGATTCACAAATCAAAACGGGATTTTTCCGCATCCATAATATATCGTCTGACAAAGAGTCGATGGAAAACTCTCCTCTTTCCTGCGGTATAAGGTATTCCGTTTTATTGTCTTTTTCCAAAAATATCCATTAATCAGCCAGTTCTAGTTAGCTACAACATTCATTTCGATCCACATATAGTTTCTGATACAACTTTCGTTTAATTTAAATTATTTACAAGCCATCGTCATAGCTACTCGGTAAAGTTGCGAAAGTTTCAAGTGTTGATAACAATTACTGTTGTGCAGAGAGAAACTATTAGATTACACGATAAAACACTTCAACATTCATCCAAGGTAATTTTCGGTGGCTGAAACCCAAATTGTTTGCGGTCTGGCGAGTTTATTTTAGTATTTTAATAAAGAAATACATTTGTCTTATCTATTATATAAAAATACCTGAAATTATTAAAAACTTTGTTGTTGTTTCACTAAATCAAGTGCCTCGACATATTTCATTTTCACATGTACGGAGCCAATTTAAATATCAAATTCAACTGTAAATAAACTTATTCTCCTGGCAGTCAGTTCAGGTATGTAGTTTTATTCGCACTCAAATGCGAATACTCTCGAACAACAGAGAGTTATAATATGATAACTTTATGTTTTCGTTTAATAAGTGTGAAAAATGAAAATTTTTAAAATTGTTTTAAATTTTTTTAACATGAACGATAAAATTGTTATGTTATTTTTGAATTTCAAACATAATTAAAAGCTTTTTGAAGCCCTTTTACAAACGAGGACCAAAACAATCGTGTCATTAGCATTAATTAGTTGATAATTACTAAATTATATCTAAGAGCGTAGTAACACAATTGGATATTCAAACTATACCAATCACAGAATAAGATTATGTTTTCTTATATATATGTACGTACAATGAGAAAGTAGAGAAAAAATTAATTAACAAATCGCTATCCTGTCAACGTCGAACTAGTTTTTATCAAAAATTGATAGTGCTCTAAAATGTTAACTAGTCAATACTAGGTACTATTAAACAATCATAGTTATATCATTTTTGCCCAAATGCTATCCTGTTAAGTTTTCAAAAAGTGCATTTTATGTTCATGTTCATAGAAAAATATAATTTTCAATGTAAATATTAACCTTAGAGAGCATTATCACACTTGACTTTATAATACATATTTTAGATATCCCGATATATATCATAAACTTACTCCATTGATATCCTAAAAAAAAATAATTCGGCATACAATATTTACAAAATCACACAATCTGCACATACCGCCAATGATAACTATTAGTCGAATTTTATAGCAGCTGATTCACTCAAAACATGCACAAATTAAAAATACTAACGTAACGTCTTATGTTTACATCAAATTAACACAGATTTTCATATTCTTTTCTTACAAACCCTTCGAAATCGTAATATTGTAGTTTCTAAAAATCAATTCTAGGAAGGAAAAAATGTTAGTATTCAATATTAGGAAGAAAAACTATTGTTAAAAGAACTAAATACAAAACTTTATTTATAATTTGATGTTACGTTAATTCATTTGTAATCAAATTGCTATCGAAATTGATATTTTTGTAAAAGAGCGGAAAAAAATCGAAATACGACTCGATTTTTAAGAAAACATCTGTGAAATTTTACGGGAAACACATAATAAAGATAAATCACAATTTAATGAGTGTTTTATTTATGTTTTTTAAATATTATGAATAGAAAAATTTTATATTATTTGGCAACTGCAGGATAAGATGGTAAGTACTTTTTAAAGCTGTAATAAAATAGGGAATTCAGTTTTACGTTTTTTCAGTTTGCGTCTTTAAAAACATGATTTTAATAATATAAAATTGATATTCTAAAAAAAAAAATGGTGAGCATATATAGTAGTGTACGTTAAACATCGATAGTTGGATGTTTCGATAACATCGATGTTTTTTTAAAACTATCGATAGGCTATCGATAGACTATGTGTTTTTGCGAAATTAGTAGATACACCCAGGATTCATAATTTTTTTTTAAAAAAAAGCTGAGAATTCAATTACTATTAGAGAAACACAGAAATATAGAGTTTTATTCATTTCCGAAATGCTGAGCATTTTGATTTAGGAAAAGCAATTCGTTGAGACGCTTTGAGACTTTAGCCAGTTTTCGCGATCACTGTGAATTACACCAGTTTTCAAAAAAAAATCGTTCACTTGGAACAGAAGATGCAAGTATACCCGGATGCTATAGAGCAAACATTCTCATTGTTTTAGAATTTGAATCAAACCAGTAGTCGATGGGACATTTGTCGTTTTAAATTGGAGGTTTTTCCAGGTTTTGGTATATATCTATGAATTATTGCATCATTATTTGGGCAGCTATAAGCTTTGCCTTTGAATAGATCTTCAGGAAGAAATAATAGCTACTTGGATTTTATTGCTTTCAACTTTTCCTTCGTTAGTAAATTTCTCCAGTCTCAACAGTTGAGTTGCTTGCAAATGCAATTGCCGTAAGTTCATAAGTACTCTGGCTTGACTCCGGCTTTTGTGTCATCAGAAAAGAAGTATAATATATTTGAAGAGAGTGCGCAGCTATGTTTCCATCGTCTTCACTTATTTTTTGAACCTTGGATCCAGAATGGTGGCTAACATCATAAGGGCTCTTTTCTCAAACGGTATTAATCATTCCCGCACTGACTTGCATAAAGCATTATAAATATTCTTTCCAGCAGTGTTTTTTATGTTAACTACCACTTTCGATAATTGTAGAGTCAGCCCTCGTAATAACTGAGCTATATAAGAAAGAGTAATGTAATTTGCGCCATATATTGTTGTCGTAGGGGTTCTAATAGCAGAATAATATTCGGCAATACATTTAAATCTTCGGCGAGTAACGTTTCAGGTGCCTTCTCACATTCAGTTAAAGTCAATTCTTGCCTGATATCATAGAAACATTTGATTTTCGTATATACGTTATTCCAATGTGAATCGAACTGCTGAATCAATTTCAATTCAGGTTTGTTAAGATGTCGTTGTGCAATTATTAGTATATCTGAAACAACTGCACTCGATTGAAAATAAGTATCAATATCTTTGCACTTTTTCATGATAAAATGAAAATCAGGTGTCATAAATATCAGACAAAGTCAAATTTAAAATATACGCGAAGCATGGAATATGATTAAATTGAAGAAGTTTTGCTTGTATTAACATACAAGCAGTATTATATTATTATTATTATATATTTGACCAAATGTTCCACTTGCTTAGTGTATTTCTTGCCTAAACAAGAAATAACAAGATAAGTACTCCCTATCTTCCAAAAAACAAAATGAACTCTGTGGCCTAAATTCTGTGAATATTTTCGAGTCTGAAAATTTATCTTTCCAATTACACTAACAATAGTATTCATCAAACAGGCATAAAATAAATATGCAACTTACTTCTGCCATTGATTCAAATATGTGTCTTCTTTTTTTGTTAAATTCCGTTAATAATGTAGAAATTAATTTACCTCTATGAAAAAAATAAGATGTGATTGCCAGTATTTTTTCTTTGTTTCGATATGTCCACATATCAGTAGAAATATGTTGAACTGCATTTATGGCATATTTAACCCGAGTTTTAATATCTTCGAAGTATTTTGGTACCAAGGATGTTTTTAATGTTGTGGTGTCAGGAATCGCATGTTTTTCGTACAAATCAGCCACGAAATCCTTCATGTTCTCCTTTCCGCAAAGGCACTATGTCCAAAATAACCATAGGAACGTATAGTTCATCTAAATATTTTTTCGGGCAGAATCATCTGCTTAGAATTTCGCTCTTCCAAAATAATTTTTGATGATTGTTCTAGATTTCGTTAAACTGCTCTCGAAGATGTTACTAGGACCATGGGTTTTGCTATAGGTTTAACAGAAAATAATTTCCACTATGAATTATGTTTCCGTTTTAAATGATCTGATAAATTTTTTGTCTTTTTACTTGTTTTGTATTGATTGCTAAATATTTTACAATTAGTAAAATCGTTATTTGGAATTTTTTCTCTCTCAGTCTCAATTTTCTGCGCTTATGATTTTCACGTGCAGTTAAATTTTACATTTTTTTCTTCTTCATGCTATTTCACTTTACAATAAATAAAACGTGACAAAACTAACAAAATATAAGAGTGGTCTGCTGTCTTTGGTTGGTGCTGTTTTATAATAACAAGAAAAGGGAATAGTATTAAACGAGAAAAACGAAGCAAACGCAAAATACTCACAGTGGACGGGATGGTATCGAAATGTTACCTTACGCATTTTTTTCAGTTTTCAAAAACTATCGATTGCAAAAAAAAAACATCGAGGTTTTCGATAGTTCTGAACTATCGATAGTATCGATAGTACTATCGATGTTTAACGTACACTAATATATAGCGAATCACGCCACGGTATTTTTTTCTATGATTTTCGTTCACTTCGCTATACCGCTACATCGACTTAGGCTAAAGTGTCAAGAAAGATAAGTGAGTCAACTCCTTCAAGAGAAGCAAAAGAAAAGTTAGCCTTGGCAAAAAAAACAAAAAAACAATTACCTGAAAAAGATGCTTTTAAAAAAAATGTTGAAACTCTAAAACAAAGGTCCGAAAAAAGATCAACTGACACTCAAATTAGTGAAAAATTTATCAACAATACGACGAACTTCTAATTCGGTTGAAAACATGCGCAAGGAAATTTGGGCAGCATATTACCAAAAAATTTCAACTGATGAGAACCCTCAACACTCTTATTGTCCTGTTGGAGAAAAGACTTGGTGTAACTGGCGCAAGTCGGAGGCAGCTGGTGGTAATGCTTTAAAAAATTTCAAGCATCCTCCACCTTTAGATGATGAGGTAGAAGAAATGTTAAAGCCCATTTATGAGGACTTATCATCAGAAGATTTATTAAAGCGCTGCTTGGGCAATTTTACGCAGAATAATAACGAAAGCTATAATTCTTGTATTTGGATTTTTTCGGAAACAAACTTTTTGTGGAAAAAATATCATAAATATAGCTGCAAATATATCTGCATGTACATTCAATGAAGGATTTATGGCTATCTTGAGAAGAATGCAAGTCATGGGAATTACAATTGGCCAACACTCGGCTGAGGTATCTTAAGAGGCCAGAACTGCTCGAAGGGAGCAAAAATCTTTGGAAGAAGAGGAGTATGAGCAAGAAAAAGGTATTTTGTATGATCCAGGCAACGCAGATTAAATTTCGGTAAGATTTATTACAAATGATATTGAATTTTAACTTTAAACGCGATTTTCTCGAAATAACCTTTTTCAAGTTGGCGTGCATGATTAAGAAAAATGGTTTTATCCAATCGTTCTGAAATTTTAACACGTTAATCTGCATATGTTAATGCTTAGAATTAACTACAGATGAAAAAATCGGCATTAAATGTTTTTAGTTATAGCCGATTTCTGGGGGAAAAAACCTCGATTTTCTAAAAAACGCCGACATTTTGTTATTTCTGAACCAAATTTTATTTTAGTTCATTCCAAGGCCGCTTTGGTGCTGATAAAAACCCCGTTTTCCTTTTTTCTCCAGCTTTTTCTGAGGGCAGTTTTCGTGCACGCCAGGTTTTTTTGGTGTTTTTCTTTCAAAAAAATTGTAGCAGACGACAGGGGGCCACAAAAAAATGTTAACAATTTTTTTTATGTAGTACAAGGCAAATAAAGTATATGTACAAAGTTTCATTAAGATGTGTTTTTATATTCAATTAAAAACTAACATTTGAAAAAAACAATTTTTTTTCAATTTGAAGGTACTATGTCCCCTTAAGTTTCTTCTAATCTCTAACCAGGTACACAGTGGTGGTCGAAGCGCAGGTCTCCATTGAAGGAGGTATAGTAGAGACGTTATTTGCCTCAGCCTACTTCACTTGGGATGAGGACCAAGTCCCAAGTAACAACATCAAGAGTCTGCATAAAATAGAACAAAATGCTTATAATTGGCTGTGATGCCAATGCACATTACGCGGTATGGAGGAAACAGTGATATCGACGCTAGAGGTAAATCACTCTTAGAATATCTAAACCTCAAAATACAACCTCAAAAAACCTCAAAATACAACAGAAAGCTCAGGAAATACAAAATAAATGCTTGCAGTGCCTTCTCTGCGAGTCTGAATAGCATCTCAGAGACTGCAAATATACAGAATGTTCTATCCAAAGGTCGCAAAAGGCATATAGGACGACTTCGAACTCACGTCAGGTGGAGGGATGACGACTACCTTTGTGGGCACACTGGAAGTTTCGCTCAAAGCAGACTTCCCACAATGCAAAGTTAGTAATCATAGTGTGATTGAGAAAAAAGACGAAGGTCTTGAGCGGACATCTTACCACTAATTAAACGAATCATCTCATATGAACAGGTAGAATGGACAATAAACTCCTTCAAACCTTTTAACTCATCCGGACTAGATGGAATCATTCCGGCTCAGCTACAAAGAGCCACAGGGAAACTGAGAACCATCCTAGGACACATTTTTAGAGCGTTCATTGTCAAGGACGGCACCGTACTTTTCAAAATTATGCAGACCAATTACCCTCACATTCTTCATATTGAAGACAATAGAGAAGCTGATTGACCTATAAATACGGAAATATCTCTTATTGAAGATAATACTAGACAAATTTCAATTAGCTGGAACAAAATAATAGAAAAGGCATTGGATGATAAGGAAATAGTACTATGCGCTTTCATGGACACAGAAGGAGTTTTTGGCAATGAAAAAAACACGAGTATCTCCACCATTTACTCCAGGGGAGAGATGGCCCTCAAGAGGTGGAAAAATGGACGAGTAAAGTACTGAGGTGCTGAGGTGTATTCGCAATACTAAAGGTGAACACTAGAATGGAATGTCCACGGGGAAGGGTATTACCTCCATGCTATTTTCCCTACCGGTTGACGAGCTTCATGGGACCCTAAAAATTGAGAGATTAACAGCTCTCTGATACGCAGATGACAACATGATGATAATAAGGGGCTCACACTCGGATACTTCGGGATCTAGGTTAGAGAAAGTCTCAAATGTAACAAAAGGAGAAGGAGGACATATACATAAATCCCCGAAAAGATTCACTAGGAAAGGAAAAATCAAGATAGGGCCCGAGAAATTAGAAGCGCAGAGATGGAAGAGGTAATAATTCTAAGAATCCACCTGGATAGGAAACTAACCTGGCACAGCCATCTAAACAAAGCAACGCTGACGGCCACTAAAGTACTTTACGCGACAAAACAAATGCTTGGAGGCAATCGGGGTCTATCTCCAAGGCAGGTACTCTGAGCATACAAACAAATGGTGAGAGATATCATCTTATATGAGTCAGCAGTTTGGTGGGAAAAAACCACACAAAAACTGTGGTTAATAGGCTCAACCAACTTCAAAGGATAGCCTACCTATTGATTACAGATGCAATGAACTGCACCCTAAAGCGAGATATGGATGCCTTTTTAAATCTTGAACCACTTCATCTAAAAATTCAAGATAAAGCGGTAAAATAGACGACAAGCCTACAAAAGGCTTCCAGGTATGAGCCAGGAGACCTAATAGGTAATCTTAGTATCCTGGAGGGTATCACGGCCATAATGGAAATGCCCAGCCTCAGCAATCATCTAAATACTAGAGTAACCTTTGAGAAATGATTCCAAATACCATCAACGAACAAATGGGAGAATAGCCCATCCCCATCGCAGAAAGGAGCGCAAATGCGGTATACAAAGGAGTGGAAGACGAATTGTGGAGTAGGACCCAGGTGAAATATGCACTTCCCCTTTCCCGACAGAAAGCAGTGCTTCTCGTTATCAAGTAGAATTATCTACTGTACTTAAGGCAGCGCATATAATGAAGATAAAGAACATCAAAAGGGTCACCATTAAGATCCTATCAGATAACAAAGAAGTTCTGAAGGCTATCAATAACGATCAAACAAACTCTTCTATATTATTAGGGATGAGGAATGCCCTAAATGTAGGTACGCAGAACATCATCCAGCTGATATGGGCACTAAGAAAACGAAGAAGCTGATACTAAGACCAAAGAAGAGGCTAAATTGCCCTACATTGGTCCCACTTCGTGCTAGGGCTTCACAAAGGCTGACACGGACAGGATCCTATGTGGAGCCTGGCAAAAAGTACTTCCACAGTGTAGACAAGGACCGACACTGCCGTCTAGAAAGCCTAGAGTACCTTCTCAGACGCTGTCCATCAGTATCATGACGAAGATTAGAGCTACTAGGGCTCTGCTCTTCCTTTCAGTTTGGACATCCTACTAGCGTTGAGGAGGCACAATGGTCGCAATGCTAGGGCCATCTGGACCCACTTCATGGATTCATTTATTCATTCAACCTATTATCTTCTACGGCTGTCCTGTATGGAAATGTTAGATAACCCTTCGGCGCTGTGATGTTTTAAGTACCCTTATAATTTTATTAACAAATTAATTGATAAAAAATAGCAAGCTTGCGAAATGAATTTCGAACGCGTTTCAAATATGGATATGACAACATTGTGCAAATTTTAACCCTACGTGTGCGCTAGATGCTTGAAAAAAAAACCCAGAAGATGTGTAAAATTTCGAGTTTCAACAATTTCCGACCGAGTAATCAGAACATGGCGAAATTTTTCCCGTACATTGATGTTATCAAAGTGTAGACTTCAGTGATTTTGTTATGCATGTGCTAGCCCTTTAGCTACAGCAAACACTGGAAGAGAAAACCGCCAAATCATCGAACCTCCTGAAAAATTTTTGAGTATAGAGTGAATTTGCTATTGTCAATCTATTTCGAGCTGACTGTGTACTGAAAAACGAATTAAATATAGTTCGAGTTGAAAGCCGAATGGACAGATCGTACTCGAAATATCGTTATCCGTCGAGAAACACATATTTAGTAATTAGTTTAATTGATCTTAGCTAAATAAATTATGTTACTTTAGTTAAGATCAATTTGAAAGGAGAATCGAGAATTTTTCGCATTGAACTGAGCCGTCTAAAAACCCTCTAACACTAATAAAATAAAAATGAATAAATAAATAGAACAGCTAAGCAAACAGAATGGTTTAATAGAAACAACAACTTTTCGGACTATAGACACAATTTGCTGATGCAAAATCGAGGTATTAAAATGACATTCTGTCCTTACAGGCTGGTGCCACAGACACATCCTCACTATACAGTTTTCGTTGTAAGCTTTTGGTAGACCAAGACGATATTTTCGTTCAAATATTCTGCCATTCAATGACATATTTGAAGTAAATATTGACACTAGGTCTACCTAATTTTTCCACCTGAAAAAACAGAATCCTAAACACCGATATGAACAAACAAAAAACACTGTTTATCAAAATTAAGAATCCATATATTATGATTTAATTTTCATATAAATTAATATCTTTTTCTAAAAATTCCGTTATGAAAATATATAAATATATGTACGACATTCATTTATATATAATATATAGTTATTTTTTTGTATAAAATATATAGATATATATATATTTTTTCCTTTGTAAATAAAATTCTTATAAGACAAAAAAGTCTTAAACAGTCTTTTCGTAGAGATGCGCATTTGTGAAAAACTTTTATTCGCGATACTATTTATTTTATTGGGAAATATATTCAAATTGTCAAAAATTCAAACAAAACTCGATATAAATGCACTCTGCCTCTAACCGATAAGACTTCTTTATCTTACGCTTCTTTATAAAGAGAATCTTTACGATGCGTTTTCATTACTGCATTTCATTGTTTTATTATTCACGTTTTCTGAAAAGCATTTTATTTTTTCAACTATTTTTTTTAGCATTTTTCTTTAAAATCACGATAAAATGAGTTTCAAAATAATACCCCATTTAAGCTAAAGTTTGCCAGCTTGTATTCTATTAGTTAACGGAAAAAAATCGGAATCTACTGTAAGCAAAAGTGGGAGCTCTTATGGAGATTGTAAAAGCATTGAATAAATAGGAAATTGTCAAGCAAAAATTAAAAATAAAACCGAATCGTTGTGGGGTAAATTAATGCGCGGCATAATTGCGACACAACGAAATCAAAATGGAACGTTTCAGAAAATTATGCAGATAAACAGGAAACGAGGTAAAACGAAAACTTGAATGCAACCCATTACACGTGTACGAAAATACATCGTAGCTGGCCTGTAGTGCAAGAATACGTGTATCTACAATATCGCGAATCTCACAAGTTAGTAAACATTTGTTTGGATAAAAGCAGCGTTCTAAGTTAAATATCCGAACACATAAGAAATGAAATCGAATGCTTGGTAAAAAAATAATTCACGTCAGCTTCAACCGACTAATACATATAGATAGGTCAATAAAATCTCATTTCAAGATTAAAGCCTTCGAATTCTCTATTCTAAACGCTTAATGTGTGTTAATCATTATTTTGGTGGTTAACTACAGTAACGTGACCGACCGTAATAGTAATAATGTAAAGAGTTTTCAGTAACATAATCCATTGCCATTAATAAAAACGTAAAATAGTATTGCGTAAAATCTTCTTTGAAATTACTAACACCGTCGATAATTCATTTTGTTTTTGTTTTGTTTTTTAGGTTCGTTTTTCTTTCAGCTGCCTTCTAACGCTAATATATTTTTTATTGATGCGTTCACACATCATACAGTTGAACTGTTTACTGTTTCGAGGCGACTTTTCTCTTCGTCAATTTTCAACAATTCGATACCTAGCTGAATTGTACGTTCGGCATCTTCGCCGGCCGCCTGAACTGTAAGTGACAGATCGTTAAGCGATTTCAAAACTTCTTCGATTTCAACTTCACGCTCCCTGTCCTTGCGCTTGGCGAAATGCAGATAGCAACGACCAAAAGCACCTAGTCAATTAACAATGAAATAATATGCTTTTAATATCAAATCAACAATCAAACAATAAATCTAAAATATTTTTGCGTTTTAATTGACATATCAGTAAGTGTTGTATCTTACCTTTCCATGAAATGTAGATGGGATTACAATTGCGTTTTCGTAATTCTGCTTTCAAATCCTTTATACGCACACATTTGGCAATATTAGAGACTTTAATACAAAAGTCCCGATTGTTACGCTTCCTGCGGATCGGTTGGTTGTTCTCCTTGTTTTCGGAAGACTGCTCGCCATCAGACTGAAAAAAAAGCAAACGTTATAATTATAATGTTCAAGAATATACTTTAAATAGCAGCCTAGCTATTTAGATTTCAAGTTTGTTTTCTTTATGAAGTTTCATATTTATAAATAAGGCTGCTACACGTATGTTCTCTAATTTTTTGTCTGGCGACCATTTTGCTCCGTACAGCAGAATTGGTTCCACTATACGTGTAAATCGGGGAGACACGTTATTGCAACCACAAGTCGCTTCTATAATGCTCTTACAGCTGTAAACAACGTACAATGCCTTTTGAGCGTTTTCTCCTGTATTTTTCTTCCATAGAAGCTTGGAGTCAAGTCCCACATAGTTGACTTTGTTACTGAGGCTTATAAGAGTTCCAATTGAGCTTCAGTAGGCCGAAGAATGGAACCCTATGCATTCTCGTAAAGAGCAATAGTTTCGTTTTGTTAGATTTAGCGCTAAGGCCACGCTCCTGACACCATTACGAGAGAATATGTAAGATGATTTAACCTCTCCGATATGATCGAGATAATTTTCCCTGATATGGCAAAAGCGATGTCATCTGCATGCACTATCACTTTGCATCCAGTTTGATCAACTTTCCTAATGTAGCAAATACATATTGGCCAAGACCAGACTAACTGCTTGTGAGCAAACATGTGGACGGGATTTGACGGCTCGTCACGAAATCGCTTTGACTCGAGCCCAAAACCCACTCCGAGCGGAAGTCGGACGAGCGGAAGTCGGACGAGCGGAAGTCGGACGAGCGGAAGTCGGACGAGCGCCGGCGAGTCCTATCAAAGTCGCTTGTCTGGACCGTCCACACGCTCTAGCTCGGGCTCGCCAGCTTTGCCCTGGGCCCGCCAGCTTTGCCCTGGGCTCGGCCAATATCTATTTGCTACTTTAGAAGCCCGTTAACTGTCTATTCCAAAGTAAGGGAGACAGCACCGGCCTGGGGAGTGTCCGTACTAACTACTCGCTTGAGGGTTGAGCTACCTTAAAACTAGTAAAATACCTGATTATAAATAGCTGATTAATAAGCACGACTAGCTGGGAATCGACATTTTGGTTTTGTAGGAGTGATTCTCAAATACCTGCCAAAACCTGCGTCCGATCTATAATCCTTTGATCTAGAGCGACGCTTCCACTGCCTTAGAAAAGCAAGTTTATACCACTTCGTTTCCTAGCAACTGATAGGAATCATAAGAAAGTCTAAAGCAGGGATTGTATATTACCATAAGCTAAGGCATAGTTCCCTCTAATGTACACTGAATATTAACCGGGATATTACCATCCCGGCCTGGTGACTTACAGGTCAAAAGAAGAAACGGCCCATTTTATATGTGCGCGCTAGAAATAGCCGGTAATAACTAATATATAAATGGCTAACGGTAATGTTGAAGTTGTTTCCTAACTGCCAGGAAAGGAATGTCCCATCAGCGCCCTAAGCGTCTCCCGGTGAGCCCAACTTACATTGGACCCTTGTATGCAGCTCGGAACCAGAATATTTCGGAGATAACAAGTTTTCATTCGTGCAACCAATATTTTTACATAAAGATTTCCATTAAGCTCTTTTCGCCTTTATACACCGCGTTTTTGAATAGCTTTAATTTATTCTTGTGGTCAGATTAAATACTCTTTCTTGCATTCACTGCGAAGAATCTCAATTTCACTATTATTCCTCTGGGGCTTTGAAGTTAGCGATTTCACTGTGTTATTCAGATCTTCCTGATTGGTAAGGGCTTACCTCCAATGTTGCAATCCTCCACGTATACATGTGGTCTGAGAATGACACTCCTGTAAACCTCTCCATCTTGTGAAAATATGCGAATGTACACGGTCCTCAATTATCAGTATTATATATATTATATCTATTTTCAGTTAATATGTCCCTGATTTGAATCTGATGCCTAATCAGAGCTATTCTTTTGTATCTTGGAGTTACTCCTCCTGCCGGTCGTTTTACATTCCATTACTTGAGTCTACGCGAACAAATCGCATGATAAACGAGCTAAATTCAATCATATGCGAATAGCGAAGGATTCCATGAAAGTTTTTTGTGAAAAGATGAGTACAGAAAAAACGCGTCGCTTTGATTTTGTTTGAAAACGAACAGGAAAAGTAGTTGGATCAATAGATATAGTTGAAAAGATTTGCGCAATACTCTAGACAAAACAAAGCAAAAGTTTCTGCTCGATTTCGGCAAGTTTTTCTCAGCAGATCTCACAGTCACTTGGCGAATAACTGTGCGTTACGAAAAAGTATTCCACTTTCTAACTAACCACGACTAGTCAGTTTTTAATATTTACAAAAGAAACCTAATTTGGCGTAGTTTTATTTATTGCGATTAGAATCTAAATATTTTTGGGAGAGACTAAACTATATTACGAAAATATATAGCTATGGTTACGTATAACATTTTGGGTTTCACATGCAATTATTTTCGTATTTATTATAAAAAATTCTACCTTCACTCATGTTCAACATACATTTAAATTTGTAAATCAAAATACACACCCGACTTACTCTTGGCTTCCTCCTGGGTTTTCCTCCTACAAACCGTCTTCTGCGATCCGACCTAGGTGTGACATTTTCTTGCTGAAATTTGAAATTGTTGATAAGTTTAGGTTTTTTATTGACGAAATAACATTTAAAAATTCACTTACATTTTCTGAATTAACTTTGCCACCACGTTGAGCCCGCGACCGATAGATACGTCTTCGTTGTCTTGGTGGTCTAGCATTTGTTTCAACATCAGTATCCTCTGATTTTAAATTTATCGTTTTTCCCGCTCTATAAAATGATTTGAAGTTATTGTTTATTGTTATTGTATTATTGAAGTTATTGTATTATTCATTATTCATTATACAGTCAATTTTTGGAAACCAATTTTTTATCGTTGGTTTTCTTGTCAATCGGTACAAGGGCATAAACTCACTTTTTTACGCCTCTATCGAGATCTGGTTCGGATAATAGCATTGAAAACAATAATTCTACTCCAGTTATTGTTTTCAATGCTACTATCCTAACCTAGCTCTTGATTTAGGCGCAAAAAACGCGACTTATATGCGATGTGAAGCTTTACTTACTTTTCTTCGTTTTCCTTTATCACTTGCAGCACCGGAACAATTTTTAAACGTCGTTCCGACAATAGTTCCCAAAATATACCGGTCGGTCGTGGTGGACGATTACTAACGCGAATCACTTCATTCGGTGTAACTATTAAATCCACTGGTACATCGTATTTTTGGAAAAGATTTGTCGGTAACGTATCGGAAAGCTGAAAAGAGAAACGAACGAATGTAATATAATAATATTAACGAGGTCGTTCTGGAATTTTCATCATAAGCGAAAAATCAGGACGCATCAAATATGAAGACAAATAGCAATGATAATAGAACTACACTTTAAACGATCTCAATTCGAATACATGGATTAACCCCTATTCGCTATCTCTGGTTTGCTCGGGCGATAGTCAGCAAGAAGTCTTAAATGAATTTACTCGATTCGATTTCTCTTATGGCATAACAATTAGTTCCGGAAAAGTGTAAACGCAATGAAAAATTACACGTAACTAAGTAATAGAATATCGAGAACAGTTAAACCAAGAGTCTGATTGTTTGTCCCGAATGATTTACCACGAGTCGGACTCGTGCCTATTGCTTATGGACCCAATTCCTTACCAAGAGTCCCGCTCGTGGTTGTAGGCCAAAGGATTAATAGAAAGTTTGCCGGAAAGTTTGCTTGTTCTGCCGCAGGCATCTCAAGATTTTATCCAAATTCATATATATTATATTTTGGATGGCTTCTTTTCCAGCATAAAATAGGACTTTATCTGAGATCACAGTTCACATAGATAAGGAAAAGTATAGGCCCTGTGGAATACCTTTGTTTATAGAACATTCCTGACTGGTGTAGCTTTCTTGTTTTGTCACTATTCGCCTATCCAATAGACATGTTTTGATAACGAATTTATACTTCATGCAAATCCCATACTCTTCTAGTCGCAGAAACAAAATCTCGTGGCCAATGGTATCAACAGCCTTTTTCAGGTCGACGAAAATTGCTGCCATATGATTACCTTTATTCAATGATCGATTTATGAACTGAACCGCGTCAATCGAAAAATCACTTCGTACGTTACTATACAAATAAACGACAAGCTTTGCTCGAAAAAGGACAAGAATTTGTTCCATACCCAATATGATATCTCAATATGATCACTCAATAATCGAGCAGTATACTGGTTTTGAATATTAAATAAGCTGCCTTAATTGCAGACGAAATATCAACAGTGTGTCATATATAAGACGCAAAGTGAACTTATATGAACAAACTTTCCTGTCTCTAAAAATTAAAATAACCATATGTTCTCAATGAACAAACTTTCCTGTCTCTAAAAATTAAAATAGCCATATTTTGCCTACCATAATTTGCCAGGATCACACTAACTACCGCTAAGTATGCATTATCTGGGCTGTTTAATTTGCATGGTTTATTCTTCCGGAAACAGCTAAGCCCACTTCCGCCAAATAAAGTCACTACCTTCCGTCAAAAAAATGGCGAATGATTTGCCAACAAACAAATTTTAAAAATTAACATCTTCACTCGCAATTTGCAAGATCCAACAATCAAAACTCGATAAGCTGAAGGCTTTAAAAAAAATCCAATAAAAGAAGCATTTTCCGTTTTTAATACGCTTCCAACTAGTATTCAAGCATAAAATAACAGATTTCATTCGCAATATAAAGCAATTTCTTATCACATCGCGATAGGCACATTTCGCAGTTTTTCGTAAACATATTATCGAACACATGCCGGGACATATAAAACAAATAGAAGTCACTAAAATGTTAGGTATTTTCTATTGTATAAAGTTTTCGAATAGTCTGGAAAGTGACAACGAAATACTGCAAAAATTTGATGTAGTAAGACAGGAGATGAAGATGTACTATAGTACAAATGCAACAAACGTTTACCTTTTGAAAGGTACCCGGAAAGAACAGTGCAATCAAAAGAATGGACAGAGGAAAATGGCACGAAGATAACAAACCAAAGATTTTCTAGCTCAAAAATGAAGCTACCATAGATATTTTGGCTCGCTCACAGTTGACTTATTCGGGGCTCTAAAACAAATGCAGTGAATGACCTTTCAACATCGGTGTGCATTGCAACAATTCGAAGGTTCATTGCTCGAAGAGGGAAATGAAACTATGAAAAAACTAGAATTTTTCATTAATTTCTAAAGGTCGCTTGATAATAGTGTCATCGCGATAGCAAAAACTATAGAGGAAAAAAACACTAGACCAAAGCCATCAAACCATTAATATCCCACTCATTCTTGTAGACCAGATTTCCGTAACATTGAAATGACTAAGAATTAATTTAAATCCTACACATGGTGCTAAAATCTAAAGTAAATATAGTCTACACAAATAATCTATCATATTATCAACTTTCTTCTACTGTAAGACGTAACGCGATAAGGTCTTCATCAAATGCCTTACGTAATTATCGCAACAAGCATTTCCTTCCGAAAATTTTGAGCATCTTCTCGAAATGATGCGATATGAAATCGACTAAAATTTAGTGAAATTTAAGAACTCGACACTATC
This sequence comes from Nemotelus nigrinus, assembly GCA_947369275.1. Lineage (NCBI taxonomy): Eukaryota > Metazoa > Arthropoda > Insecta > Diptera > Stratiomyidae > Nemotelus > Nemotelus nigrinus. The sequence goes on from OX376374.1 coordinate 127,236,079, forward strand.
AATAAGATAAGCCAAGAGAAATCGTCGAGTGAGCGATAACTAAAGCACAAGCGTATTCAATTTTGAACAAAACACTGATATGAAACCATTGCAACAGTGTCGTGTAGAAGAAACATTCTAAAATAATCATATTATGTGCGTATATGCAAGTGAAATGATCGCCAGCAATAAATTATGTAATTTGCGAACCAACAAGAAGCTTTACTAACATTGAAACTGGTTGCAGTCAGTCGGCAGTTGATTAGATGTTTGATAAGCGAAAAATGCTTACACAGAGATTGTGTGACTGAATTTGATAATTTTATAGATTTTCTGTGTTTTCGTGTGGAAACGTACTGTCCCCGATACAAAAATGCCAATTTTCTAGGAAGTATCTATCTACTCTCAAGATTATTAGCAGCGCATATTGAATTGAGAAAATGAGAGAGTGTCAGTGAAGAAAGCAGTTTAGTAATTACAAAGAAAATAGAAATTGAAAATTTGCCAAATCGCAACGGTTACTTAATGATGTAGAGGAAGTTTGTATTAAAACATAGGACATTCAAACAAATCTTACCTGAATATCATGAATAGTTGTTGCGATAATTGTTTCGGGTGTAATTATTCCAGATTCTAGATAAATGGAAATTTCCAAGTCGACGAAGCCATTACCGCGTCCAATTCTGTATCCATCTCGGGATACGGCAACTGATCCAATAACGATCATATCAAGTTTGACCTTATCATCAAGTTCTGAAAGTAGTTAAATTGATTTTAGTGCAGAAATGGCTAAAAGCGAATGGAGTCAACAGAAATAAATACGACATTAAAAATGTCTCACTTACCGACATCATTGCGTCCTTCCTTCAATTTTTGAATCTTGATCAATTTCGACTTTTGTTTCTCATCAGCGTCTTGTGCACAATCTATTTTCGTATAGATTGCTTTCGAGTTTCGGCCAGCCGAAAGGTACAAATTCTTTTCACCGCTAAGAACGTGCAGCTTCACATTATCCTGAGCACGGTCGATGTTCACTTTGATGTTTTCTTAAAAACAAATATAAACAAAATTCAAAAAATAGTTCAATCAAAATCATTCAATTTTTCTACTTACTGGCATTTTTAAATTCCTGAGTATCAGCTAGCAATTCAGCAGCTTTATCGCTACCAACGAAATCCGGGATACGATTGAAAATTCTCGTGTGCGGTACACCGCATTTCTCCTCTTGAAATTTCTTCCAAGTTTGAACACGAATCGAGCGTTTCGTGACGACTTCTTCGCCTTGTGCTGGAATAGAACAAACCATTTTCTTTCTTTAATAGACCGCACACACACGCCGTACAAATTGTCTTTTTCCTATGCTACGAAAAGACTTCGGACGCGGACAATTCTTTTATTTTAAAAAAAAAAATATGGCCCGATCGCTCGTCGTTAATTCCCTTGTGATTGCAGACTGAATTTATGCAAATCTGATTGAAGGGAATCGATTAACGCTAGTTTATTTCAAGGTAATCGCTTCTCTGTACGGTCAGATGAATTGATCCGTGGGGCGATATTACATTTTATGAAAATTTTCGTTTTGCAAGCCCAGAATTTGTGTTCGGAACGAAAAAACAAATGCCTACTCGATTGACAAATTAAAAGTAGTAGGCGATGAAGCACAGTGTGTGTATATGGGAATGTATTTGATGGTTCCAGTGATTCCAGTGTGTTTTAGGTTTTTTGTTTCTTTGTTTTTTTCTTCTCGAGAGAAATAATACAATTTAATTTAAAGAATTATTTTAATTTTCCTAAAACAAAGCTCACTTGGTTCTATCAAAAATTACAGAGGCAACATTGAAATATGCATTCCTAACGCAAAATGTACAAAAAAATTGGGAATAAATATTCTATAAAATTCCAAAATTTTAACCTATCGATTGCATGTATCTCGATAAATGGATTTCACTCATATATCACTGTTTTTGCCATTTTTTTTCTATAAAAGATAAATAAAATAAGTATGCATCAGTAAAGCAATTGACATGCATCTGGTCAGGATCAGGTCAAGATCAATACCTTGACGAAAACATCATTCCCTCCAAAATGTACGGAAGACTTTGTCTTTGAACAACTTAAAGTAGCTGCGGTTTTCTGCTTTACTCCAGCAGAGAGTACTATCTGAGTTCAAAGAGATCCTTAAAAACTCAGTAGTGTATGTCAAAAAATTTAGATCACAATATCAAGAAAAGAAAACGTTTGGGTGCTTTTTACGACCCTTCTGAATCTGCGCCTTAGAACATAATTTGACGTCAGAACAAGTGGAGCTTGTCCGAATTCGGTTATGTTCGTCGCGGAATTGCTCTTCTAAATAATGCTCTTTGCTCAAACTATTCGCATTCGCAAGTTCGTGCGAATTCGCATTCGCCGTGAATGGTTCTATTCGCTGCGTCTTGCATATGATTTGCCTGTGCTCAAACTGTTCGCATTCGCATTCGCGTTGATTGAATCTTGGCCTTAACACTTGATGACGTTCGCTTGTTCACAAAGCTTAGTTGTCAGTTGACTTCGTGTTGTCTTGTTCGTGTTCGTAGGTGTCAATTTTAAGGACCTTGGCGTGATATTTGATTCAAAACTCAAATTCGATTAACATATAATGTACATCACTGCCAGGGCTTCTAAATTGTCTGGCTTTATCCTTAGATCCTCCAGACCCTTTGGTAACCTCTCCACTTTCTTAGGGCAGTTTATTGGGAATTTTTATTCTATTCGGAAATTGATCTGACACTGAGAAAGAGAGTAGATTACCCTCAAAGCTTGGATATGTCAAGAAATTGGAATATATATCGCTTCTAAAACGAAAATTGGTCTATCAACAAAAAGATGAGAATAGTTTATAATAGATATATCATTTAAAAACAAGGTAGACATTAAAGGATCTCTGATGAAGGATCACAAAAGATAGAAGGAAACCTTAGAAAGAAATGGATCAAATAATCAAAACCAAAGAGAATTTAGTTTAGATTTCATTTATTTCTTACTGGGAGCTGACGACTGAAGCGATATAGTCCGTGAAAACCTTTATCGTTGTATAGCGACATTTAATAAAACCATACTGCTTAGGAAGTGGTCATATTATAGATAGGGCGGTCAAGTAGCTTATTGAAAAAGAAAATATGACGGCAGTTAAAAACGGTGGAAAATAATTACCAATTTTAAAAATAAGAAAAATATTATCAATTCCCCAAAAAAGATAGAACTACAAACGAAAAATGAAAAAACTGTTTTAAAAAAAATGGATAAAGGTACACAAATAGAAAATGAGAGGGATTTTGCCAGAATATTATGAAAAGAATCCGGACCGGACATAGGAAACTAGACTGCATACAAGATATCACGGATCTTAGAAAATCCTTCAGAGATACCAGAACGGCTACTTTACATCTCACGGCCAACCAAGCACGTAAGGCCTTAGCAGCAGTAAGTAATTCCGGATCTGTTGGGTAATTCGTAGGATTCGCGAGCAGATTTCCATGAAGAGATGCTTTAGATACCTCGATTTCGGACAAATAACGTATAATTCTAAAAGCTCACGGGACAGATCGAAGCTGTTTCGAAGATCTGTAGAAGATGGTCATGCAGTCAAAGATTGCATCAAGGACCTAAATTGTCTCTTCTGCAGGGAAAACAAAGGATGCAATAACAAACGCATGACGGAAAGCAGATAATGTGCATTTTTAAAAAAGGCATTAAACTTCACGTACAAACGAAGGTCGTAAAGCTGAACCTCAATAACTGTCGGGTAGCGCAGGATTTGTACTCAAAGCTGACTTCGTCATAATTTGCAAACAACATTCAGATCTCCATAGTGGCATCTGGATGACAGACGCAAATGGTAAAACAGGGGTTTGCAAAATATAATGCAACAACCAGGAAACGGATATGTATGGGCTAAACTTGATCTTGGTTGATTGTAGCAAGCACTACACCCATAGTGACCAACAAATCATAATTCAAATCGTGGAGTGTCCAAAGCGAAAGCGTGGTTGATTCGTCTATCTTCCAGCTGCATTAATCTTACTCCAGGTCATGAAATTGGACATTGGATGCAAAGCATCAACCCTCACAAAAACATCCGCAAACATGTTCCACAGACGGATCCTTAGGCGAATAATCGAAGCAAAACGGGAGAGCAACCAATGGCGAATAGGGTACACCGACGAGTTGTACGAAATATATGACAGTCATAACTACGGAAACTGCAACCAGCTGGTCATAAGCAGCGAATGGACGAACATCGAATACCTCAAAAGGTATTCGAAGGAAAAGCCGAGAATCGAAGGCCAGTAGGAAAAGCCAGGAAACGCTGGTCTAATTCTGTCAACGAAAACGGTATTTCGTTGCTCGAATTTTGAAATTGGAGAACTCAGTTACTAGATCGAGGCAATTGGAGGTGTTTCTTGCAAGAAACCAAGGCCAGAGAGGCTGTAGTGACTGCTGCGACGACGATTATAAATCCTCGAAATTAATTCATTTATCTACATCTCTACTGAGACAAATATTTGAAAATATAACGGAAGCTTAAGGAAATACTCAACAATTAACGAAATAGATTAATTCGATTTTGCACTATATGAGGAGCTGAGGAGTCTTTCTTCCATTCTAGCTGGTTACTTCTACTACAAATGTTGGTGAAACACCACAAATTCAGAAATTTACTACCTATCAAAAGGAAACCATCCAAAATTCGGTTCTTTTTGATTTTTGAGAAAAAATTTCGAAATTCAAAGAGTTTTATCCTGGCAAAAATCAAACTTAGAAAGTTAATTTTCATCTCAGATTCTACCTATATAATTTATAAAGCTTGTTAATAATTTTTATTGTCAGACCAAAGAACGAGATAAATTCGAAAATGCAGCGGTTTTTTTCAAGATGGTGGTGCACGCGGTGGTGGAGGTAATTCAAAAGCTGGGATTTTTTAGAAGTTTGCCAACATTCATCATATCAAAAAAAAAAACCAGTACTATCCTGATTGCTGATATGAAAATTCGACTGGACTACAAAAGGGGTGGTTTTTTATTGATTTTTGATTACGACTACTGGATTTTATTTTTTATTAGTAGTAATCATGAACATGCAGAAAGATGATGTATTTGAAAGACTGTAATAGTTGATAAAGTGAAAATCCATGTTATTCATGGAACTCAATCACAGTAAACTCTGTAAAAGTGCCCCAAATTGTACATTTTCCAACCTTCGAAATATCGAAAAAAGGATCTAGCATTTTCGATTTTGGCGGGTTTTACGAAATAATACTCTTAAATTGGTAACGGAAGCACTGAAACAGTAGAGTCCCCGAGAATCGTATTTGACAGTTTTCCCCATGTTGGTTCCTATTCATTCCCCGTTTTGATTTGCACCAATCAAAAATCTTCCGATCAACCTAACTGTTAATTGCAAAAATTGAAAGCCAACTAGGTAGGTACAAAAACATGACCACTCAAGCTCACTGTTCAGTTTCGAGACCATGTGATTGCCAACTATATTCATCATCTCCGTTATTGGAGCCAAATGAGATGAACTTGATGCGATCGTGAGCGCTGCATTCTACAAATTAAGCTCTTCCGCCGTAGCGTTACTAACCCACTTTCGAGATTATTTCGCATATTCTATTCACTTGGCACATTCGATAACGATCGATTTTTGGCTCCAAATCAACGTGCTAACCTCTACAGGCGCCATATTGAACGGCTTAACACAAGTTGCATAGCAGCACCGTCTCCTGGCAATGATTTTTTGCCATCCAAAGTCAAGAAATGTTCTTGAGAATCATTCACGACGAGCGAATCGCGACAAACGTGCAATTTTCTATTCTGATCGCACAGCCAACCAGCACGAGCCTATGAATCACCTCAGAAAAATTATGCGAGAAGTGAAGTAAGCGCGCGCCAAATGCAACCACGTAATTCGTTCGCTTTACTTCATGACGAATCGGACGGATGCTTCGAAAAAGCGAGGCGAAGCAAGGTGCAGCTACCTCTATAGCCGATTTTCAGCCGAATTTTTGCTTTTTGCCCATTGCTGATGGTCACTGACCCCAGTCAGCACTACCGTCAGCCATCATTCGTCCGTACTCGGGGCGGAGCACCTTTGCCAAGTCCCGCTCCATGTCCCGTTTTCGTTCGACAGCATGTGCACGACGTGCAGGTTATGCGGCCAGGCCAAAAATCGTTCGCGCAAAGGATCAAAATCGAAAAGCATTGAATACTTACTTGTTGAAGTGGCTTCAGCAGTAACAACTGGCGAGCCAGTAGCATCCTCTGGCGCTGGCGCTGGTTCGGTTTTCTCTTCAGCTACGGCTTCAGTTTTCGGCTCCTCGGCTTGCTGGCCCTCCATGATCGTAACTGTTTATTTTTTTCGTGACCGGAGACTCAATTTACAGCTGTGCCGCGACGCTGATCCTACACGCGCACTTGCCAATTCCAACACTTTTCGGATAGTGCGAAAATTCGTTCGAAAACTCGGACAGCTTCGCGCTATTCTCAAGGCTGTTAGTAATCAAAGTAATATGACCGCCCGAAATGAAAGATTCGCGACGTGCGTTTCGTATTCCAATCGCCGTCGGCGGTTCAGAGGCTATTCTCGCGTCAGATGTAAAAATAGAAAAATTCCGAATCTGCCGTTCACCACTACTGCTTTTTACTTTATGCCACTTAGCTGTGCGGCTACGAACGATACGATCTACTTTACGTTCGCGATAAAGTCGCTCTCGTGCGGGCCGTGTTCGATTCTACTTCTACGATCAACCAGCAGCGCCAATTCGAATGAAATTCACTATGCGAATGCCGAACAGCAGGTAGAAGAACGGAAAGCATGGAAAATCGAAAGCAGGAGTGGCAATGCATTGCACATATCGTCGTGTTTTGCCGTTGGGATGCGTTGTAGCCCGTTTGTCGTAGGCGCACTTTTTATTGTGAATTGATGAGGTGAAAGTGAGGTGAACTCTTGTACAAAGGGGAACAGAATGGAAAATTGCAAAAATTCATTTTAAAAAATCAAAACATAAATAAATATCTATAAACATCGATAAATAAGATAAACAAATATCAAAAACATCAGCTTTGAAACTAATTAATTCAAAGCGTCTATTAGTTGCGGGTAAGAAGTGTGTAGGAATTTACTTTGGTTATCTGCTTCGTTCGTAGCTGCATTTACTGGGCGCTTATCTCTTATTAGTCACACATTGTGAAAATGTTTACAACACACTGGGGCAAAATCCAATTTTAATCTCGAGTGTGCATAGAGGCAGTTTTCAGGTTTGTCATCTGTTCGGTTTTCCGCGTAGTTGCGCTATTTTTAGCTGATTGTTATTTTTGAAAGTGCTGTGCTGAAAGAAATCATTTGCTGTGACTATGTTTCCACTAGTGTGCATATAACCTTTGTTTTTATTGCTCTTAAAGCTTCTGAGTGGAAGAATAGAGAAAATATTGGATAGCACAATATATGTCCCTTGAGCAATTGTTTTTTTTTTTTTTTGAATAAGAAATTTGTGGGTTCTTTTGTGAAATTCTTGATTAGCATGTGTAACTAAAGTGGGATCATATTACAAGGAACACTATTCTCTTATTTTGGTCGCCTTTAGACCCCTTATACAGTTTTCTTTGACCATGGGGCTGTTTCATTTATTTTCTATGAATCAACTAGATCCGGAAACAAATTCATTCGTGATTTTGATTGATTTTTTGATTTAGTTTTATTTAACCCCGCCCGCAAAACAAAAAAACGCAAAACAAAATTCCCAAAAAAAAATCCCCAATACATTATTGTGAATAGCAGTTAAAAATGTATCTCTTTTCTTCGTCCTATCTGCTCTCTCTCTCTCAACAATGGCTCTCAACAATCTCAAAATTAACAACCGGTCAAACGTCAAATCAACTGTCAACATATTCGTCACCGCCCTCGAAATCGCGTATCTTTTTTCCTCCTGTGCGCTTCAATTTCTTCATTACTTTCCTTTTCAAACGTCACTTTTCAGAATTCCCCAAATATTGTACGCGTCTACCGCAACGAGATAAACAAACATGAATCCAGCCTGTCCTCGCTGAAATCTTTTTCGGATGTTGAACTGGTTATTACATATTCATTATTGAAATCGGAGTGTTCTATCAACTGGTCTTTAGAAAGAATAGTTAAATTCTTAGCGGCAGACGGCGCAGAATAGTGCCCTTGAAAATCGCCATAAAAGAGCGTAATAATGGCATCAAATCGAGAACTTGTTCCACAACGATCAGCATTCAGTACATCGGAAAATAACAAATCGAACTCGTCTGGGAAATGGATAAAACTGAATGTCGGCGGAAAGATATTCGTGACGACACGGAGCACTTTAGTCAACAAGGAGCCGGACAGCATGCTGGCTCGGATGTTTTCGCAGGACGGTGCCATGAATCCGAGTGACGTCGACGATAACGGCGCCTACTTGATCGATCGTAGCTCGCAGTACTTCGAGCCGATCATTAACTATTTGCGACATGGCCAGCTAATCTACGACGCCCATTTGAATGTCGAGGGCATCTTAGAAGAGGCCAAGTTCTTCGGGATCGAGAGTTTAATTCCGCAGCTTGAGGCGCTGCAACGAGCATCCAATGTGCATTCAGATCACGTCCCATTGACGAGGCGTGAGGTCATAAAAGCTCTAATCCAGACTTCCTACCTGTCCGAGATTCGTTTCCAAGGAGTGAACTTGGCTGGAGCTGATTTACGTAAGCTGGACTTCAGGAACATTAATTTTAAAGTACACTGCACACCTTCGTTTCGAATGACAATTTTTGAACGGTTTTCAATTTTCAGTACGCCTGTTTGCAACGGTGCAATTTGTCGCATGCGAACCTCTCCTACTGCTGTTTGGAGCGCACTGACGTGTCTTATGCCAATCTGGAGTATGCACAGCTTGTTTCTGTGCGCGGTCTATGTGCCAATCTCGAAGGAGCGAACTTGAAAAGCTGCAATTTCGAAGACCCGACCGGTGTCCGTACAAATCTGGAAGGGGTGAATCTGAAGGGAGCGTGTTTGGAGGGCAGTAACATGGCAGGTGTAAATCTGCGTGTGGCTAACTTGAAGAACGCCAACATGAAAAACTGTGTGCTGAGATCTGCGGTGTTGGCCGGAGCAGACCTGGAACGGTGTAATCTGTCAGGCAGCGACTTGCAAGAGGCAAACTTGCGAGGTGCCAACCTGAAGGACGCTGAGCTCGAACTCATGGTTACTCCGCTACACATGTCACAAACTGTCCGCTAACTGGCAGCGGAATGAGGTGCTTATTGTGATCGATTTTTATTCGCTAAGGCTTTTTTAACTAGGTTTTAAAGTTAAATGATATTTAATTGTAATTTATTAATAATCCGCAATGGAATGAATCGAGTTGCTGCAAACGCCTATTTAAGCTGTTTTATACTAATGTTTTGTCATGTGCATATGGCTGCATATAAAATACCAATAAAACCATGACTATTACTATTAATCACTAAACGTTTTTGGCATTTATTGTCCCCGAAACCAGCCGAAGACAGAGTTTGAAGCGTGGATTTATGGCTAATTTACGCTATTGATTAGTAGAGTACTGATTATACTGAGTCTTAAAGCTACTATCGTTCGGTGGATCCCCAGCTACAACTTGTGCTGATAGCGCATTGTTCTTTGTGTTGTCTTTTTCATCGATGAAAACGACTGGGAATCTTACATCGAGATCATTGTATTCTTCAACGCTTTCATCTCGATCATGCTCTTGCTTCACCGCCGTCTCGACTTTTCCCAATCCAGGCGGCCATTGTCCCTTAAACTCGATTATCTGTTGCATTTCCATCTCGCTGACCAAGTTGAAAATTTTCGCTTTAGCCACGTTCTGGTTGCGAGGTGTAAAGTTCCTCAGCGTCGAACCGATTCCAAGCAGAAATGCGTCGATTGGGTCCATTTGGAGATCACGTGGCGCTGTGCTTTCAAAAGGATGGAAAATGCGTTCTCGTCGGCGTTTGATTCTGAGCTCACCTGTTGACTCTTCCGTTTCGTTCGTTTGCATTTGACTCGGGTTCGGATTTGAAGCATTCGACTGTGATTCGAATGTTGGAGATGTTCTGTTAGTGGATTTAAAAGTCGAATCTACGCGGTCGTTGCTATCACGAATCGAAATATATGGAGCTAGAAACTCCATTTCATCTTCGTACCGCCACTTCCGGTATGGTAAACCGTCGTTGAATGCGTCGCGTCGTTTCCGCAGAGCTCGTCTGTAGGAATCCCGTAGATTAAACCACGAACGCTTACAGAGTGATGCTGTTGCACAAGAAATATTATTAAAATGTTATTGCTAGTAGTCATAAAACTCAAGAAAAATACCTGGTATTCCCATAGCATATGCAATCTTCTCCCAAATCTCCTCTTTTGCGCGACTGTCTATATAGCCCGGATGATTTCCGGCATACAACGGTTCATTCACTTGCACTAACTGAATCAGACGACGATTGTTCATGTATGGAGCTGACATCTCTTTTGTTTCATCTCCACTGCCAATTAAGACTTGACCTGTCTTCATTGATTAGAAAACTCAAAAAACCTCCATACACGTTCAGACAAATGTCATATCAGTTGCATGCCCCCATATGTTGTTTGTCTGATGTCGGTCTGCGTCTGTCAGGTCTGCCGGCACGTCCAATTTGAAGTTTTTAGTATTGCCATATAACATTTTAATTTCCGGGTTTTTACTAACCACATTTAAAGTACCGTTATTTTAAACAGATCGTCCAAAGGCCGGAAATGTACATTCAAAAATCTGTTATTTTGTGTCAAAATTAATAAAAGTGTTCCCCATCATATCGGGGATTTACCCGAATTGCAACGATTTTTACCATACCAAATTCAATTTCACCACTTGTCGCATGACGTCTCTCAGCTTCCAATTGTCATTTTGATTTTCCAATTGCACTGGCAATTGACACTTCTGGAATCTTCCTCCTGTCAGCGGCGAGTCATCTTTGTCGGGCATCATGTTTATTTTGTAAAACGATAGCCGTACAGAAAACCTTCAAGAAAACGCGACGATCTGATTCGAAACAAACACAATTCACGGAGAAACGATAACGGATCGAAATGTCGGTAACGGCTACGGATCGTAGTACGAATGGACGCGGTGGTGTTACACGTGTCCTGGCCAAATTGGAGGCCTCCGTCGCAACTGGCAATTACTATGAGGCACATCAAATGTATCGGACACTCTATTTCCGTTATGTCGGCCAGAAAAAGTTCACAGAATGCCTGGATCTACTCTATAATGGTTCGTTGACGTTTCTGAATTGCAATCAGCAGGGTAGTGGTATCGATTTAGCGATATTAGTTGTGGACACATTGGAAAAATCGAACGAACCGAATCATGAATTGTGGATTAAGAGACTTGGGGAATTACTTGCGAAGACAAGTTCGAGTGCAGTCGACCGGGAAACATTAATTGTAAGTGCTACGAAAGATATCGGGGAGTAGAAATGAATTGCAGGTTGTTGGCATAACGGATTTTTGGTAGTGTTTACAGTAGATACGAAATGCTTCTTGTATCCAACCACAGATTTGCTTTAGCTGAAAAAAAATCAATCTTGATCGGTTTGCTCCCCCACATGCCCTCTATTATCTAAGAAAAATGCATAGTCTTCAGACAACATCCTAACATTATGCATTTTAACCGTTATGCATAATATAATGCAATAATATTTCTACAATTTACATGTCAACTAACTGTAAGTCGCATTTCAGAACCGGGCCGTCAAATGGAGTGCGGACATTTCGAAAAACGATCTTGGCCATCCGCTTATGCACAAGCTAATCGCCCAGACGATGTGGGCCGAGGGCAACATCGAATTAGCCCGCCATCACTACTTGCTATCGCGTGACGGCGCCAGCTGCGGCGAAATGCTTGTCCATTTAAGTCGCAACAAAGGCTATCCGTCCGAAACCGATCTCTTCATCGCACAGATCATTCTGCAACAGTTGTGCTTGAAAGAAACCAAAATCGCGATGGAAACTTTCGAAACGTATACCAAATATCATCCGAAAATTGCACGCAGCGAACCACCGTTCTTGATGCCACTGCTGAATTTCATATTCTTCCTGCTGAAAGCGATCGAAATGAAAGGCAAGCTGGTCATGTTTAAAGCACTCTGTGATCTCTACAAAGCATCATTGGATCGCGATCCGTCATATGGGAAATACCTACAGAAAATCGGTATGCTATTTTTCGGCGCTCAGCCGCCGCAGCAGCCTGCCATGGGCGGAATTTTCGGAAATATATTCAATCGAATGTTTCAAAGTTTGGGCGAAGAAGATGATGTACCGTTGCCGCAGCCACAATCACAGTCAGGGAGCGGATCAACAACTAGACCAAGAAGAAATGACGCTTCATCGGAGTTAGATTAATTGGACATCAGATTGCTATTGATAATTATGGTTTTAAATTATTTTTGATGACAATTCATTTTTCGAATAGGAAGAATAAAGAATACGGATTGAAATTGATCGGGAACGCATAAGAATATAAAACAGGCCTACAGAAGCGCCATAGCAATCCAGAAAAAATGGAATTGTGTTTGCTTCGTTTTTTTTGTATATGCAATACACGAAATGTTAGTCCATACGAAGAAGTTATTTTTATTGAAAACTTGTGATAAGAAATAAAAGACCTTCTCTTAAGCTCTGCACTTTCTTGCAGCGAAGTTTAGCGTACATCAATGAATGCAGTACACGTGGATTGCGTGAAAGATGTTTTTAGTGTGTTTTGGGAAAGTCAAACTTTCTTGTGGCTATACAAATCAAAGCAATAGCTAACAATTAATAGTTTCTCGCCATTATTATTAATTTGTCAAGCTTTAAATCGGTATGAATAATGCAAAAGGACCCAACAATGCCAACGTAAGGGAAAGAAAGGACATTTTAACCTTGTCTCCTGCAAATTAAAGAACTAGGCTAACTGGCCTCGATCGTCTTAGGCGAGCTCCATGTATTGAATCCATAAATGTAATAATCTAACCAGAAACTACCTAGTAACGCTTGAAATGAACAATATGGCTTTGCTAACGGGTTACATGCAGTCACGTAGCCCTTTTAAAACGATTTATATGCAGTCGCAGCCCATTAAAAGCGGTTTTTCAAAAAAAAAATCCTGGAAAGACATCTTGATTAATTGACGCTAACTTTTATACACATATTAGGGTGACTTTTAACTTATTTTTATGTGTTTTATTTGAAAAAAGTGATTTCTAAAGCTTTCTCTAAAAAAGAAATACATCTTACGGTGCGCAAACATCTCTGGATTGGATCTAAAATCAAAAAACAACAAATCTTTTTTTGCTGTATTTTTTACTTTGAATATAAATATCACTACCTCCTGATGCGAATCAAGTAATAAGAATTAGATATAAAAAAAATATTAAATGGGATTAATCTGCTGCCTGACATATCTGATTCGAATTTATCCAAACGGTCAACAGCAAATCAAACAGGAAAGCTGTCAGCTTTCCAGCCTCTTTATATTCATACAAAGAGAAGAAGAATCACACGTACACAATTCCAAATTTTGACAATTGTCTTCGTAAATTTCGGCTCTCAGCTCATCATCTTTCGATCGTACGCAAACGATATTCGAGGTACGGCAGGTAGCACATATGTTTGTAGTTGATTCGTGCAAAAACAACTACTTTAAATTTATCGTGCTCGAAATATTTGACAATAGCTTAAAAACTTGATAAAGTGCCAAAAAATTCGCGGACTGTGCGCGAATTGCGAAAAAAAACAATCTAGGAATTGTATCAAAATTTTTTTGACATCTCACATTTCGCAACAAAACTCTCAAAAAATCATTTCGAAAGTAGAATCATAACTATTTTAATAATTATAGGCGAAAGGAAAATATTTTTTAGATAAAGTAGCTTGTGTTCTTGAGTTTGGAACTTAAAGAAAATGTCAACAGTTGGCGAAAACCGTGAAAACGACGATAGTCATGAAAGCCCTAACGGAACTATCAATGCTTCACCACGGATATCAGATGGCAATAGTCCTTCTTCCAACGTACAAAACAATGCCAGCGTGGGCCTGTCTGGTGGTGCAGTAAGTAACCTGACTCCCGCTTCTTCTAGATTTCTAGAAAGCAATCTTAATATAACTTCCACTGCCGAGTCACAAAGTGGTGAGGATCCGCCTCAGGTTGTAGATCCGCCCGCTGACGAACGTTGCTGTTGGATTTGCTTTGCTTCCGAAGAAGACAACAGGCTGGCAGCTTGGGTACAACCTTGTAGATGCCGTGGCACAACGAAATGGGTCCATCAGAGTTGTCTCCATCGTTGGATCGATGAAAAACAGAAAGGCAACGCCTTGCGTAGCGTTGTTTGCCAGCAATGCCAAACCGAATATATAATCGTGTATCCGCCCATGGGAAATTTCGCTATTATCCTGGAAGGTTTCGATAACATTGTGAAACGGCTCAGTCCGTTTATTGCGGCTGGAGCCATTGTGGGGTCGATTTATTGGACAGCTGTGACGTATGGTGCGGTAACAGTTTTGCAGGTAATTAAAAATTAAATTACATATATACAATCGCAAAGAAATCTGATACTGTCTAATATTTGTGATTATGTCATATTATACTCCTCTTCAGCTGATTCATTAAAAAAGTTATGTTTGTCTTTAAATAATCTCAATCTAAGATGGTAGTGATTAGATACTAACACAATGCTCATATCGTGAGTATGTTGAATAGCGAAAACTTCGCATACATCTACCAATTTTTTACTCTATCAAAAGACTTAGATAACTATAAAACAATTTATATTCGTTTTTCAAAAGTCTAAGCTACACCCTAGTCTGATGTTCTGTCATTTAAAAAAAGTACTTTTTCTCATCTTGCCACTGCAAGTAATTTAGTGAACACTCAAAAACGAAATAATAAAATAATAATGAAAATAAATAAATGAAGAATTAGAGCAGTAGGGACAAAATAAACGAAAACTTTATATCTGAAGCCCTAGGATAGGTTAGGTTAGATTAAAGTGGCTGCCGATCCACAGAGGTCTGCCGACCGACACACATAGGCACAAGAGAGCTCCGTTGTGATTCCACAATAATTTTTGACTCTCTCCTACTCACTGAACTCGGGAAACCATCTGCTTCCCTTGAATCTGAAGCCGTACACAGTAGAAAAGGTACTCAAAGCTATCAACTAGAGCTCCAAAAATGTAACAGCAGAATGTGAGATAGTTAAAGAAGACACCTTGAAGATTATATAACATTTGTGCACCCCATACTCGATCAAAATGACTGATGTCTCACGCATATAAATCTTTCGAATGCATTCAGGCCCTGAACACGATGAAAGAGTATGGAAAATTAATTAACTCTAACACTAACAGTTACTGTGTACACTCGAACAGGATTGTTGAATATTCAATAACTAATTAATTTTGAAAGGGGGAAACTGATTGAATGGCCTAACACCCACCGCACTGTGCTGAACTGCTAGAAATCTATCTCTTGCAAATCGAAGAACGGATAGATTGAAAATGGATCCAATACAACAGGCTGTCGCATATTACAATTCATTGCCGAACTCGGTCAAATCAGCGAAAAATATAATAGAGTTCAAGGCATACTTGACGTCTCACTTCAAAAACACCAATCCTTGATGAAGAAGATACCAGATTTTTTTGTAGACTTTTCTCTGGACACATGTCAATGAGGACAAGCATATAACTTAGGGTATGAAGTGTAACTAAAATTAATAACGATTGTATCTTCCTTTATACCAATTTTCAATTGTCTGGGAAGTACCAGGACGATATGTTTGATGATACGTTGATGCACACGGACCATGCATACTGATTGATTGATGGAGAGAGTGGAAAGAAGGAGGAAAAAAAAAGAGTGCTGTCGTCGGGATAACTGTAAATCGGGTTGAAAGTGAATGAAAGGAGGTTATTTTTAAATAAAAGGAAAAGAGTTGGCTATAGAACAGAATCTTGCGAAACTCCGGCATTGGTAGTGTGGACGCAGGATTTGAGTTCATCCAGAACACCTTGAAAGGAGCGATCTGTGAGGAAACTTTCAATCCACTTGACAAAACGGGATGAAAGCCAAATAAAAAAAGCTTGGCTATTAGGTCAGGTCACGATTTCGAAACATCAAGCTCAACGAGTGTATTGAATACCTCTCTTGTGTGGAAAAATAAAGGCCCTAGTTTAAAAGCCCGCAATGAAGGGCTAGGAAAATTCGGCGATAAAGGTGGCAAGAAGAACGTAGTAGCAAAAATTAGAAAAGGTGTTAGCTTTATTCAGTGATTGAGTGAATACGTTACCACCATGTATGAAGAAAAGGTCGCACGGAAGAACCATAAAATATGTTCATGATCATTGGAACAAGAGACCAGTATGTCCAGCAATAAAAAATAGTACCTATGAACAAAAAAGACAAAGCAAAAAAATAAAAGAATTATTAAAAAAGTAACGCAATAAAAGAGTTGATTACTTAAAAACTTCAAAACAAAAATATAAATTACTATATTTGTGTTGTTTCATTACAATAATCGCTTTTAGATGACACCTCATAAAAAAGAATTTTATGATTTGGTATTTTGATATGATCCCGTTTGCAACGCATCGCAAGCTCAAAAAGAAAAGTTATATAAATGGCAAATATATCCTCTTTGATAGCAGCACTAAGCGGCATCTTCAGCCAAGAATTAGGCCAATGACAAACTCGGCGGTTCCAGCGAAACGTTTCGCGAGAGGAAAACCGAGTCGGTAATCACCCATGATATGAGTGTCGAGTCGATGTCGATAATATCGACAGTTTTGTCGATTGCAATTTGCTTCGCGACGTTACATCGACAGGTAGTTGGGTATATGCAAAATATAAGTTATTTTTTTGGAATATTCAGTCGCTTATAAAATAATTATTAAAGGCTGAAAATAACAAACGCCAAACAATTTGAACGCTTGGTATCTCTACTTAAGAATAACGAAGAGCTCGCAAGAAGCTTGTGGGTAAAAAGGCGAAGTGAAGGATAGATGGAATAGTTTTACAGAAGAGCAAAATAGCATGGGTCTACCAGTAAGAGATATAAGTGGCTGGCAGAAGGTTTGTTATTAAGACATCAAAATTCTTAAACTCGTATGGTGGTGGACTGGACAAAACTGGTGGTGGACCGAACAAACAGGTTTATTTCTCTCGTTTTGAAGAGTGTGTGGTTAATTTACTGAATTTGTATTCAGTGTAATTTACTGAATTTGTATTGAGTGTGTGGTTAATTTACTGTGTATTCGGAATACCGCGCGATACGAGTGTGGAGCCTGCATCGTCGATTTTACCTTGTTCCACAAGTAATCAGGCAACCTCAGTTGTAAGGGCTGTAGCACCAGCTGCCATAGATGCAACTTCTTCAATGGAAAGAACACCTCGAGAAAGTAGATCTTCCAACGCCGACCAACAGAAAAGTAGACTCCAACTACTCGAAAAGCAAACTGAGCCACAGGAAAACATAAATAAATATGTCGCAGAAACTCTGCATTTAATAAAAAAAAATTACCTCAAAAAACACTAGTTAAAATTGCGAGAAAAGTTCTTACAAATAAAGCAAAAAACCCTGCAAATTTATGAAGAAGTTGCGAGAAATAAAAAAATACATCGTGCGCAAAAATTGAAATTAAAAAAAGAAATGTATGAGCTGCAGCTACAACATTTTAAATTATCCACAGATTTGTGACTAAATACATGAAAACGTTAATTTATTCTTTAGTAAAAATTAAAATGTTTTCTTAGCGTTTAGTAAAAATTCAAATGTTTATTTACTGTTTATTGAAAAAATAAAAATTAACTGTTACTACTTTTTGCATTGCTATACTAAGTTCTACCGCAAAGATTGCATTATTCGTCGTCAAAAAATAAATCAAAACAATTCATTTCACAAACTTTCCAAAAAAAACTAACAGATTGGTTTTAAAAACTAAAGTTGTCCTCGATTTCGATATGGCAGTACTTATAAGTCGTTTCGATCGACTCGCGCAATACCAAAACGCCATCGACTCGACAGCTTCGTCGAATATCGACTAGCAATCGACTCGACACTCACAATACGGGTGATTGTCTTGCCTCGCAAAATAGCAAATGAATGTCTTGCCCCGCAAAATAGCAAATTAATATCTTGCCCCGCGAAATAGCGAGAAAAATGCTATCGAGGGTGCAATATCAACCAATCTGGACAAAGTGAAGGGCTTAGTTGTTAATCTGAATCGACGTTTTCTGGAGCTGACCAAATCAGTAACCTCTGCCTTATTTAAGCACTAGATAACACTTTGACAGTCATCATCAACGCATTCTTTCTACTGATGACATACAGAAGCATGGAAACGAGTCAGCGTTATAATGCTTCCGAATTCATCCAGTCTGCTCTCTTACATACATAACTTCAAATGTATCCTTTATGTCCATACTATCTCTCAGTTGAATAATTTTCTTCATCAGCGAAAGCATTTTAATTATAAATCGTGACCATACATGGGTTGATCTAAAAGTAATGATAATCAATACGAACCAAGGTGATTAAACTTTAAAAAAATATTTATATATCAACAAAGTCTCCTAAAAAGTCCACCTATTTTCCAAATCCAAGATACCATTAGAAAAAAATGATTTGTCTCTACTCTACCAAAATGCCTCAACAGTGGCCATCACTTCGCTATCATCTTCAAATTTCATGCCCCGAAGATGTTCCTTGAGCCGAAGAAAGAGATTGAAGTCACTGGAAGCTAGATTTGGCAAATAGGGCAGATGTTCAAGCAGTTCGAATCCTTTTTCTTGAATTGCAGCCATCGCAGCTGCAGCCTTGTGAACCGGTGCGTTGTCTTGATGAAACAGCACTCCGGCTCGCAGTTTTCCGCATCTTTTTCCCTTAATAGCCTCCCACAATCTTCTTATTTGGTCTGACCTTGATATAGTGGCTCCCTTTTCCAAATATTTTACCAAAATTCCTTCAGCGTCCCAAAAACTGAAGCCATAATCTTCCCTGCCGAACTCGACACTTTGAATTTCTTCGGCGTCGCGACAGAGGGTCGCATCCAGGTCGTCAATTGGTGTTTGGTTTCTGGATCAAAATGGTTGATCCAGGTCTCGTCCATGATCGCGAAAAAAGAAAAAAAATTCTTCTGATCTGCCTGAAATTTTTCGAGGTTCACCATCGAAATGTCGACTCGTTTCTTCTTTTGCTCGTTGGTTAACATTCTCAGTTCTCAACGCGCAGAGACCTTATTCATATGTAATTTGTTGGCAACGATTCTTTGAACACTGTCATACGAGATCTCTGTGACCTCAGCTACATGCCTGATAGTCACTCTTTGATCTGCCAACATGACATCTTCGACTTTTTTCACGTTGTCTTCAGTGAGGGACGTGGACGGACGTCGTTCCTTCCTACACATACTCGACACCCTAAAGATCGCTTCTTTTAAATACACTTTCTATTTCAGATCGTCGGTCATAAAAAAGGGCTCGCATTGATGGAAAATGGCGATCCCTTAGTTCTACTTATTGGTCTCCCAGCAATACCTGTAGCATTAGTTTTAGGCCGTATGATTCGATGGGAAGAAGCTGTACTGCGAATTATTCGAAATAAAAGAAGTGTTGCTCGCAAATTCCCGCTAATGAGTCTGATAGTTCCATATCCGTAAGTCTTTACTATCTCTCATTCGTTTCGCAATAAAATAATAAATTACAGGGACGATGACGAAAACGAAACGAACAACCAAAATCACACAGCGCCAACAATGTCGGATGCATTATCAGTTACACGAATATTGTGCGGAGCTCTACTTCTGCCAACGATATCGTCGCTTGTCGGACGCTTGCTTTTCGAATCGGTTGAGAACACTCTTCATCGAACCCTGCTTGGCGGACTGACGTTCATCACGGTCAAGGGAATATTGAAAATTTACCTGAAACAACAACAGTACAATCGGAAAAAAGAACGAAAAGTCGTTGACTATACACCGACAAATGTTCAACACTATATCCGACATATACGGCATTCAGCCGGTGGAATTCCAGAAAACGATAATTTAGTGTAAGTTTTCCATGTTTCTTCTTCATTGAATTGCTATCAATTCAATTTTTTTTTGCCTACGACAAACGGTGAAATGTTTAAACCAAATCAATCTAATGGCGTTATATTGTTATGTTTTATGTTGGTTCTTGTTAAAAAAATAAAGAAGAGGAATTATTCTGGAGGTGGAAGGACAGATGTCGCGATAGAAAAAGACAAGTTTATCGAGCAAGCCTTAATGTTTTGAAAGCACAAACTTTGAGCAAAATAATCAAGATAATTTGCTTGATTGATCTGATGAGAGTTTTTTTTATATCTTAATATTTTGAATTGAAGAGATGATTCAGGAAATTTTTGAATGAAAAGATATTTCCGATAGATAGCCACAAAGCGACTGTACGAAAAACAATGATGATTCTAATGACAATTATGATGTGAGAGTTGTAAAATTACATCAATGCCATTTCCATATATTCTTGCTTTGTGAATAAATTTTGTATATAATAATCGTAGGATATTACATAACTAACAACTTTTACACCCATTCTGTCGCGAAGCAAAGTTGTAATTAAATATATTTTTGAAAAGTTATTAATGATTTTTATTTTGTTTCCACTATAAGTCGAATTCTCGCTGATGTTGACTTGGGGGGGAAAGCTGGAAAGTGACAATCTTAGTTTTAAAAAAGTCAATGATACTCAAATTCCAGGTAATTTATTTTATTTTACATAAAACTATGAATATCCAATACATATTAATTGGTAAACATAATACATAAAACCATTAAAGCTAAAATTATTAACAACCAAAGTCTAACATGAGAGGACGATTCTCCCCATATAAATTATAGTGCACACATAATATAACATATACATATATATGTTAACGTATAAAATAGTACGTATCTAAAACACGATCAATATCACAGAAACTTTCCAATGACGTCATTTATTGTCAGCCGCTAGCAATCATTTCTTTCGAATGATGCTGTACATGGTCCTTGTTATGTTTATTGTAGTTGATCGATTGATTCGTATTGTTATGATGCGTCTGAAATGAAAGCGCAAATAATATTATTAATGAAAGTAATTGTTTCAAAGTAATTGTTTGAAAAAAAAACTGCATTAGGCATTATTTAAATGCGTGATAAGTGTTGCTTGATGTCATAAGTAAATGATATAATAGAAGGTGTGTGTATATGCGTCAGTGATATGACCGCAATTCAATCAGTCATATAGATACGGTTTTTAATTGAATTGTGCATTTGATAGCGTGCTTAGACTTTGACCTTTTTAAAGAAAGTTTTTTTTTTTGTTTAATTGCGATTATAATAATGTAAGAAAGTTTCAACGGCAAAAGCTGATCGTTTGATTTTCTAATGAAAATGAGCTGCTTATGTTGAATTTACTGCTTAATGCCAATTTTAAAGGCGCGATTCGTTAGGCGTTTTTAAATCTACCTATACAAATTAACATGGAAATAGGTGGTTGCAGAGCTTCATATTTTTATTCAATACTTTGGTGGTGAAAGTTTAGTTTTCCCAATTGACAAGTAACTTGCCGTGAAGGAACACTTTACAGGCGTACGCTGATTAACGACAGGGCTACGGTCCGGGAAAAAGCGACGTAAAACGAATTATACTAATCTTTGGACTTGAAATATTTATAAAAGGTAAACGGATACAATTTTCCAATGCAAAAATCATATTCGAAACGAAAACGTCGTAAGTGCAAGGCAAAAACGTCGCTTAATCGAGTTACTGGGTGTGAATCGAAAAGTGATGTAAGTGTGAAACCACTTAAATCGGGGTACGCCTGTACTTTCGCCGAAATCTGGCGAAATACAAAAATTTGCCGGAAAATTAGTAAAAGATAAAACAAAAACAGTAGTGTTTTTAATTTAGCAAGTGGTTGTGAATGTGTATCTAAAATATGTTAAGCTGATAAAAAAAAACATGTCTAAACTCAACTTGATGCACCACATAGACGTTAGGCAATTTTGCCGATAGATGTCTGGCTAGTATGTTTGTGTTTTTGTGGTTGTGTGTTTGTTTTGGGTGGGTGGGTTTTCATCGCTTTGTTCGCTTTATTTTGTTTTTCTTAAGTACGTTGTCTTCTCGTCTATGTTTTGTATATTTTTGTGTGTTTTTCTTAAATTTTTGATCCCTACTACCACCTATTCGTCCTCTGGTAGTAAAATCTCCCGGCCATGGTGCATCAAGTCGAGTTTTACCGTAATTTTTAAACTATTATTTATTTAATTTTTTTAAGTACATATTTTAAAACTATCGACATTGCCACTTTCGAAAAAGAGGGAATCTTATTCAAGAGATTGGATAATATATAAAATGTACTCTTTCGAAAGGAACATTCAAAGTTGAATGTAAAATCTAATTGCTTTAGTAGAACAGTTTTCAATCAAGAATTTATTTACTGGCCTTAAAATTCCAAGTACTAAGCAATGCTCGTATTGACTTTGTGGTCCAATATTTTTGCAATACGAAACTTTGCGGTAAAAATTATTTGGTGATAGATTCAGAGCTTTGTAGCTAATACGGAACTTCGTGTTAAACTAGACAAATTTTATTAACTGATGACTATTATGGGCAAAAGAAGGACTCATTATGATGGGAATATGCTACTTTTAGCTCATTTTGCATGCACCGACTACTTATTTAACTACATACAGATAATTTGACCGGTAATTATTGCAGCTAAAAGAAATAGAAAAAAAGACCAGACGGTATTATATTACCCCAACACTATATTTAAATTTTGATTTAGCATAGATCAGTTAAAAATACTCAAGGGTAAAAGCTGAAATGTCAGAATTCTTTAAACCTCCTTTTGGCCGAAGAAAAATAAGGGAAAACAAAGAAAAATTAAGGATTCAGTTACTCATTAGCAATAAAATAAACATAAATAAAAAAACGTCCAGGACACGTTCTTCCATGTTTTAGAAAATGGAAACTGTTCGTGGATTGAGAAACAAACGGCAAAGCGAATCACTTTAAGCTCTGTTACAATTCGCGAAAAAGCGCTTAAGGTTTCTGAAAATATCGGATAGCTCTTGTTCAATTAAAAATTTCTTAGCTGGGAAAGATTTAAAATAAGGGTTGACTTGCATAGCCTTAAATTGATGCAAAAGAGAATACACAGGAGGGTGTTTACACAATACAACAAATAATTGACGCAAACGAGACGGAGTTGTACTAAAAGTCATACTAAGTCGAGCATTTATTTTAAAGGAAGAGCTGCTTTAGAAGAAGAGCTGCTGGTTTTAAATAATCCAAAGATCGTTATTGGGGAGTTTAAATGCAAACCTCTGGTAATCTATTCTTTGGATAATCCCCAAGCTTAACGGTTTCGCCAAGTCAGTCGAAGCATATTGCACTAGGACTAATATTGCATTTAAAATTTTACTGGTTTTAGACAACGCAACCAGCCATCCAATCTATTTAAGTCATATTCATCTAAATATCAATGCTAATTTCTTGCTCTGACACTTGCATACTATTTAACTTAAGCTTTGATTAAACCACTTTTGAATCTGGATTTAGAGATAGTCGGAGAATATTAGTTGACTATATTGCAGCATTCATTGGACTCTATCTCTGTAGATTGTGTGATGTTGATGCTCCTTGAGCAAACGTGTGTGCCGAGTCCATCTTACAGGATCATTGAAAGTTATTTTATTGGAAAAATATTCAACGTTTATCAAGCCTCTTATAGCATAAAAAATGAAACGTGAGCATAATACCAATCTTCTTGAAGAAAGTGGGGCCAGATTTAACAGATTTAATCTGTAATTGTAAGATGGTAGTGAATGGAAATTAGTTTCTCAACATACGTTTGCAAAACGATAATTTATAATTTAAATAATGCTACCAGCGAGTATAGAAGCAATAACGAAGATTTTAGATAACATTTTTGTTAGTAGTAATAACGAAGATTTAAGCTTCTGTAATCATGATCTTGACAGTCATCATGTTTTTGCAAGAATATACTAGTGAGAGCCTAAAAAAGAATTCAGTGCAAGACAAGCTTTTTTTTATATTCCGATAAGTTTCTTTTAGTTTATTTTTGACTCTTTGACTTGCAAATAAACAAGCAGAAACAAAGAAACTTTAACATCAGAAAATTTGACTAAATAACATGTTAAGATGGATGGGGATGGATGATCTTTGTGAAAAATAATAACAGGATACTTTTTGGTTGAATTGTCGACAATAAATCGATTAATTAATCCTTGGCTTTTAAAGCATTTTAACCAGGAATTCTCTTGTTATAAAGTCTATGCAAGGAGGAAATTACGATTATAAGTATATTCAGACTCAGAATGGCGCCTAAATTTCGCATAACACACGCCGTTACTTCTGCTGGAAATCTAGTTTAAGACGATTCAATAAAAACTTCTTTTTAGCTAACGAGCCAAATGAGTTTTAATGTGAAGTTGATTCATGTGTCAATTTGAAATTTTTAAAGATTGAATTGGGAAAGTTTGAAGGTTAGTAAAAACGTCATACGGCTTTCAATAAGCTGCAATATGTGAGAGAATTAGATTTCATATTTGATTTCAGATCAAAAGTTCAAACAAAAATCGTTTTTTTGCCTATTTGCACTGCTGATCTAAAAATCTCTACAAATTTAATACAATTGGTATTTCATTAGTTTCAATTTTATTGAACGCTTAAGCTCACTATGCAATATGTTCTCAATATTTTACATTACCAGCAAAAAGAACTGCAGATTTTAAAACAAGAATATCATAAAATAAACTAATTTGCATATTACTTTGAGTTCACGATAGTAATGTTGCAATAAACTGTTGTATAATGTCAACTTCTTTTCATCGACTCGATGATACTACTGAATGTCATGATCCTGTGTGATCGTCTTTATTAAGCAAGAAATCAAGCCTCATCAAATGTTTGCCTGTATAAATCTTACAAATAATATTGGAGTTTACCCACACTGGGCGCTTTAAATTAAATATTCTAGAAAATGAAATTTCTAATTTATCTATATGAAAACACGTGTTTTTTCATCTATAGCTGTAGTCATTAACATAGAAGTGCTGAAACGTAATTGTAATCTACGTTCTGTGTGCACTTTTTTCACGTGATGCACTCATAAAGCACTGCTATAGATTTCAGGTCATGATTATTTCATTTTCAATAAGCCGTATATCATAGCATAATAAAACAATCAACAGTTGAAATTGATACCGACTTTTGTATAATGCATATAAATTCAGACAATGAGCACCAATGAACTGCTTGTATTTTTAAATGCAGTTTTGGGTTTTACTCGGCCTTAAGATAAATCCTGTAAAATGGTAAAGGAGATTATAGCCCAGTGAAATCCTACATAAAAAAGGCGAATCTTCGGAAAAATTAGGGGAAAGCTGAATTTTGGTGTGAACCTTGGTACTGGTGTGTTGAACAAAATGTCAAAAGTCCCCATCGATCCGAGTGCTGCGTCATTTTTTATACGGGGTCAAAGGTCACCAAAAGTGACCTTTCCAAAATATCTCAGCTACGGTCACGTCTTTCGAAAAAAACAATGTATGACGAATTTGTAGCTTAAAAAATTTCCAACATAAAAGATTATATAACTTTTTCCTGTAATCATAACCGTTTTTGAGATATTTTGATCTAAACATTTGATACTAACAGCATCTTCTTTCTCAGGGCATGTAAATATCACCCGATTTTGATTACGACTTGGAAAGTTTGTGAGTTATTTTTTTTATGTTTAAGAGGCGCATAAAAAAAAACAAGTAAACAAACTTATCTACCATACTCCAGGGTAGGTGGAAAAGGGTGCTCCGAAAAGTTACCACCACCCCCCGCCCCCTTTTGCCATATAACTTGTAGGGACGTCTACTCGCTACTCTCTTTTCGGAAATAAACTGTATTGCTGCATCATTGGTATGGGATTTTCCACGAAGAAGCAGAACAAGACAACAACATTGCAGGTTAAAATAGGTTTTGTAACATATCATGGCGCTAGGAGTATGAAAAAGCAAGATAAAAACATGGCACAATTCTGTAAACGCTCATTCTTGACATTATAGGGGCTCAACCCGCTGCAGACTATCCCCTAATAATCAGTTTTTTACCAATCCTGTGATGACTACGTAGTGCCAAAGGGACATGACACGTCTCGAAACCAATTTGCACCTGAAATTACTTGACCTTGCCCTGATCGTTCATGGAATAGACGGTATGGAAAAAAAACTAAAAAACCGGCTATTTCGGGATTGTTCGATTGCGGGGGTGGGTAGGGTGGGGGTAGGGTTTGGGTGTAGGGCTAGTCTCACGATGTCAATAATAGACAATTTACAGGATAAAAAGTGATCATATCTTGTTTAACAGTGCGCAAAGAGTAGGCAACGAGCCTATTTCTGAAGATTTGGGATGGATGCTCAAGGATACCATTTCATGGCAAAGGGGGATGGGAAAACTTTTCGGAGCACGCTTTTCCATCTACCCTGGAGCATGGTAGTTAAGTTTATTTACATGTTTTTTTCATGCGCCTCTTAAACATAGAAAAAACAAACTCACAAACATGCCAAGTCGTAATCAAAAACGGATAATATTTACATGCCCTGAGAAAGAGGAAATTAATAGAGGAAATAATTCATAGTTACAAATGTTTAGATCAATATATCTCAAAAACGGTTATGGTTACAGGAAAAAGTTATATAATCTTTTTTGTTGGAAATTTTTTAAGCTACAAATTCGTCATACATTGTTTTTCGAAAGACGTAACCGTTACTGAGATATTTTGGAAAGGTCACTTTTGGTGACCTTTGACCCCGTATAAAAAGTGACGCAGCGCTCGGATAGATGGGGACTTTTGACATTTTGATCAATACGCCAGTACCAAGGTTCACACCAAAATTCAGCTTTCCCCGAATTTTTCCGAAGCACCATGTTAGATTTCTCCGGACTATTATTAATCTTTTTTTTTGCCAAAACTGGGTAAATAGAACGTACGTATCAATTTCGGCTGAACCATTGTCAAATAATATCGATAAATATGATTATTGAAGATACATATACAAAATAGCGGATACAGATAATTGCGACTGTTAGCCAGAGAGCTGGCTCTATTAATTTTCCCTCTAACATACAAATAAAATTTATCACATCATCATCATTTTGATAAATTTTCCATACTTAAGAGACAAGAATAATCAAATCGGTCAATAGCCAAAACTTTCCGACAATCTATATTTAGAAAAATGCTGTCTCATTGAAGAAGATACCCCTACTATCGTAAAATCTTTTATAGCCTTGGAGTGTAATCCTAGTTAATAAAATCATATTGACATATACTACTAATAAATACTGTCTTCTATGCACTTCTAATTTTCATTTTTTTCCTCATTTCCGCAATAAAGTCAGCATCGATTGTATCCACTGACTGATTTTTTTTCTCGATTAGATAAGAAATATGATTGTTTTACACGAAGACGTTCATTCGATTATTTTATCGCTACAGTTGTTTCGTGCAATTTCGATAATGCTTATAAATATATCGTGTGTAAATAAGACAAGCTTATAATACGCACTTATACTAACATTTAATAAAACTTGAACATTGTTTACTAAACTCAGGATTTAAAGTTTTATTCGATTTTGACTTTATCATGTGAAATATTTAGGATCTATTTATGAAATAGATACGATTGGCTCCTTGTACAGCAACTTGGAGCAACTTGATTTTATGATGTAATCGTGAATTGGACTAAAGTCGAAATGCATATCATTCAAATAGTTGAAAGAACTAGAAACTAATCTGAAGTATCTTGACTTTCTTTCTGTTTGTACTTCACAAGTGTGATAAGACGCTTTGTATTTTGTCAGATAAAATGGAGTAGGGTTGTTCATGATAACAGGCCGACAAAGGATTTTTATTCGAGGAAGAGAAAATAATTACAATAGTTCACTGTCGAAGAAAGTCATCGGTTATACAACGCTATAGCTGATTGTTATTAGAAACGTGAAATGGTTTTATCCGGTTTAAACCAAAAATATGACAATAGACTATGAGTATTTGCCAATAAATTTACATTCACTGACAGAAAATCGAGCGGGAGCAATAGAATGAGCATGTATGACATTGGCTTAAAATTACAAAGAATACTTAAATTTCACATCACCTCTGCTTATAATCTTTCTTATCATTTTGGGTCAAATGAGCTGGCACAGCTTCTAAAAAGCTGTTATAAAAGAAAAGATCCGAAACACTAATTAGAAACAAAAATATAAAACCAAATCTACCGAATTGTATGATAATCTAGGTTTCATACAATTTGAAAGATTTGGTTTTGACTGCAAATAATAACAGTAGAAAATATACTTCATGTAATCAAATGCCCAAAAGACTTGAATTTAACAATGCTATACACATTAGTATCTAATCAAAACATGTCTGAATTGACTGACTTCAGACGATAGCTAAATCCTTTCCAACAGATTCGAAAATTAACACGGCAAAATCATATAATCCCTTTATCCAAAAAAATATACTTAAGAATTACAGTTATCTTTCACTGGAAATTTTACACTAAACGAATTTTGACCTGGTATCAGAAACTGCTTATAAATAACGAGTGCTTTTGGCGTCAAGGGGATTTTTAATTAGAAATAGATTTGTAGTAGATTGTTATTATGATCTTATGATTGTGAAATGATTTTGCGATAGCTTATCGAATTGGTGATAAAACTGTACGAGAAATAATGTTTTTCCTTTGATTTAAAAAAAAGTTTCTGTTTTTTTTCTGTAGTATAAAGTTAATGCTTCATAAAACATTACAGCAACTCTGAATTTTGACAAGATGATTTAAACAGACAAGAATTTGAAGACAATTTTTTTTAAATGTAAATGTTGCATTTGCCGTTCATGTATCGCAGTCTATCAGATATTCGTTATTGCTTGTATCAGCATATATAGCTAGAGAAACATCGGTCCCTGGGTATGAATGTTTATGAACTATATTCATTTATCATTCACTCATTCACTTCCCTGATTTATCTGTCATTATTTGTGGTGATTTCAATCTACCGTCTACCTTTTGCGATCAATCCGTCTCGCGTTTTACCTGCCTTGACGGCTTCTCCATTTCCCTCTCATCTTTCGTTGCTCAATGTTTATTTTCCCCAGAGCAATTTTATTCCCGACACCATTGGTCGAATAATGCCTCTGATCAGTAATTTATTACTTCTTCTTTACATGCTTAGGTTAATCCTGATCCTCACTTTCCTCACCTTTCTATGAATTTTAGCGATGGCCAGATATCACGCACTTAGAAGGTTGTGGTACATTATTAATCAGGTCCTGTTACCCTTTTATTCAACGCTTCATTTCCTTATAGCCAAGCACACTCTTTTTGTTTGTTTTCACCGAAAAATTCCAACAACGTTTTCGTGAGTTGTTATCACTGCTCGTCGCTAAAAAATATCAATATTTAAAATAAAAATATAATATATCAACATTCAAAGTATAATCTGCCATCTCCTCAGTGTCTACTATCTGATAAAAAAAAGAAATATTTAGGGTGCTATGTTTTTTTTCCTATCTCGTTATTAGCCTTCTATATTCCTTTAAAATTGGTTTCACTCGCCTGTTACTCCTTTTGTCAACCGCCTTTCGGCGACCTCCCTTGAAGTGAAAACCTCCAGTGGTCCAAAAAGAGGAGCCAAAATATTTTTTTTAATTTCCTTGA
This sequence comes from Nemotelus nigrinus, assembly GCA_947369275.1. Classification (NCBI taxonomy): domain Eukaryota; kingdom Metazoa; phylum Arthropoda; class Insecta; order Diptera; family Stratiomyidae; genus Nemotelus; species Nemotelus nigrinus. The sequence goes on from OX376374.1 coordinate 127,265,891, forward strand.
ACCTCGTTTGTCCACACGTTTTAACCTAAGCCTTTCACTTCAAGTTTTCGCATCATCTTCATAATTCGGTTAACATTAAAAACGTTTTTAACTATCGCCCACATATCACACCTTTCCTGTTGACTTAAAACTGTTGGAAAGAATTGTTCCCGTTCATGATCAACTCTGCCGTGCTGGGTACAATTAAATTTCAAACGTGGAACACGGTTTAATCACTTCCATCAATTTAGTGGAATTTTTCGGTTTCTTGGCTTCGGTTTTTGACATTGGGCACAGCTGATGTCAACTTGAGTCAACCACTGCATCCTGCTTGATAAGATAAATTATTTTGGCATATCTGCTCCCATTTTTTTGGTTTTTCATCCTACATCTTCAATCGCACATTTAAAGGAGTGCAAAGTAGTTCTATTTTCCTTTCCTTTTATCCCTCTTGTGGTGCTTCTCAAGGCTCGTGTCTTGGCACTCTATTGTTTGTAATTGTCATCAATGACCTTTCTCTCGTATTTACGAGAACATTGAAGTTTCTTTCCATGCGGACGATCTTAAGTTGTTTCGTGAAAATTATTTTAATGTCTAGTTATGTATTTTTGTATTAAACTCAACTTATTGTCTTTTGAGTATTCCCTTTCAGGTAATGTATTGCTTCATGTGGATCAGCATAAATATCCTGGAGTTCTGTTTGGCCAAAAACTAATATTTGATTTACTTACGAAAAGTTGCTGGTATCGTTCTTCGCTGCTTAAGATATTCCTAGCCAAGCTCCACGTATGTTCGTTTGTTTGCCTCCTATTTTCTCGTGACTTTCTGAAATTCTATTCTCTAGGCGTCTGTAGATTGTACCTTGATCGCATTTTTTGCAGAAATAATTTAACGGAATTTTCTCCTCGAGTGATCAAGAACAACCTTCTAGGCATCGGGCTATTGTCAATATTCCTTTTGCTTCTATGGAGTTTTACTATCACTCTCTCCTTTTGTGTATGCTTCGCAGGCATTATGATCTCCTGTTTGGGTTTTTGTTACTGTGTTTGTCATCTATTAAGATTCATATTTTGGATATCTTACATTCTATTCAAATTAATTTCTAATTTAATTAATAACATTATTATTTCATTTATTATTAACCCCTAATCATGATTTGTTTTGTATTTATCAATTTTCTAAATGGATTTTGTCTGAATTTAATCTAAATTGGTCCAATTAAATACATAAATTAATAAATTAATTATTTGAGGCCTTTAGAACCATCAAATTGATCGAAAGCATCACCACAAGATATAATAAAATTGAATATTGGGTAATGCACTTTAGGCAGTGCAATTATTAAGGGTGATTTGATTTGATTTAAGGCAGTGCAATTATTAAAGATCAATCGGACATTTTCATTAATATAATTATTATAATTAATTTTGTATAGTATTGTTCATTCAGTTTTTGACCTTAAATAAAATACATTACTAATTAGTTTAACCTTATCTGATATAGTTATTCCTTGGAATTTCTTTCGACAGTAAAAAATCGTTAATAATTTACATAAGTTGAAGGTGCCAATGCAAGAACTACACATATATTACACTGACTCTCTTGCTGAAAATTTTTTAATTTTAAATATGGAGTAAAATAATACTGAAGAAATAATCTTAATCGTAACGAAATTCTGAAATAATCGTATTCACTATCGCTAAGAGAAAATCACATTGAAAATAATCGATCAAGCACATGCAATATCTACCAATTTTATTTGTTAAACAAACGCACGCAATACCTCTAGTAATCTGAATCTAGCAGAAATGAAAAAAAAATCACATCTGAGTAAATTGCCTATTTTTAATATTTTACTTCATTTAGCCACATGTGAATTCATTATCATAGCAGATATAAAATATCGTAAAGATGAATGCCAACTTAAAAAAAAATACTGGGAAACATACATATTTAAGTACTTTCATTTGTCATCAAATCTTTTGTATTATTAATAACAGTTTAGATGATAACAAATTAGTATATACATGCCATAACATAAACTCACCGGGTTCTTATCCACATTATTTGCATTGTTGAATAAGTTGATATCCAAAGCTTCTCGTTGTTTATTCTTCGATTTGAAACGACCGGATCGTGATATGGAAAATCGACGCTTGGTTTCATTCAATTTCTCAGCAGGTAAATCTTCCTTATGAATAATACTATCCAGAAATTTAATTTCCTTAGGCATTGTGTACACAAAACGAACTCAAATCACTCGCCGGCAAACACAAAGAAGCGAATTAGTCACTTTCAAATTGATGATCACTGAATGCACTTGCAATTCACCGAAAAACACCTTTCCGAATGGAACGTACTTGCCCGTTCTCAATTATTAAATTGATCTATCCGAGAAAACCATAAGTATCACAATGAACACAATGAAACGCAATCCGCCGTTTGTAGTGGTTGAATTCGGTAATATACGGTATTGTCGCTTTTCTTCGCAAACTGTTGTTAACGCCATCGTCGTCGCCGTTTCATGCCTCCTTCTAATAAATAATTGCGAAAAATAGAATGAAGTATAAAAAATGATATACATAAAGACATTGCTCTAAGATAAAAATTATTTTACTTGTATTTATCAATCGAATCGGTTTAATCGAGACACGATCTATTTTTGATTAGATAACAATTATTTTCGCTGGAAATCGAACAAATGGCGAAACAGTGTACATGTCGCGGTAAATTTTCATGTATGGTTTAGTTTAGTGTGGAAATTTCGCTAAGGTCCGAAGTCAGATACAGATACGCTTCTTATCAGACAGCACCTGAAACTCACAAAATAGCCACCATTTCGTACTTTTATTAGATGATATCAAATTAAATCTATATGGCATTATCAAGAAATCATATTAATTTTATTTTAATGGGTTCAGATAGGTATTTTATTACTACGGAAATAAATAAGTCTGGGGTTAATTGGAGAATAAAGTCACATCAGAAGCGAGATGAGAAGAAAAAACTCATCTCAATGCTTCTCTTCGAAAATCCTGTTCATTACTATGTTACGATTAACTTTTCTCAAATTTCAAGCTGCATATAGTGCAAATTTAATCGGAAACGTTTGTAAGTAGCAAGGGCGTTATTACTTTCTGAGGCTAGATGTAAGTAATTATAAAATAAGTATGGGAATCACGGTATTTCTGCAATACTTTCACCATATTACGACGAATATAATTCTCAAAAATGATACTTTTCTCAAAATAAACAATCTATCACTATATTGCCATTATCAAATTTTGCACAAGTGCAATAGCTCTACGAACATGCATACACACACGTATCAGATAGCATCGTAATATCGCCGGTTGCCAGACTGAGTGATAATAATTCGGAAACGATTAGAACTGAGCTGTATGCATTGACTTTAGGTAAAGGTGTATCGCAGTTCATTCTTTATTTACTTCTATTATTTTCATTATCACAAAACACATGCACTTGCAGAATCTTCGCATACATACAGACATACATCCATATGAACGCATCAATGATAAATCTAGATTGATAACAAGCTTAGGTAACGACTTAGTATGACTCTTGATACAAACACACTTCAAACAAAATTATATGTACTGTGTACTATCAGGTGGTTTTCGATTCAAGGAGCCTATTGTAAACTTGTTTGTAAATTCAAGATGTAGGTCTCATGTGAGAACACTCAACTTTCTTATCAATACTATCGATTGTAATCATATCAGGTTTGCCCTTGATTAATTTATTGATTGTCAATATATCAAAATTAGCATCTAGGTTTAAGAAACAATCTTGATCGATTATTGATTGCCGAGGACAGTTGAGTTTATATGGATAATATGTACTGTAAGTGTTTATGGCTCCGTTTTATTTCGATTGTTGGCGACGGGTCGATACTACATGATGAATGTTACTGCTGAATGTTGAATGGGAAACTAAATTTATTAAATTAAGGTGATATACTTTAGAATTTTAAATTCTATTGTTTTGTTAATGGATCAATATTTTCTCTCGGAACTAGATATAGTTTAATATCTTGACGTGTATCGATATATCGAAGGTAATCTGCCCTCTTCTTCAGTGTTTATTGATCACAGTGCCCATCGAGCGCTGAGGAAGAGGTAAATTACCGTCGAAATATCGATATATGTCAATTAATTGAAATATATCTGGCTTTCAGGAAAAAATTGGTGTTCTAATTAAGTCCTTTGTTTTGAAAACAAGAAAAATCGAATCAGGTTAATTCGATTGTTATTGCTTATTCATTTTATTAAAAATCATTCAGATATGGGTCGATCGTCATGTGCAATACACTTTTGTTTTCCAAATACACGAAAAATTTCAACTTTTATTTGAACCGGTTTGCTTTAATTTTTGATAATATACCTGAATGGTATTAATTTCAGACGAATTCAGCAGTACTTACAAAAACACAAAATATACGGCAAATCGATTTATTGGAAGCGTTGTGTGATGTCGTCAAACAAGGTGAGATAATAAATTCGCAATTTCCATATTTCCATCACACAAAAACACTTGCACTACAAAATATATTTCAAATATTATTCTCTATTTTTTTCGTAATGCAATAAATGCAAGAAAATCCAAAGCGTATATCTTATGAGTATATTCAGCTTGTATCAAGCATCACGAAACTGTTCCTATTAATCAAGATTCAATTTTTTCTATATAACATACATCCAACATACAGAACGGTGCTCGACACAACGGGCACGAACACTTCTTCTCCAGCCAAACCTCTTTCTCGAATTCATTTTGTCGTGATGCAAACCATCTGGCCAAACAATCAGCACACCACATAGGTCGACAATAGCAATTCCGACAACGTTGCTCCTCGGGGATTGCGTCTCCGTTTTCATTGATATCAAGGCATTGTTTTTGTAGTTTAATATTCGGTTCGACTAACATACAAGCAAAACAGCTATCTCCTATCTGATTTGTCCGAAAGATCGGATTTAAGGCAACCTGTTCCTTGAATGCATCAACGAACCGATCCAAGATACTTTGGTGGAATTGAATGTTGGATGCAATTGTAATTGGGCGACTGACGCGATCTTGAAGATTACGAAAGTCTAAGGCATTTATGCGAATTTGAAATTCATCAACACCAGGTCGTGTTGATTTCACCAATATATTTATGATTTGGATTGAGTCGTTTGTGTCCTCGGCCATAGTAAATGTTTCACTCTACGGAAAATTAATTTTAATAGTCATCTGATGATTTTTTCATGATTGTTTTCATTACCTTGTTTACATTTAATGTTGTATCACTTTGATGCGCAAAATAAACTAGATAAGGTGCAGTTTTTATGATCCAGTTTTCGGTAGCAATAAGTGATGCAATTGAGTTGATTTTCATACGAAGAACATCTTGCCTAAGGAAAAAATATTATTCATCGGTTGAAAGCAAAATACAGCATTTTAGAACATTAAGGTAACGTCTATGTATGTATAGTAGAAAGGAGACGTATAGAAAAAGGAGACAGATTTGCGTGCTATTCAGAAAAAAAACAGAATATTTAGCACTTGTTTTTCAATTAATTAAAAATATCTAGTTATACATATTTCAAATAAATGTTATTTAAGGGGAAGTTTTAATTCACTATTTTATTGCAAATTGCTACAGAAACGAATTGTTCACCAATAGAAATTTATGGTCAGCATTCTTTATCTTAAATCATCAGTGATTATTATTTTGATATGAAAAACCAAGAAACCTTAGGTCAGTCAAACAATGTGGAAGACACCAAATTCGAAGCAGTCGCAGCACAACAGTAACTTGCAGAAGCATTCAATGTTTATAGATCTGCTGTTGGCAAACACCTAAATGCAAAGGGAATAAAAACTGAGAAATCAGGTATCATATCAATAGAAATAAAGAAACATCGAAAGCAAAAAAAAACCATTTCTGAATTGTTGCTTCTACACATCCAAAAAAAAAAAGAAAAGAATTTTTAGACTTAATAGTGAGTTATGATGAAAATTTGATCTATAACGACGATTCAAAGCGGAAACCAGCTTGTATAAAGCATAGTAAGGTAGCTCCATCAAAACCAAAACGAAATATTTACGTAAACCAAATTATGCTGTGTATATGGTGAAGCCTATCACAGATCGAAACTATCACTGATGAACGTGATCGACATACGCTTGAAGCTAGTTCTAACCGAAAAATGACTAGAATCCTACAATAGACATAATAAAAATATTTTTCAACATTTTCCTACAACAATTACTGGGAAATAAAAACTGGGAAGTTCTGCCTCATCCGCTGTATTTACTAGACATTGCTCCTTGTGAAGACTACTGACACACTGCTGGTATGGATACCATGGTATCGTGCATACCACCAGTGTATCAGCCAGTTCTGAGCTAATACCAGCTCGGCAAAGCGGTACATACAGGGTATCTACGCCTTTGGACGGTATAGATACCGGCTGAATTTTACCCGGTTTAGCGAAGATTTTACTGCCAGCAGAGCCATTTTCCAGCCAGTGGTGAGTATTGTAACCCAACTCTCCAGTATATAAAATTCATTGACAAATGTCACAGAAGGATTTCATTGTGAAAGTGACATATAGGGATTAAAATGGATAAAACGGCAATTTTTGTGGATGCCTGGAGGAGCCATTTTTAACTCCCTGTTCCACGAGGACACCCCCGTTTTGGTGGATCTAGTTTTTTCGGACAGTTGTCTTGGTAAGGCTCGAAGATTGTCCTGGTTCTAATTTCATCTTTATGGTGTAATTTAAATGCAGGCCACAAAGGCCCGCTATAAGGCAATTTGAATGGCCTTCCGAGACCGCGTACTTTGGATGCCTCTACTTGACCCTTTTTACGCTATTACTAATTCGAAGGCTTTGTGTCGTTTCATTTTCTGTAGACGCAGCCCGCATTCTAAATTTTTTTTAACTACATATGCTCGGAAAGACTTTTGAAAGTTCCATTTTTAACAAAAATAGTTAGACTAGCACAAATACTTTATTAGCTTTTAATTTAAAATAATGTAATGATGAAGGTTTATCGCCATAATGTTTGCATATTCATTTTGCTACTTCACTTTTCATTCAGTTTCTTTCAAGGCAATTACTATTTTTCCGCATTTTGTTAATGAGCGACTAATTTGTTTGATTCAGTTCAAAATGGCAATAAGAAAATATGATAAAATTATTAAAGGCTGTTGTGGTCATGACTGTTTTCCGCTAAAACGCGGAACAGATTCCTCCCAGAAGGTTGAACTCTCCACCTAAACAATATTTTGTTAGTTTGCGATACAACGTGTGAATTGATTTTATATTTACTCTTGTCCAAACACGCCGGGCTCTGCGCTTTTTCAGCAACAGTATCAAAGCTCGTCGTCGAAACATTTTACTCCGACGGTGGGCTCGACACGCTAATTCGCTTAGGCGTTTTCTTTCCATAGCTAATGCCTCAGCTTGGAGCTGTAATTGAAGCGAACTTGCTAATAATTGCAATAATCGCTTTTCTGATTCCATATCACTTTGCGCTACACACTTAATTTGACAATTTTCACTTTTGACAGGTGATGTCACACAATACCACGCAAACGCAGTGTATCACCCTCACAATATATGAATACCGTGGTATCGATAACCTGGTATTTATACCAGCAGTGTATCAGTAGTCACTGTTTGTTCCTGCCAACGAATAACGAATTTCTTCTCTATTACATACTAACGAATCTAACGAATGTCAGTATGTAATAGAGAAGCTCAAAATCCGGAGATGAACTGAATAACTTCAAAAAGTGAACAATATTTCGCGACTAGGAATACTACACTATATTTTAAAAACGTTTACGGTTGATTGAGAAGAAACGTATATAAAATATAGACACATGTCATCTGGTTTGATTTTCTACTTTACAACTTCATAAGTGAAAAATGGTGAATTATGTTTGAAAATTCGATATTGATCACAGATATTTTTAATTTAAGTACCAATTTTTCCTTAAGAAGCTACATATATTTCACTTTCCTGACAGATATCAATATGTTAATAGTAATAGTCTTTAAAGGGTATCTACCGGCATTGGGAAAGATACAGAAAGAAGGAAAATGAGTTTCATATAAATTGGAGGAAAGAAACATTAAAAGGCGAGAATCTACTTGCGAAATACTAATGCGATTCCGAAATCTCCAATCTCCGCATTTAATGAACCTAAGAAAACTAGCTTAAAAGCAGGAGATGCCAACATTGATTTAGATCCTTTTATGGTATGTAATGATTTTAATATTTTCAACTGCACCCTCAGAGGTGTCGCACAACTCAGAGCTATATATGTATTCTGGCTTGCTTCTGATATAACCGCAGATGACGTAAGGAAAAATGTCGACGGAATACTTGAGCATGCAAAATCCTTCATCACCAAGGACTGTATATCAGTTATAAAGATAGGGAACCAGCATCGTGTATCGTCATTTAAAATTATAGCACCAAATTGTTAGTTTGGTTCCATTGCAAATTGCAATTTCTGGCCGCCGGACTCTGTAATGCATGAATTCGCCAACAAAAAGACAAGTAAATCATGCGCTGCAAGAAAAAACGGGACAAACTCATCGCAGCACTCTAGACCAAAGTTAGTGGGATGCGATCTAAACTTAATAAGTTCTATGAACTCTCGAACTCTTCAAGTTTTTGATGCCATTGCGATCATCGGAACGTGGCTTTGTGCAAATATTCCCAATGCTGAAATTTTTAATTCGGTATATACTATTTTCCGCCGGGATTGACATGGACATATTGATGACATCCTGTCGAACAAGTCGAACTTACGACAAAGAAGGTATTGTTTGGAGTCAACTACATGCCACCAATTTCCTCGCATGCCATTTACGCTTCGCTAATACATATTATGCAGCTCATATGCAACCTTGTGGACAATAACGACGACGTCATCTTAATGGGTGATTTCAACCTACCTAGAACAAACTGGTGCCCTTCAGTGGACGACACTTTCGAAGTTCCGAGCTCTACTTCTATTGGCGGACAACACAACATCAACATTGGAAACGAATTAATATCCGTTGGTTTGTTTTAAGTCAATTGCATCTGCACCTCAAATAGAAAAATGCTGGACCTGATTTTTGCAACTGATGCCTCTTTTACTGTGGCGAAACCCTTCACATCATCTCTCACCGACGAAACCACAAATGATTGTAGACTCAACATCATTATCTAACCCATCTGAACTGAAGTTTAATTTTTGACGAGCTAATGTCGATCAATTGCGTAACTTGCTTGCTAACTATGATAAGTCTTCCGTGTTGCAGGAACCTAATCCGGATAAGGCTACGTTTTATCTCCACACTCGGTTGTTTAGCTGTTTTTTTTACGGTGCGTGCCAACTACCTTTATTTTCATCCAAGTTTCGATTTCCTTTGATGTATCCACAGCTTTGTCCTTCGAAAAATTCCAAAAACAAAGCCTAGCAACATTTTCGCTTGACTCGCTCAGAGGCTGACTACCAACTTTTGCTACATCAAGAGATCTATATCATAAAGACGTTTCATTTGCCTCTGACATATGCAACAGCTAAAATTTAATTTATAAGCTCAACCTAAGAGATTTTGGAATGTTGTTAATTCTAAGACTTGTAACGATGGGTACGCACTCACATTTAAATCTAACGACTGATATATTGATGAACCTTTTGATATTACTAATTTATCTGCTTCTGTTTTCCGTAAAGCTTGTCGTACGGACTTGTCAAACTCCAGACACTTTTCACCCTACTTGAAGAATTCAGCAGTTTCCTCTTTGACGATGCAGGATTTGAAAATTGACGAGGACACCATTATCGCATTTGCTAATAAACTTGACAATAATATAACAACTAGCCCAGATGGCATACCTAATTTAGTGTTAAAATATTGTATGTCATCACTACTACCTGTGCTGTCTTATATTTTCAATGCATCCTTAAAAACAGGCATCTTTCCTCATTTATGGAAACGCTCCACCGTCAAACTTATATTCAAGAAAGGAAGTCGTAATGACCCATGCAACTATCGACCTATTGCAAAACTTCCTTGCGCCACAAAACTTTTTGAGGCCATTGTCACTGATATTGTAGCATTTCATTATGGCTCCGTATCAATACGGTTTTATGAAATGTCGTTTAATCACAACCAACCTTGTTGGCATTGACCGCACTTATTTTAAAGTGTAAGACGATGAAATTTTCGATCATTGCAGTTTTAAGGTCATTTTTATTCGAAATCGCATTTTTCTGGACTGCTCTTTAAGTTACAGTTCAGTATATCAAAATAATTTTTAGCATCCATATTTACATTTATGAAGTGCAAGTTATGCCGTTTATCAAGCTGAGCGTCCAGGTCATTTGAAAACAATCAATGCAATTCTAACTAGTCCCTGAAAATGTTCCTAAAGATTTTCGAATACTGTTCAATTTCTATCGAATTGTCTGCAGAAATTATTTTTTCCGTACGGTATGAGATATGAGGAAAGAATACACAAAATTAGAAAGGATATTCATTGTTCGGTGATTGTTTGTTAAAAGGAGTGAAGTATTGGCATCCAACCACGAATTCTCGGTGTCGGTTTACTGCTTTTAATCGTTAAACAATAGACCTGGTGGTGAAGGCCTGCAGCACTTATCCAGGATTGTAACGTGTACTAATCCGTAGGTGTCAAAGGACATTTAGTTAATTGTCTTTGTCGAGAAAAGTAGAAATGGCCATTGCTGGACCAAACGTACCTGGTTACGTTTAGCCGCAAGGTACTCTGAAAGATAATATCTAGCCCTATACACAAATATGAACTCTTCCAAGCTTCACACTCTTTTTAATATTATCATCGTAATCTCTAGATTTGGCTTTCGATGATATTAAAATACTTTTCGTCTGCAAACAAAGCCGTGCCAATAGCCAAAATACTTATTCGTATACTCCTTTGCAAATTGCAATCGTTATCGTATATTTATCTAAACCATTACTAAGGTTTATAGCTTGCAACCCTTTCACGTGAATTGCAATGTCATAGCACGTTTCTTACTGTCTCTGAATTTGCTTTTTTAACCAGGAACTTTTCTGCTGCAGCTGGCCCACTTAATTTTTGGTTTTCCTCAATCCTTCGCAATATCTATCTTTCATTTGCCTAATTAAATATTGATCACGAATTTTTTTTCTGCTGGTTTTGAATTCTATTATATTTTTTGTACCTTTCAGAAATGTGCTGATCAGTTGAGCGTGATTTATTGATCGATATTCGATGTCATTAGAGACGCTGTTAATTGTCGACTACATACAGGAAAGATTTGTGCTTAACCAGCCCGTGAGAATCACTAGCTCCCGACAAATACTAGTTGAATATAGGCATAACATTGCATATGCTGATAATGAGCCAATAAATAGATGCTGCAAGATATTCAACAGCATGAGCCAACACTTTACCCCACAATTTCGAAAGCGTCCTTTAAAAACAGAGTTACCAAGGCTCTCTTATTCTACCCTCTCTAGTCTACCGGCCTAGTATCCTTTTCATGACTAACAAAATATTTAAGTTAATTTTTGTATTAATAATTTTGTGCCCTACATGTAATATTGCTGTTATATTTATTTATAGAATGTTAATTTATTTATTTGCATTGCATTCAGTGTATTATTTACGTGTTATTAATTTATTTAGTTTTGTTATTTTAAATTGTAATTTCAATTTATATTTTTTATTTTTTATCTTATTTATAAGTAATTGTATACCTTGTTTGGTGAAAAAAAAAAATAATATCGCTTATATTTTGCTGAGTTTTATCACGTTTAAAATGATAAATGTTCAAAGTGAATGTTCAAATTTTGGCTACTACCGTAGATTTAATCACCGTTGCCAATCTTTACGAACCCATTAGCAAGTTTTACGTAGCTAAACGAGAAAATTTTAAGTATTTCGAAATAAAGGCGATGGAATTAAGCGTGTCAAAGCAGTATACAAAAGGCATGGGAAAAAGACGACCGAAAACAGGTTCAAAGAAAAGTTTAAATTTCTGACCAAAATGAGTGCTTTGTCATCATCAACCGTTACGGAAAAAGCCTTTTTCTTGGAAAAAATATATCCTAATGATTTAGAGACTGACTTAGTTCAAGAATGCATACATTTTCAATGTCACCTTTCTTCTGAAAGAATTTTAGTAAAACCAGATTAATTTAAAATTAAATTAAAATAAACTAATTAAAATCAATTCTGCGAAAACCGAATTTGCAAAACGTTTATTCAAATTTGGATATAGCAGTTCGCACGGCTCTTTGTACACCAGCGACAAATTGTTCGGGTGTGAGAAGCTTTTCTTACTTATGCGTAGTACTATACTCTTTGCGAAACGAATTCAACGGTCAAATCCCATACAAAAGAGCTTTAATGACGAATTGAAAAGCTCTTGTTGTATGGGATTTGACCGTTGAATTCGTTTCGCGAAGAGTATAGTACTAGGCATTAAAACGGATGAAAAATTATCTAAGATGTACTTTAAGCCAAGAAAAGCTAAATGCTTTAGCTTTTTTGTGCATAATCATATCTAATGGGCAAGGCGTCATACGCCGAGATAATTGATGATTTTGCAAATAGAAAATCGCGCAAAAAGACATTGCAAAAAGTTCATAGCTTAATTAAATTTCATCGTCATCATCAGCCAGATTGTTACCAAAAAATAGAATATAGTGTTTTGAAACTGTAAGCGTAATAAAACTTAATTAATTACGTTTAGCGAATGTACATTCCTCTCCAATCTTAACTAAATCGTTAATTGGATTGAAAAAATAATCTAGGAACTAACACTTGTAGGGACGCTAAGTTTGAATAGCCTAGTGGTGGCAAATGTGTAAATCCGCCACTGATACTATCACACTACAAGTGAAATGCATTCTATAAATAATAATTCTATGATTGCCTATGATTTCAACTCCTTTATGTAGGAGTGTTGTCCTCCTAATTTTATAGATCGTTTCTGTCTCCACATCTCTAGTTGAAAATGGGCTCTATATTATTTTTTACTAAGAATACAGCGTGGTTAGTGAACTTGTTCTAGTAATTGGTAAGTTTCTAGCTTTTTGGAAAAATGTAGGTGTTCCCCTTTTTTAATTCTAGTACTTACATAGATTACAATGAGTTTAGTGTCTTTGCATAGCATTCATATTATAAGTGCAAGCTCGAATCACTTGATGATTTTTTGTTTATAAAATTATTGTCATTATTATTACGGTTGATATGAATGAATATTTTAATAAAAAACTGTATTCAATGTTTAATCGATTAGCTTTTCAATTTGGTAAATACTCATATATAATTTTTTACTCGTATTTGAGATGTACTATCCGCGGCTTTACCGTGGAACTTAGCCCCGCGATAGACAAGATATTATATATTTACAATTATAAGCTTTCTAGTGCAAATCAACAATGAAAAGTGCATAGTTTGGTCATTTTTTTTGTATTTCTGGCTCTTGACTTATTATTTCATATTTTTGCAGTCACCAATAATATGCCCACTTTTGGAGATATCCATAATAATTTTTCCTCGTATAAATACATATGGAATTACAACGTAGAAGAAGATAAGACTAGTGTTCTATTTGGGACTGTAACGCATCTTTCTTATTGTTGTTCTAAAAATGTTTTTATTCGCTTTTCATATGAAATAAATATAAAATCAATTGATTTGTAAAGTATAAAAGTGCCAACAAATCATTTTGTCTACCACGGGATGCTGTGAGATTGCACCTATATTCGAGATGCTTTCTATGGAGTATCTGTGCTATGTTTCTAGCAAACTACAATTCACACTTACCCTCTAAACTCATTACTTATGTCTTCCGCTACCGATGCATAACCTCTTATCGAATTAGCAAACTTATCGAGGCTCCTCGAAATCGGATGATTGCTCCAATCATTTTGTATCCAGTAAGCAATAATTGCAGGCGTAATCAGAACAGTTAATACACTGAACTTCTGTGCAACTCGCCATGTCACGGCCGACACATGAAGCCCTGTTCCATATTGATTGTCGAATTGTAGATAATGCACAATAAAGTAGAGTACCGGCAAACAACTGTGCACGAAAAGAGTTAGACTTGTGCGTCTCTGATGGTAGCGAACGAATTCCACATCTTCTGATCCCAGCAGCTTAGCGAATATATTTTCAATGGTTAGTCCCAGTGATACGAATTCCGTTGGCGGATAAAAGATGCACACACAAAGCAGAATATAGAAGATTGTGAATACCAATTCAGAATCACTCATTTTTCACAACCGTTCTGTTTGGGATTTTGCGACAACCATGTTTTTGCGATGACCGTAGCAGGTTACGAGGGCCTGTAGGCGATTGACAGTGTTTGATGAATGAAGTTTTTAGGTGAAGCGGGTGGACGGGAGAGAGCTGGGGGGTTTGAAATGAAAACACAGCAAGAAGAAGATACTTAAGAATCTATGCGATCTTTACAGCGTTTGTTACAGCAGGAAGTGAGATTATTTTTTTGATTGTGCATCGAGAGAGTAGAATTTACCGTTATATTTTTATCATAAATTATCGTATATAACTCTTGAAAACGAATGTATGCAGCTGTTTGTTTTGTTTAGTTTATGTTCAAGCAATCTGTGATGAAAAATATGTCACAGCATTATATTCTTTTGCTATAAAAATGGTATGCTTGTGGCCTCTTGTGGGATGAGGTTAACGTTAAGACTACTTAAGAGGTCTGCGGACCGGAGGAGAACTTTTAAGTATTCTTAACCTCACTCAATATCGGTTGCTGTAGGTTTCGCGCTAATTTAGCTTTTTCGTGTCAATGCTATGTATGTGATGCTTTCAATTGAAGTGATGAAATGTGAATAATATTGAAATATTCGTATAAACGCTATAATATTTAATCGAGCAAACATTGACACATGCCTGCTAATCGGGAAGGCAGGACTTTTTCTGGAAAATTTTCAGAAAACCCATTCCTTAAAAATTGACATTGACACACAGCCGCAAATCCAACAGAACTAGCAAATCTGGATCACTTATGGGAATTTAAAATTTCGGTTCTCCAAGCTATCTACTAAGATTCAAAATTTTCGTGGTGAGTTATGCTTTAACCTTATTTTTAGTATTTGATTTGTTGAGGTTACCTGTCCATAAACCAAGTAAAATTATTATTTTTGCTCGTCATCCTTTGGTGTTTATACAAATGGACGCCAAAAACCATCTCGATGCAAGTGAGAATTAAAAGTGGTCATAGTTGATTATTCTTTTGTTGCAATTGTTTTATAATTACAAATTATCGACACGGATGACTGATACGATCAGCTACAAACTATATAAATGGTCCCGATTTAGGTATATTTTTATACGTGCTAGATATAGGAGGATTTTCGATATGATAACAAGATTTTCTAGTGCAGTGGCGTGTGTGTATAGAAAAATAGATCATTATAGGAGGAAACAATTTGATTGTTTGAGGTTATATGAGTTAAATTATGATCACAGAATCTAATAAAAATATGGAATGATTTAACGTTAAACTAAATTGAATGAAATCAAATCTAACACTTCTCGAAACTTTTCTAATATCCAAAACTGTTGAAAAAATTATCTGGTATCAAATAATATCAATATTTTTCATGGAAGTGAGTATGGAAATGGATATCTTATAAGGCTCAAAAGCAAGCGGTTTGCTTTTAAGCAAAGGCTTAAAAGCAAACCGTAAGTGGAAATAATAAGTTTGGGAAAACACATTCAAGGATAGGTTCAATAGAGCAAGCGAATATAATCTGGTGTATGGCTTAGCAACAAAGAATTTAAACATTCTGTTTCCATCTGTTACCAAGGCAATAGTTGGCCTCTAAAACCATATAATTTATGAGTCTAAAAAAATACGAATTATGTTATTAGGGCTCCTTCTGGTGATGCGTAGCCAAAAATAGTTGGCGATTTTAGGGTAGCATTTATCTACATTCTCTGATAGACTTCGGAAGATGTCTCAAATGTTAGATGTTGTGTCACCCAAACCACCCAAACCCAAAAAATGGTTGGGTCAGTGGTTTCAATCAATTATAATAAACGCTTTAAATACTAATCGCTTGTCAGGCACTCATGAAAAGAGAAAAGTACTACTATTCTGCCCTACTAAGCATAAAGGTTCTATCTACATTCTAGTACTTTCGAGATATTCACTGAAATGTGTTTTCATTTGTACTGGAGGTATATGGAGAGTGCATTTTTCAATATTGATTTTGACATACTTTCACAAAACATAGGTTTTTCAAATTTTGTAGAATTATGCAATGGAGTATATAGTTTTCGAATCCAGTTTAACTAAAAAATGAGAAAAATGCAGATAGAACCTTTATGATTAGTAGGGCAGTATTCAAGGTGGTAAACTGAAACGTCAATATTTGTAATATGGACGCAAAAACATTTTCACTAAATCCTTTAATTTTTCATTTCTTCAGCTACTTGGCAGTAATCTCTATAATATCATGAAAACATGAAAGAAATCTCTTTCAATCTAAGTCACAATAAACACATAAATTTGTAAAAGCTCTCACAAACATTTATTCTACTATTTTATAATACATATAATATGGGAATGCAACTACGTTACATACGTGACACATTATATCATTAAAAATTTGCTCATCTGATTGCTTATAAAACCACCATTAAAATCTCTTTCCGTTCGTTTTTAACAAAATATCACACATATGAAACATCGTTGCTTTCTCTCCATTTAAATACTAGTCTCTACTAGGTTGTATATCGTTTCTCATCATTCAATTCTTATAAAGTAAATTGATTTCGATAAAATTTAATATTTACATAATACGTTCTTTTTAAAAAATATTATCAAGTTTTGAGTACATATTTTCGCTATAAATTTAAGAATGAATCTGTTTTGAAATCTCTTATCAACGGATTCATTCTTATGGCCACTTAAATCGGAACTATCGAAATGAGTAAATAGTTTAGTCTTTTGTTATTTCGTATGTAATACAATCAAGTTTTAGAATATTGCAGTCAACACCATTAGGTATGAGGTTAATTTTGTTTATCGAAATAATCGAGCGAGTTTTTATATTCATCAAAGATCAGAAATACATTTCGGCCACAAAATCGACTTTGTTCAAGTGTCGTCAGAGCAGGTAGATCCTCTTTTCCAATTGAAATTATCGATAGAACTCAATTGCGTGTATACAATTTTATCGATAAATGTTTGGCTGTTATGTTTGTGTTTTTGTGTTTGTTTCGGGGGCATTCGTTTGTTTGTTTATCTGCAGTGTGTTGTCTTCTCGTGTATTTTTTGTACGTTTTTGTGAGTTATTCTTCAATTTTTGATCCCTGCTCATCCTCTAGTGGTAGCGGGTGAAAAAAAAATCGAAGAATTCAAAAACATATAAAAACTAGACGAAAAGACAACATGATTATGATAAACAAGCAAATAAAAAAAAGCACCTCCAAAAACAAACACGCAATCACAAAAACACAAACGTACCAGATAGTTTAGCCAAGGTATCTAAATGCTAGTGGCACAATAGAAACAAAACTAATTTCGGTAATCTTAAAAACTAACAGAAAATTTCTTGTCGTGTCATTTCTGCAAAATACTTAACATCGGAATATTGTTTTCGCTCAAGTTCAATCTGGCTCCAGTATCGAATGACGACAAATCGTCGCTAGTTTCAGTTACATTTGTCAGACTCGAATCGTCCAAGCTGCTCTGATCCAAAAAACTTAAATCTGGTGTTAAGTTATTGTCGCTGTCGGAGAGACCTCTCGTCAAATTTGGTACATGCAAATAGTTATCCTTGTCCTCTGTGTCGAATGAGGTGTTTGGTGTTAACGGAGTATTAGCTGCCGCTTGGCTGATGTGAGTTTTTACTTCTAAATTTAATGCACTTAAATTTGGCAGCTCAGTGCTGTTGTCATCGATGGTAATATTAGAGTCGACTTGTAAAGCGCTTAATGCTGGGATGTTGCAGCTGCCGAGCATTTCATGTGTATCATAGTTTTCTGTACTTCCATTAATAGTAGTCTGATGTGATTTTGTCGTACTATTGCTTGAAGTAACCGTCGAAACAGTTCTTCTTTGTAAACTACTACTTTGTTTGTTGTCGGATGTACTTTTTCCGAAGATCGATAGGTTCGGAATCGATTCTTGAGTTTTCATTCCAGAGTCATTATCCAAAATCGATAAATTTGGTAGCTGTCCGGAGATAATAGTGTTGGAAGAGAATTTCATCATATCGGACATTTCGACATCGATTTTTTGCCGATTATGACCAAGTTTTTCATAAAAGTCATGATTGTTCATATTGCTGGGAGCATCTAGATTTCGTGCTAGTACACTCGAACCTGGATAGCTGACTTCCTCCATTATTTCGTCAAATTCTTTGATTTCTTCGGTATCAAAGTTAGGTATTGTTATTGGTGCCGCCGGACCTGTTTGTGGACGTTTCGGGACGGGTTCTGAAAAAAATCAATTCAATTGAAGGTTTAACTTTTCGATTTGTAATAGATGTAGTATACATTTTTTGTTTTTTTTTTTTTTTAATTTTTTTTAGCGTAACAAACAAACAAACCTGTTATTTGCTCTTTAAAGATGACAATTTTATATAAATAAAATAACAGCTTAAGGGATGACTAGCCGTTCAAGCGATTGGTCGCATCACATTGGTGATTATATCTTAAAACTAACTGTTATACATTCAAAATTACAGGTGATTTCAAAACCATTTTTTATTCTACTCTACGTTGATGGTTAAAAAGTTGACATCATTTTTGTTTGAAGACATTAAGTATTAATGATGTAGTAATCGATTTTTCCCTTTTAACCTTTTCTTTTGTCATTGTCACTGCTTTTGTACAACCACTGCCGGCCATGCAAACATCGACCAAAATTGCAAAACTCTTATAAACGTTATTTTAATATTTTAAAATAATACATGCCTATAAGAATTGCCAATTTACTGACACAAAATTAATATTTTGTCAAGCATGAAAATGTAAAAAATATTACATAAAACTGGGCTATTATAGCTGGGAGAGTAATAACAAGAGAATTCACATTTTAGGCGTAAATTTCTTCTTAGCTTCAAAAAAAAAACAATCAAAGCCATCTTTGTCTTCAACATCGCAGCACTTACATCCTGAAATTCACTAGTCTAGGAGACTAGGCCTCAATCTAACCAACCTCACCCTTTGGCTTTCACTTGAAGTACAACCTGGTTTCTGCCGAAATATCGTGAAAACAGCCACTCCACGCATAGATGTAACCTGGCCGCCTATCAGCCGCTACAAAACAAATGAAGATGCTGTTTGCGCTTATGCTATAGCAAAATAAGCGTTTGTCCTTAAATTGCCAATGGCCAAAAAGCTTACGCCAGATAATTTCGACTAAAGAACAATCTTAGCATCTTTTATCAAAATGTACATGGGCTAAGGACCAGAACTACTGATATAAGTTTGTCGTCTTGTTTGGCTCGCGATGATATAGTTTGACTGACAGAAACTTGGCTTACAGAGTAAGTTCTTAATAATGAAAATTGGCCTCTGCATACTATATTCCGGAGAAATTGTGATCATCTAACCAATGGTGAATCTGATGGTGGAGGTATCTTAACCGACATATAAAGGTCGCTTAAACGAACAGTCTATAGTGACCTTCAGTTTTCGTCCTCCGTTGAATGTGTTGTTGCTCAAACCTCCTTAAACCTAGACTAGACTAAGCTCCTCTTCCATGCTCTTGATATTTGTCACCATTTACTCTTTTTGCAGCTTTCCTGCATTGGTATGCGAATATTTCTTTTCTGAATCCTCCGCTTATTTTTACAGCAGCTTTCCTACCGCGTTATTTTTTGTATGGAGGACTTCAATATGCCCAACCTCTAACTTTTCGACAATAATATCAAAAAATAGTATTTCATTAAATTTATCATCGTCGGCATTATGTTCGTTTTCCCAATATATCACATTACGTGTCCACTGATTAGCATAATCCTCACATTCAATTGAAAGTTTTTGTTGCTTATCTTCTCCTAGAAATAGCCGCCGTCCTTTGAACTGTCTGGCAGCAGATTTTTCTGGCATGACTTAAATAAATAAATAGCATTAATTGGTTTTTCTTCTTTCCCGGTTTCGATACCAACTGTGCTTTTCTCTGATATTATTGTATACTTTTTATCTGATATAATTCCTCACTTCCCATCGACTTATCGTACTAATAACTTGAAAGATATTCTGTGATTGAATTCGGAAATTGCCGTCGCTTTTAAGGCGATGGATTCTGCTTGCATTATGTACATGAGTACGGGCTCTGAGGTCGACCTAACTGAATTTAAAAGATTATAGTCTGAAGCTAAAAGGATTGCTAATTTGGCTATTAGCAATTAATTCGATAGTATTGTCGTCCATCCGCTCCAATATCAAAATAACTCTTCTGGCGTTATGTGAAATCCCTTAAAAGTGCATATAGTATTCTAGTAAATGAGCATCTCAATATTGCTTTCAACGCTTTCGGCGTTTGAAGGCTCTTTGTGAAATATTTCTTCTCGCTCTATACCCAGTCTTCAACCATTGATCAATTGCTTTCATAAAAGAACTGGTTGTGGCTATGACAGCATTCCTAATAAAATGGCGAAATCACTTTACTTTAGTTCCTCTGTTCATATACTTTTTAATTGTAGTCTAGCCGCTGGGTAAATTTCCGTCATTTTGGAAAACGAGAAAAATCTTCTCAATATACCGATTTCCAATACACTGGCGATTATATTAGAATATCCAACTACCGTCCCATTTCCCTTCTTCCATGCTTCAGCAAACTTCTCGAGTGCATTGTATATAACAAGCTATATCCCTTTATCGAGCCAATCCCAGCACAAGAGCGACATGGTTTTGTTAAAGGGAAGTATATTCTTATAAACATTTGGTCCTTTGCAAACACTGTTACATCTGCTTAGGATCCACAAGGAAAAGTAGATGTCCTATATACTGACTTTTCCCAAGCTTTTGACTCCGTTCATCATATGCTACTGCTTCTAAAACTGGAAAGCTATGGATTCTCCAATTCACTTCTCTCTTGGTTCTCTTATGCGCATGACTGTATATGTGTAGTAACTACCAATTCATATTGTTCAACCCCTTTCGTCCCATATCTGAAATTCCGTAGGGATTCAGTTTTGGTACTTTACAGTTTTTGCTTTTTATAAATGAGCTTGTACCGGCGCTAACTCATCTTGTCTTTTATATGCGGAAAGATGTTTAGTGTGATTCATTCTCATGTATATTGCAAACAGTTTCAAAATGACCTTTGTATCTTGAACAGCTGGTGCTCTACCAGCTCCTATACTCTAAACATCTTGAAATGCTATAAAATGTCTTACACTCTTAAGAATACTTCTTTGTTTTTTTTTATATTTTGGTTCTCTTTTTTTTCTTCATCAGGTCGATATCGTTAGATATTGAATACTGTTGTCAAGTGTTGTTTTCTTATTTTAGGTACTCTGTAACTGCTATAGAATTCGTCCAAAGGAGGTTTATACGCTGTTTACTCCTTAAGTTCAACATTCATTACATTAGGTCGTATGGTGAACGACTAGCCTAACATTTTCTCAAATTCATTTTCTTGAATCACGCAGACTTCCTTGATGAATGCCTTCTTTTCAAGGTTTATCGCCACTTTATACTATCTAATCTCTGTTCTCAAGTTTCTATTCGTTAATCAGATCGGTACAACAGAACCAGCGTCCTGTTTGCGCGTACGAATGTATATTTCTACTGAGCACAATTGCGCATATAAAGGAATCATAACTTAATTTGGGTCTTATTTTCCCCTTGAAATATTTAAAATACAACACAGAATAGACTTAAAACTTTAACTCTTTCCTATCAAAAAATAATTTGCTAACTACTTTGCAACATATAAGTTGATAAAAGGATGCCATATTTACAAACACAAACAATTCTCTCGACATCTTCTGTCATAATTTATTGAAATATTTCAGTCGATTCTATAATTCGAAGAAATGGCAATCGTACTCTCGCGTAATTTTTTCCGTTATATAAGCACTTCGACCACGTTCAAATGTCTTCCGACTATCGGATTGATTGGCAAGAAAGTTCCACCAAACTCTTATCCACTTCGAATGGGGAAGCCAAAAATTTTGCTCGATGCATCGCTTGGCAAAATACAGTATTTTGAAATCAAGCGCCAAATGTCCAAGGGTAATCATTCTTCTCTCTGGGTAGCGGAAAAACTAATATCACTGGCTTTTGTCGGCCTATTTCCTGCCGTTATACTATGGCCACATCCAGTGACAGATTATTCGATTGCTGCTCTATTGGCATTTCATCATTACGTTGGAATCGAATCGGTTCTAGTGGACTATGCAAGACCAGCTACTGTTGGGAAGGCAATGGCGGCATTTTGTAAATATTTGAATGTAGCAGTTACGTTTATAGCGCTTTTTGGTTTGATTCAGTTTTCGAGGAGCAATATATTGTTTGGTGATGCTCTCAGGTTGATTTGGTCATTGGATAATAAGTATGAGAAGAAACAGGAAGGAGAAGGAGAAGAAGAACAAGTGGATGAAGAGTGATTATTTTTATTGTTATTTATTGATAAATTCGCGATGCTGTGTACCGAATGGTGAAATAAATTGTAAAGTTCGGTTATGATATAAATTATAGATTTTAGTTTAAATTAAACTGATATTTTATTTATTTATCTTATTTGAGATCTGCATGTTGATTTTCAAAAATAATCTACAAATTTCAAAAATAATCTACAAAATGCTGACACATACACCAAAAATTTGTTTAAAAAATGTTATCAAAACAAACGAAATGACGAAATATTCTCTGAACTATTGTTGAAATAACAAGAAGCAAGAAATACGGATAAGTTATGAATAATTATACCTAGAGCTAACAGGCTGAAAACCAATCCCGTACAACAGGCATTGTTGGTGTATAATTCCTTACCAGAATTGATGAAAATTTCAATAAATTTAATAAAATTCAAAGATCGCTTCAAATCGTGCATCAAGTGTAAACGATAAGCTCCGCTTTAACTTAACATTGAAGGGAGCTATGAGAGAGAGACTCCCGGCTCTTGACACTTCCTACAGATGCCACTGATTAGGAGTCGCAGTTTCAAGGCGTGAGCTGATGCCGACCAACTGTTTGCAGTCAGTCCGGGTTAATTCAAGTAGGTGTTTGGTAGCCGGGAGTTCGTATGATCCCACATGATTCTGGTTACCCTGCAGGTCTGAGTTACTCGCCATCTGCACAACACAATATATCATATTGGAGTCTTTCAAGCAATTGATGGTTTAGATGTAAATTGGTCTGCCGATTCAAATAGACTGACTCCATGCTTAGCTACGCATCCGCTTTCTTATTCCTATCAATGTCCTTATGATGATTCTGATTCTTTTGCAGTTGCCTAGTTCGCTTCGAGGTTGAATGTAATCAAGTACGCACTTGCATGTATAAGTGTGAGACATTAGTTATTTTATCGCAGCTTGACTGGCTGTGAAAATGTTGATCGTGGCATCTGAATTATCCTTGACGGAAATTAGTTTTGCGGTTTTTCGTATCGCATAGATCTTCGCCAAGAAAATACTATGCTTATTATGAAGCCGAAGGCTGTTTTTATATCGCGATCTGCGGAGTTTACTGCAGCACCTACTCCTCCAGCCGTTTTGAATCCGTCCGTGTAAATGCTAACGGCTGCTGTGCCCATTTGCTGGTTCCACTCCTGCTCATTCCCTCTGGTCGCTTAATATCTTCGGTTGAAGCAAAGAGTAAGGACCAAGTAGTTGTAGCGATTTGATGTTTAATGAAGATGCTTGGAGGCGTCTCAACTGAACCGAAGTCCAGTAAAGGACCTACCAAGCAGGAAAATGGTGGACTATCAACAGGAGCACATTAACGAAAAAAAAAGCAAAATGTCCCGGAGCAGGATACCCTAGAAATGACTCTGAAGGTCCCTCGTCCGCATAAGCGGAGCATCATGTAGTCCAACCCCAACGGATGCTAGTTTATATATACATATACTAGCCGCAATTAAAAACAGGAAGGGGCGTTTGTCCGTAAAGGATCAGATGCAGCTCTCAGTTATGGGGCTGTTATTTCGATAATCTTAACAAAATTCGATATTTCTTTCCAATTCCAATGATACGAATCGTATAGGGTGGTAAGATCAAAATTCAAAGCAAAAATTATTAGATATACTCAAATTAATAACAATTCTTGGTTAACGATCTAGCTTTCATAAGAAAAATGACAAAACATTGCATGCGTTCTTAAAGGAAGAAGGGAAAAACAAATCGATACCTAATACTAATCAGTAACGTATTTAGTACGTGTTAAAATGAGCTCATTTTATTTCTGTTGCATCAACCAAGGATAGATTCATTCTATATTAAAGGAAAATTAGGCCACTTGAGAAGGGAGAAACAATTCTCATTCTAAATCTGACCATATCTTACAATGATGCATATTCTCATGAATTATTACTGATTCCCATAGTAATTTCATCATTAATTCTTCTCAGGCTGTATCTTAAAAATATATTTGCATTGTTTCCCCTACTAGGGAACATTAATTCATCATTGAAAAATATGTCAACGGCTTGCAATAGATCAAGGACGATTTTCAATTTGCATCTAAAGAATACTTCACTAAGTACAGGTGAAGAAATACTAATAAACCATTTGCCTTTGAAGTTATTTGACGCACAAGCTGAAAAATGCGATTGTGGTAGTTCTAATACGAAGGGTGATCCGAAAGTAATAATAATCGCCTATTTGTAATACTCAGAAAAATCTAAAAAAAAAATGATTTTACTTGTTTGTAGCCTCGCTCGATAAGTATTATAAAAATCATATAATAAGGTCGTCATTTCTGGAAGTACATTCATTTTAATGTGAGCAGTTGACGTGAAAATGGAAAAAAGCGAACTGAGAGCTGTCATCAAGTACTTTTGCTTGAAAAAAATAGCTACCAAAGACCCACACGCTGTCTTAGCGAAATTACTGAAACACTCTGCTCCGCCATATTCCACAATTAGACGCCGCGGCAAAGAGTTTAAGTGGCGCAGAATATCTACGGTATATGAGCATCTCGAAGGACGCCCGTCCACGATCATAACCGAGGATATCATTAAAAAAATACAAAATGTTTTAGCAGACCGAAGATTGACCATCAGATATCTAATTGAGGTCACAGGGACCTCATATGGCAGCATTCAAAGGAATCATGCCAAAGAGCTGCATATAAATTGGGGATACCGGGCGTAGGGTACCGAAAGAAAATTTTTTGCGGTGATTTGTGAATATAGATGAAATAGGGATCCACCACTTTCACCCTGAAACGAAACGACAGTTGAAGCTTGGAAACAACCATATTTACGAATGCCGAAAATGTTTAAAGTGCCGAGCTCGGCAGAAAAGGTTTTGGCACCCGTTTTCTTAAGAGGTTGAGGGAATAATTATATATAATAGTAATTAATTACATATGAGTGTGGATCAAATATGAACGAGAAATTTTCCACTGCGCACTATAGTGAAAGAAAAAGGCGAAGTTAAAGTGCGGAGCAGCACCCGCTCGCTCGTCCAAACGAATCTGGTAGTGTCCACCAAGATGAGCGAGAAAGAGGTCCCCTTGCCCGTTGCGCAAAGAATAATAATCAAATTCCTTGCAAATGAAGGCGTACGCCCGGCTGAAATTCTTCAAATGTTACGCAACCAATTTGGTGAATCTACCCTTTCATAGCCCCAAGTTTACCGTTGCCATTAAACGAAGGGCGAGAAAAGATCGGAAGTGAGAACCAAGATCGCCATCCTCGCAGAGCACAACGGAAGAAAACATTCGTGCAGTCTGCAACCTTTTGAAAATGATCGGCGTCTCAATATCTCTGAAATTGCTTCTGAACTGGAAATCAGTTATGGATGTATTCCAAAAAAAAGTATAGCAGATGAGCAAAGTTTCCGCTCGTTGAGTCCCAAACCTTCTGACGGATGAACAAAAATATGTGCTTCACGTCATCTGCCGCCGGTTTGAACGATTCACTGTCGAAGGGGAAGGATTTTTAAACTTTATTGTGGCCTGCGGCGAAGCGTGAGTCCATCACTATACCGCTGAGAGCAAGCAGACCAGCGTGGAATGGCGAAGAAAAGGTGAGGCGAAAAGGACTTTCATTAAGCCAAAAACGCGTTTGTCTGCAGGCAAAGTTTTGGCAACTGTTTTTTTCGATTTCCTTCATGATGAACGGACAATCAATGCAGTGATAAACTTAAGTTCGCTGACCGGTCAAAATTCTAACGACAACCCGTGCGAAGTGTTATTTTGTTCCATGACAATGCCAGACTGCACACAACTTTGCGAACAAGAGAAAAATTAGAGGATTTCTTCTGGGAGACTCTTGAAAACCCCCTAATAGTCCAGACCTTTCTCAATGTGACTTTCGTTAGGCCCACTCAAAGGAGCATTTTTGAGGACAGCGTTTTGACGCTGACGATGCAGTAGAGACGTTTGTGCGCAACTGGTTTCATAGCCGCTCCCCTCCCTCATCGAGTTGGGTTAAAAAGCTCGCAATATAATGGGAAAAATATAGGAGATATATATGCTAGGTAATATTTGTTAAATATTTTATCTTACAATAAAAAAATTAGAAATATAAATTATCGTTTATGATAATTTTCGTGACCCACCCTCGTATATGCATCGTTGATATTTGACAAAAAGATTCACTATTACTGCCACTTACTATGCAGACCAAGTAATAAGATCACGGGAGGCTATAAAAGGCGTGGCAAACTACGACCAGGAGTTTTGGTTCACCAAGACCACGCAAAGCCGAAGTAGGATGGCTGCCATTCGCAAAGTAGGTTTCGAACTACTGGAACACTCGCCCTTCTTCTTTTTTTTCATAATGGCACTTGGGATTGTGATAAAAGGAGGGACTAAATGTATTGACTAAAAACAATTTTAGATCGTAAACGTGGATTTAAATATTCAGTATCACTTCTTATGTATCACCGCTCGTATATTGCTACAATATCTTGACTAAGATGCATTATGAAGTGCATCGGAAATATATAGACGTTTGATTTAAATACATCAAAATAATTCATGTAAAGTTTAGGAAAAGTTGAATAGTCCGATTTGAAAATAATTTTAAAGTATATTCAAATCTGAAGGTAAATAATCTGTACACTCAGAAAAATTTCACCACTTAACACTTTTTTAGAATCACTTTAAATCAAAAGTTGAAATCACTTTGAAATAAAAAGCGAATCTTATATGAATTCCACTTTATTTTAAAAATTTTCTTTTCAAATCAAAATTTTTCATCATTGAATCAAAACGAAAACGTATATGGCGCCAAATCATATTTGAACATTTTTGATTTAAACATTTTCAAATATGATTCGGCTCCATATACGTTTCTTTTTAATTCAATGATGAAAAATTTTGATTTGAAAATAAAATTTTTATAATAAAGTGGAATTCAAATAAGATTCGCTTTTTATTTCAAAGTGATTTCAACTTTTGATTTAAATTGGATTCTATTAAATGACATTTTTCTGAGTGTAGAAGTATCACGATTGATATGAACGAACATGATATCGAATAATTTGATGTAGAGATTCCTGCTTTTCATTATCAACTTCAACTTAAAGAATCTACCTTCACAAGGCTATTTTATTGATAACGTCGAATGTTATCAGCTTTTCGGAATTCTGTAGCATGTAGCAACATAAACAATGAGATATTCAAAGTACATTCATTTACTTATAAGTCACAGCTATCGGAAAGCTTTAGCTTTAATAATCCAATTGGAAATATCAATTAAGTATAACGTCAGCATGGGAATTACGTAGTGGGCGTGACATATTAAGGCGTAGGAATTATATAAATAATTTCAATCAGTTATCTATCGGCTAGTACTCACCATTTAGAAAGTTTTGAGCTACATAATCAGCTGCTCGGTACAATTGTGCCTCCTGCAGAAGTTCCAACAGAACTCCAACTGTAGGGCGTTCTCGTCCCGACGTACCCCATTCATCAAACAATATTTCAGCACCGGTACGACATTGTCTCAAACTAGCATTTTCTATAAGCCTGATATGATCACTGTTATATTTTTTTGGTGCATCTGATGTTCTGGGTGTTGAGAAGTTTTTCGGGATAATAGCCATCAGTGTCTTCCATGAATTCAAATGTTCAAGAATTTGACCGAGTTTGAAGACATCGGTTGCGGCCATATGACGGATTTCTGTATTGCGAGAGTACATGTTTACGCGGCTTGATAGGATAACGGCTCTAAATCGTGCAGAAGCAAGGCTATTTTTAAAAGGCGAACACTAAACACTATCCGGGGTAAAAGCGCTAGGTACCAAACAAATCTGCTGCCAAGTTGTTACTTATCGATAGTCAGCTGATTGTCAATGATGGCAGATGTCATGCGAAAATGGGGAAAAATTGGAAAAATGATGTCTGATTCGAGCCGCTGTAATTGAATTATTTTTCAATTAGATCGTCTGAGTTACATGTAATACTCTGAATTATCTGCTTTGATTTAAAATATGAAATCAGAATTTGAGTTAATGTAAGTTTTATGTAAGTCGATATTTGTGTCAATTTTTCAAGGAAGCAGTTGAATATCCTTCATAACTTATCACAAAGCCAACAACTGCAACTGGCGGCTATTGAATTTCTAAAAATTTTTTTGGAGTTTTCCAATCTGAAAGGTATTTGTTTTGTTGTTTTTGCAAAGATTGAATTTAAAATGGATTTGTTTGTGCATTTTTTATTTTAAGAGATTAGATGAGAATCGTTATAAATTTAGTGTAAAACATATTGTGCTTAAGTTTTCATACATTTTTCGCTTTGTATTTGCTGCTTTTGGAACAGAACTTCCATACTTATTAAAATAGCATATGCTATTTCAAATATTCAAAAATTGTTCCACTCAACAAAAAGCTAAGCTCGTTTGGATGTATTGGCTTATACATGACCCACACTGGGCACATTTTTCGTAAGTGCTATTTTTCGCAAATAACGTTGAAATTTAGACGCATATCCAATAATGCCGTCAAGCTTTAACAAATTAGACAGTGCGATAGTGCACACCACATTAAATAAAAAGCTTTTAAACATTTCTTTCTCATCGAATACACACATTTTATTCTGTATGCAATACATATAGTTAAACTTTAAATAATTAAAGTGATATAATCTTATATACTATGGTTAAATTTAATTTAGATACAAATATACACAAAATAATGCCTATTACTATATGAGGGGGTATCATACAGTTTCCAATGTAAACGGTGACCCAGGAATATGATCCTCACCCCACTTGGCCGCAATAACATACTGGCCGGGATCTTGTACGCGATACGTTACATTATAAACATTTCGTCCCATATGTTTTATCGATACCTCATCACATTGTCCCTTGGGTCCGCAAATTCCAACTAGAAGGATATTATTACCAGCATTTGATGCATCAACAATAAATTCATTTCTCGCATTCAAGTTTATTCGTTCAAGACCTTCGCCACGATGGATAATTTTCGTTGAATCCGATTGAAAGATAGGCACTAAAATTTGAACAGTTAATGTAATATATATATAATGGAAGATTTAGCGGTTTAAGAAGATACTTACATTTTGGCTCATTGTCCGGTTTTGGCTCTTCTTTTTGCGCAACTACAAAGTATGGAGAACCTAGTAACTTGACGGAGTTGCATGCAATATGAATTTTATAGAGACCTTCAGCGAACAGATTTAAGCGAACTCCAACACGTTCAGGGTCGAGAATGATGACGGGTATTTTCGTTGTATTGCCGGACGGTGTTTCGAGCTGTAAAAAGTATTTAATAGGTTTTAAACTTCAAATCACTAATTTTTTTTACAATTTCTGCTATTAACTATCGGAAAGGGCTTTATTTACATTTAAAAATATAAGGTAACAGCTCAAAATATTTGTTTTACTTAAATAAACTTATTTCATTTAAAAAATGTCAAACAATATTTACAACATGAAAAAGAATGTATTTGTTTCTCATAATACTTTTCAATATAATTATAATACCATAAAACTCACTTTAACTTCGAAATTGCCACGAACGCCATTTCTTTTCACAACGAATTCAACATCTTCATTCAAGCGAACAGCATCTTCAGGAAAATGGAGAATTTGTATTTTCTGAACATCTGTGAGCTCGGGAGCCACAAAAACGTTGTTTTCATTTAATTTGTATGTATCTAAAAAAAAAATATGAAAACAATATGAACGTAAATATTTTTTAGCGTCAGTATGAATAGAAAATGCTCTATAACAGCCATTTTAGTGTGTGAATAAAAAATCCATATGCTCGTAAACTTTCTCGATGAAAGTAAACAGCAGCATCTGAAGGCTAATGAGTACTTTCGCGGTCGATGTATGCTGTTATTTTTAGAAATGTAAGTGGTGATATTTTAATGCATGAATTAATTTTATACTAGAATAGCTGACTTGTTTCAGATCAGTCTAATTGTAAAGTGATGATGCAAGGGAACTATTTTATTTTAGGACTGTGTTGTAAAATTTGTAATTATGTTGGCATTGGTAGATATACATAAGTCGTGTGAATTTACATTTGAACCTATTGAACTAGTTATATTTGCTTTATCTTCCATAGCGACTTAAAAATTTGAATTAAATATATAATCTAGTTACAACATCTCTGAAACTGGAAGGCCCTTGCTGTTTTGAAGTGAGGCATTTGTTTCTTTGGTGTGACGTTTTTTCAATCTCCTGGAATCTGGTCCTTGTACTTCATGAGCCTATAATCGAGGCTTCTTCTAGCCGAGGTACAAAGTGCCAGACTAAGATTGGTTTAGATTAAAACGACAAATTAGCTGTTTTCATAGCGAATTACTGCAGTTTTTTACTCTTTGGCAGTGTCCTGATCTCAAGCCTTCTGACGCTGCCACACCGAATGCGTTCGTTAGAAATACTTTGAATACAGGTTTTGTGTGTTGTCCGGGATCATAATTGGGCAACAAGATGCGAAATCGATTTCATTAGGAAAAGCATAAAAACAATCGATCAAAAACAGCGTCTTTGCACTAGTTTGGATTGATTCCAATGATTGCTTGGGCTTGTTTGGGTCTCATGGCCCTTACCTATAGGAACACTGATGTCTTCGATCAAGCTAGTCATCAGGCGAAAATACCGCTAAAATGTCCTGGGTTGAAGAACCATCCTGTGTGCTCGAAAGAGGTTTCTCGGACTCCATGGATATGCGTCGCACCAGCAGATGTTAAATTAAGCTTACAGTGCCCTTCGATATGCTGTGGCCATTCCCACGGGCTTTTGCCTTATAGGACAGCACGCGGCACGTTTGGGCGTTGGCTTCAATGGTTTATATCAGAGCTGTGACTCGGAGAATGAAGAGGAATCAGTCCTCTATCTCGTGTGCCAGTGCCCGGCTTAGGCAAGGAGGAGAATGGCCTCATTCGAAACCCAGATCCTCTCAAGTCTGACTAATCTATCCTATTCTATAACATTATCAAAATATTTTAGTCGTCTTTCAAAGCTAATCAATGGAAGTAGGAGGACGTTTTATTTAGCGGTTTGTTATATATACACAATTGAGAAGAAATAAAAACAAATATACTAGTTCTCCCTAGAGCAGGATGGATTGCCAAGCAAATCGCACAAGGATAGGGTGTAGTATTCAAGTGTAGATGCACGAATTTTTTTTTTCAATAATCGAAATAATTTGTGTCGTTCGAACTCTATTTCAGCTACTTTTGAATATGATTTCATCGATTCATCGTTTCAGGTCAGAAGTTGATCCAATTTCAATTTAATCCTGATGTTATTTCCGACCACGCGCCAAGATGTGTTTTAAAAGCATTAAAGCTATTTTAAGAAGCTGGTGTGACATGAGTGAAACAGCTGGATTTAAATGGTCTAAGTGCTGCTATATTTACACTGATTGAAAACAATGTTTTGGATGTTTTGATTTTCATGCGGCAAAGCCAGAGTAGTCTGCTTGATGTAAAATTAACCAGCTGTATGATATAAGCAGAGGCGGTGCGTTTGTGTTTGAAATAATTAGGAATAAAAAAAATTTATTTGAATTGTTATGACTTCGATATTTGTAGACTGTCTGCCTCAAGTTTTCCAAAAAATTATTGAACATTGCTATTAAAAATTGATTCATGTATTACATTTATCCAAGCAATAAAAAATATTGATAGGATAATAATTAACTATATAATGGATAGTAATTAAATAAATGAATTATTTGTCCACTTTGTTATATCCGCTTTTTTTTTCGAACCAATTGTAAGCTATAAAAGTCTTTTAAATTACATAGGTTTTTAGTTTATAACAATGTTCGTCATGATAAAAGCGGAAATATTTCGGCTAAGCAAAAAAAAAATATATATCCCATCAATAATTCAATAGAATATGACTTTTCCAATGAAATCAATGAAAATGTAAGTGTAAATAACTCAGCAACGCACTAACCAAAATACCGTGTCATATACGTTATTGTTCAATAAATTAAATATTATGCTAGCTAGAGAATATTTCGCGTATGGGTAATAATTCATTCATTGCTTATTTATTTTTGCGATGACTCGATTCACTTAATCTGATCACGTTCTGATGTAATCATCGTATTTTTAAGATCGTTGTATGTACATACATCGATTGTTACATTTTAAGGTGGCTTGACAGCATAGTGGTTTCTTCATTAGTAGTCCATATGACTAATAACAAACAAGTCGATTTTTACACATGACGTAGAGTGTTCATGTACATAAATACTTGCTGACTCGAAATACGTTTAGTACGATCATCATTCAATTTATTGTTGTTTTCGTCATTCAAACGTTTTGCTGGGAAATTGAGCAAGATAAATATTTTTGAAGTAAGTAGTTATAAGTATAGTGCCCATCTTTTGTTTTGATGAGGACATATGAGTGATGAAGTTGGGATTGAACTTGAAATCCTACTAAAACTAGCACAAAGAGTAAATAAATAAAAGAGCCTACAAAATTGACTATATATTTAATAGTATTTTAAAGATAAAAGAGAAATTAATGAACATGCCTATCGCAGATAGGTTTTCATAATTTATTTATAAATTTGTTTAAAGCCATTTAGCAGAACAATCCAATAGCAAATTGAGATAGCATCAAATCATCAATATAAAATAAAAACTATGAAAAGGAAGAAAAAACAAATCAAATTTTCACAGTATAGAACCTCCGTTAAAATACCAAAAATCTGTTTTTTAAATGTGTGAAAAAAAAAAACGGACGAAGATTCAAACTGGTGCTCATGATAGCATTTTTAGAATTCTGGGTCCAAAAGAATGAAAAAAAGGGTATAAGCAAAGGAATATCAAAAAGTGAATGAGTTCTTATTTTTTGGAGGAAAGTAAACCATGATACAATTTCTACAAAAGATATTCATCATGGGAATGCTCGTGGCGATTCACGAAAAGCAGACGAAAATCAGACGATCATCATAAGGATGATAAGGGCCACTAAACTTGTTCAGAAAGTAATGAGTAAACTTAGGCTGAACGAATTCAACAGTATTAGACAAGTGCACGAAACGAAGAGACCAAACTTGGGGGTAATACTACAAACAATGGAAATAAAAAACGAACATACTTGTCTACAAAACGTGAGCAGTGCAGGATGAAACCAGCTACTTTTGAACCTTTGGGATGCAATAAAGAAACATGCAGATTAAATTTCGAATCGGAAACGATACCAAGGTCCTTATGTTGATCTACATGCTCCAAAAGACTACCAGACAAAAAGTGGTCAACGGTAATAAGATCAGTCTTGTTGGAAAAAGACATCACGAAACAGTTGGAAACATTAAGAGCAAGGGTTTTCACAGATCAAAAATCTTTTAAAACTAAAAGATCAAATGTTAAATAACTACAATCGTTTTGTGAAGCGACAGTACGAAAATTTTTATTGTCACCAGCATATAAAAGACAGTCTTAAAATTACAAGAAACGTCGTTGATAAACAAAGTAAACAGGAGTGGGCCAAGTATGGAACCTTGAGGAACGCCAGAGGTGCAATAGAAAGAGGAGAAAGAACTGCTATTAAAAACAACACAACAGGCTCGATCATGGATGTAACAATAAAGCCAAGAGATAAGATTACTGTAAACATTAAAATTTTGAACAACAATAAGTGGTTTACCCTGTTAAATACTTTCGCGAAGTCGGGGTAGATCACATTAATTGTTTTAACCAATTTTTCCAAAAAATTCGGGAACTTCTTGAAAGCTTTGATACAAAAGCAATTCCAACCAGTAGGGTTAAAAATTAGGTACTAGATTATGTCACGTGAAGGACAAAAAAGATAAAAAGGAAAAATGTGGAATATAGAAAATTACTTGCCCAGAATGCGACAAACGGAACATAAGCGGGAAGCAGCTTCAGCAAGAAAAAGGAACACAACGTTAGTACGATCAGCAGCAGCGAAACACATCCTGGAAGAGGAGCACAACATAACATGGGACAAAGTGGAGATGATTAAGGCGGTACAGCAGGTACGAAAACTGGATGCGTACCAAAGCCTCAACATATGGAAAATCCCGATGAATAGACAACTAAATACAGAACAAGGGCACTGTGCATCACCATTGTTCAGGTGAATTTGCACAAATATAAGCTAGGAGAATAATGTAATTTATACATAGATAGATAAATGTAATTAATTAAGTAATTAGCATATAATTAGTTAGTAATTATGACCAATTACTTTAAAACTAACCACTATAGATGAAATACCTATGTTACATTAAGATTAATCCGATAGACACTGAAGAAGAGAGCAGATTACCCTCAAAATATCGATATCTGTCAAAAAATTTGAAATACATCTAGCTTCATAAGGGAAAAAATCGGTTTTAATTTAAATTAGATCACAGCTTGTAGAACATTGTCAAGTTGGTGAATTCGATTAAATTAGTTGTCGTAAAACATCCCTGAATGAACAATCCTGCTCTTTAGAAAACAAGTAACTAGAAGCACTGTGAATTCCATGAACAACGAACGATTCGCTAAAACAACTTTGGGAAATAAAAGAAGAGGGACGGTAGTGGCACCTGGCTTTAAAATGGGAAAAACATTGGGAACTTAATAATACTTAATAAAAAATACCCACGGACAAACTTCAGTTAAATAAAATAGACAAAGGAACACATAAAGAAAATGCAAAAGACTTATCAAACACGTTTACACAGGGATCAAAGCCACTGTTTGCACAGGGACCCATCAATGGTTTTATGATTTCTACATCAAAAGAATCACAATATCTACGTGACGAAACAGAGTTCCATGAAGAAATATTAAGGCGAAAAAGAAAGAAGCGAAAACCCTAGCAAATAAACCACAAATATCTTGGGGAAACTCCAGCAATAAAGTATCAGGAAATTGGTTGGTTGCTTTAAAGGGACGAGCATACGACTAGAAAAGCTTCGAGTTATTAAAGGAAAGACACACAAAACCAAGGAGGACAATCACAATGACTAGGACGAGACACAGGAGTAAACCTAGAAACAAGAGAACTAAGGAGTGAGTAAATAGAAGAAAGGACTCATTTATTTTAAGCTCATGAAAAAAGAAAACCCCGAGGCGGCGATGAGTTTAGCAGTTTGTTGGTAATCAGCTTTAAAAAAAAGTTATAAGTCGGTAAAGCTATGCGTGGATTATCCAATAAACAAAAATCAATGGAAAAGAGGAAGATGATGAGGATCGAAATCAACGCACAGGAAAGATAATGAGGAAAGAGATAAATTAGAAGAAAACAAAGTCAGAAAAAATAAGGTCCAACAACCGATTGTTATCATTAGGAAGGCAGTTAAACTGAAATAAGGAACAACAAAAAGGATGAATGAAAGGCCAATCGAGAGTGCGCTAGAAGAGGAAATTGTTAAGGAGAAGAGAACGCACTGAACAGAAAGCAAATTGAAATCACCACACACAACAACAGGATAATGGAAATAGTAAGACAGAATAAAGTCAGATAGTTCACTGAAAAAACATTGAATGGGTGTACTACAAGGCACATACACAAATACAAGTAATAAACAAACGTTATGTGACAGTGAAATACGGACAGCAACACACAGAGCACAGAGTGTACTAGACACAGATTTGCGTATGCCAATTGAAATTACATCATCTACTTTATTCGATAAATTACGATTGCGATCACATTTGAAGACGTTATGCAAGGAAAAGAACTCATCTCTAGAAAAATCAGCAGATAGCCAGTTTCTGTCAATCAGACAAAAACATAGGAAGCTATTAAGAGGAAAGCCTAATTGGCGTCAGCTTGGTTTTCAGTCCACGGACATTTTGACAATAGAGGTGAAAAATATATTTTTTTAGGCAGACAGGAATTGTTTAATTGGGTGGGTCCCGGACTGGAATTAAGCAAAAACTCCTACATTGACAGGATTCAAATTATTTCACAAGAACACCAGCTGGCCAGAAATCAAGGCAGAAGATCACGCTTAGTTCAGACTGAAGCATCTGTAAGAAAGAGTCCACATTACGACTGCTATCAAAATCCTTGGCGAATTTCTTCCAAAATACATTGGGAGTTCTTCCAAGCTTCCAAGGTACATACATCTTCAAGTCTACCCCGGCAGTACCAGTGGCAACACGTATAAGAATAATCTGAAGAGGAGGTGTTACCACTTTAATGAGGCCGTTAAAATTATAATTATCCGCACTACCAAGTTTCAATTTGGGTTCAGGAGACTGTACTGGGAAATGGCATTGCAGCTGAGGTTCGATGAGCTGCTGTCCTTGTTGCAGAACTGCTGATGCTCATTAAGCTGCTGTTGTGGCTGATGTTGTTGCTCAAGAAGCTGCAATTTTCGTTGCTCACTAATCAGTGAATGCTATTACTGCACCTGTTGCTCATAAATCTGTTAAAATTGTGGTTGATGCTCCGCGGGTTGCACTGGTAGACCTTTTCATATTCAAAATTCATTGCATTCTTTGCTTTTATTTATCTTTACATCTACTTTGCATTTTTGATATTCAGTCCAAAACTGCTGTAACGACTTAGTCTTTTCACATCAGTATCTAATTCGGACCACTAACTTCTCAAAACCAAAGACATATTTAAGCAAATTAAACACTTTTTCTACAAGTTCCCAGTTTACATATGAATATGAAATTAATGTTTTAATGCAGTGCATATAAAGCTGACCTCACTTCCTGATTAACCTCTCTAGTAACCAATAAGTAATTTCGAAAGACTTCGAAAATTTTAATTGAATATTTGTTTTACCAATTATATTGATCCTCTCTTCTTTCACACATATAAACAAATAGTCCCTAACAAACCATAAAAGCTTAAAACAAATTTTATAGGTTTTGTTTTCGGAAACTTTATCGAAATAAATCGATTAAAAAAAATATGAATACATACCTGCACCAATAATCTAAAATTCATTATTGACCTAAATATTTTGCATTATTTGTCGTTTCTATTAGAACAAACTCATTTAAAACCCACTGACGTGAAACATGTTTAAAACATCCAAAAACCACGTAAATGGTTTCTACTTATAATCCTCAATATCGATTCGAATATGTAGTTTCCTACTGACGACAGCAAAACACATGTGATGCTGTAACTCAAAACACGACGATAATTATATTTATAAATAACACATCAACGGTTTCGGAAAATTCACTTCAATCTACGGGCATATGTATGAAAACTAACATGCACTGCTCGAACAGATTTCCAACACATTTTCTCATTAATCGCTTGATTAATGAGAAAAAATCATTTTAGATTGCGATAAATACGAAACATAAACATCACTAACCATCATCTGGTGATCTTTGATATTTCCCAAAAACTTTACTATGATTCGCCGAATCACTTGCATTCAGATAAATATCTTGCGATACTTTAAACATATTTTCACTCGAATCAATTATAATTGTACAATGCAACAAGGAATAATTAATTTGGGAAATTTCACGACAATTTTAAAATTGAATATTTACGAGAAAAAATCACGTTCTAGCTTATATCGATATTTCGGACCGCTTCGATAAACCGCCATTCACTGAATGTCTTCGGATATTTTACAAATGAAGATCGATCTACAAACGACTAGAATTGCCTCGTTTGTTGGATCAACGAAACAAATGAGTCAACAGACGGCTTTCGGCAGCGTAGAGAAAGATCTAATAATTTTCCGATGCCTGCTAAGTAATTGCGTGGGTCACTTTTCTAATGTAGTGAGTGTATATCATCTAAAAATACATAATTGAATTTGGTTGGCTTTGTTTTTCTTCCTATTGAAAATTGCAATTATCAGAAGTTTGTAGAGACCATGATATATCATCGTTAGATGATTGTGGAAGACACATTGTGTAAATATATAAAACTTTCGTTATTAAAAGTATTGGTCAGTGTATATTGTAAATAAAGAAAATCGATCAATCACAAATTAATGGTCATGCCGCAACGAGCGAGCCTATCGATTGGTGCACAAATGAAATGGTAGAATTGTAGGATTTGGATCAACGAAAATCCATACAACAAACGAAATTGCATTTCTTTAAGACCTTCATCATATTATCTGTCGAATGCCTGTTCATAGACCTCTTTATTGGCAGACCATTTCAATAATTATTGATTTCTTAGGTTGCAAGGCCAATAAGTGGTACAACCTCCCATTCCTAACACTTTACAATTCATTCAAGTCCTTCCATTCGCATATAAGCCCATTCGTTCTTTCTCAGCCGATGTCAAAAGGCTTGTGCTATAGTAACTTGTCTAACTTTAAATCAATCTTTCACTGCTCCTTAGCATTTCAAAGAAACAGAGTGATGCACATCTTCTCTTCAAATAAATTTAGCTATTACAACTGCAACGTTCTTCTTTTTGGTTTGGAACCTGAATAGAACTGATAAGATCGAAGGATTTTCACATTAGCTCTGGAGACTATCGTTATTCCGTGCTCTCTTGTCCTTGCCTACTTATTTGCATTCAATTTGGCAGTCTCCCCAATTTGAGACACATTGCTAGGTCGTAAGTAATAACGTCATTGTTTACACAGGTTCCATTTTCAATTGACACTGCTTCGGCTATCACTTTTCTCTTCCCGAGTTTAAACCTATTCCCAAGATAATTCTGTTTTTGCATTTCCAGGGTAGTAAATTTAAACTTAAAGTTTTTTTTTACATATTTTTCTTGTCACCGAGCTGATCGGAGATCAAGGTGGTGACTCTCAAGGACAAAGACTGATGCAAAATTTCATTTTTCCTGACACAATGGAAGATATATTTAAACACATTGAAGACTTTACTAGAGAAATCGTCAAGGGTCCAAAATTACAATAAAGTTTTCAATCGCTAAAAAGGAGAAAGAGATTAATAAGATTTCCAGTACTGCAACACTCATGAAAAGACACAAATGGAAACTGCGATGGGTGTATTAGACATCGTTATCAATCGTTCTTTCTTCTTTCAGAATGGTATTGGTAACTCTGTGACTATCACTGGAGCACAATATCGTGCCTTGCTTGAAAATTTTGTGCGACGTGAAGTCGAAAAATTCGGATGGAATTTTTAAGATAGATTTTCAGAGAAAGCATAGTTTCGAGAAGATCAGAAATTAATTGGCCACCACATTCGCCAGATCTAACTGCCCAATCGCAAGTGCCACAAAATGAGGAATGTCAATATTTCATCTGTCCCTTTCTATTGAACCAACTATATCTTCAACGAGCCCCTTTCGTCCATAAAAAGAAATTTTAATTGTGCTTACGATCAATTCGATTTTAATATATCTTTTTCACGTTTTAAAAGTAGCTTTATGTTTGCATCTTTCTGAATGTAATAAATAAATAAAACCCCTTCGTGATTTCTGAGCCAACCTGTATTTCGAAATCAAATCAAAATCACCTAAAACTATCACCAACAATCATTTTTTTTTAGCATTTTCTTTAAAATTCTGCCATAAAATGAAAGAAAATTCTTATTGATTTAATAATCCTAGTTTTATTTTTCTAATTCGTTTATATAAAATGTTTATATGTAAATAGTATGTTGTAAGCATTTTAAAAAATTCTGTAAAATAATTGACTTTAAAAAATTACAACAGACTCAATGGAAGTAGCGTGAAACAAATACATTCATAGATTTTAGTAGGAATGTCAAAAACCGACGAGTAAAACCGAAAACCCGGTCATGATAAAACAACCGAGAAAGGTTGGCATCCCTAATTTCTTAGACATCCTGATTCGGTCAGAATATTTCTTTTGCAGTTCAATGAAGTTCTTGGCTGTTTTCGATTACATTTTCATATAAAAAAGGAAGTTGACGCATTTAGTTTATATACTTATTTAATGAAAAAAGAAATGGAAAATCTTAACAGTTATCATTTTAATATTTTCATTTTCTACGATCGTATTATACGTATAAATATTTTAAGCTATTGTTTTCTTCTATATCTGCATTTGAATCGTTTACGATTTTATATTCGCACTGAATTTTGTTTTCTTTGTATTGTATTTTTACTTTTATGATGCTATCATAAATACTCTAGTGTTGTTGACTTTGACGTAGTTTGTTTGGATCGTGATAGTGCGAGCTAACCATGGATGGATGTTGCGGAGGCGGGAAGCAACGAACATGTTCAACATTCGAACCTTCCAGATCGCCACTTTTCAAGTATTTGTTGACAACTGCGAAGATTTGTGAGTTTAAAACTTGGAAACGACGAATACGATCAACCATGCGTTTTAATTTCTGAAAAAAAGAATGATAGAAAATATGTACAATACACTACTTTGTTGTTTCGAGAAAAAAAGCAACACGAAACATCTACACATCAATCTAAATCGTTCATTTTATAAAAAAATCATTATACTACTTACAATTCCTTTGACATCCTCATCTTTGCCATCGACTCTCTGCACACGAAGGATATGATAGCAGAAATCCAAAGCTTCAAATCGCCTCTGTTGACCGAGCAATACAATCATTGTACAACCGGCCCAATTCAAACCTTCACCGAATAATTCTTCAATGGTGTACTCTGTGCCACGGACTGGAATGCAATAGACAAATTGAAGGGCAGACCAGAGTCTATGGAATTCAACACATTCATCGACATGCATTATGCCATTAGCGGGCATTGGTCCGGTCCAAATAGGATCGTCAAGGTAGCTTCGAATTCGATTCAGTATGACTTCGAAAATACTTAGACCGCAGCAGAGCCTCTCGCGCGTTAACAAATCTCCTTCACTGGCAATCATTGCTTGCTAAATAATCAATATAATTACTAAGTAAAACCTTCTATTCAAAGATATTTAGCATTACCTTGGCAGTTCCCAACTTTTCCACATTCGAAACTATTTGCAGATTAGCGAATTGAGCTTCTAGACGTTTTTGTTTAACTTCAGGCTTCTCACCTTCTACAAAATCAATCACAAATTAGCTAAAAACTCTTAAAACTCTAGAACTATACCTTTGCAATACGGCCGTGGGAATATATTTTGGAATAGAGCAGCGTGTAGTAAATCGCAAACTTCCTCCTGTGACAGTGCTTGTTCTATAAGCAAACAGAATATAATACAATTGCCCAGCTCTCGAAATTGTTGAAAGAGTTCAGTTTTGGCATCCGGATATTGTACTATATCAGTGAGATGAGCCTGGTAGTAGCCAAGCACACCTGGCGAACCGTATTCACATCGCGGCAATTTGCAGGACTGTTTAAAGTTCATGTATATATTATCCGACATTTGTAATCAAATCGGTGGTGGAAAATACCTTTGGCATAGCACTCATAAGAGTTTTTGTGAATTGTAGAATATTCCCTTGGATCAATGGTTTTACAATATCTTTGAGAATGATATTCATGACAACAGCAATTCCTTGATAGCCTAATAGTCGACAAATCGCATGAAAATGCGGTGCGCCAACAAATCCAGAAAACTGTCCATATTGTGTCGTGTATGCTGCATTCAATTGTTTCGAGCCCCAAAGGTAGTAATGTGACATTTGCGGAGCCTTTTCACGTTGAATTTGCTGACCAAAGATATTTGCACGACTTCGTACGAATCTAAATATAATAAATAATTATTTGAATTTATTTCTATCACTCAATGGAATATTTCTATCATTTACCTGTTTGTTGCAGCATTATAGCAATAATTTGATAAAAAGTCATAGTTCAATTCAACAAATACGTGCAGAGTTATACGCCCATATGGTGCTAATACATTGTGGTTAGCTTCTTTCAGGATTGTCTCGAAATTGTCTAGCGCAAGATATTTGCTTAGAAGTTTATGACAGATACGGTTTACACGCAATAGCCCTTCAAGCTCCTAAAAATAATAATGTGAAAATGTTAGCAATTAATAATAATAAAAGATCGGATTACAGGTAACTACAATTATTTTGAGAAGCGACAGCACGAAAATTTTTAAGGACATCAGCATATAAAACACAATTAGACTTGAAGTTACAAGAAAGGTCATTGATAATCAAAGTGAATAGGAGGGGCCAAGGATATAGCCTTGAGGAACGTCAGAATTAGGGTTGAATGGTGAGGAAGAGCAGGATAATAGAAGGCTAAGTTCTTCAAAACAAAGGTCCGCGCTGATTATGTATGTAACTCTTTGCAGCGTTTCAGACTGGCGCGGACAATCAGTGCTGATCCCTGGCCGCGCGGAATATCCGATCGCTGAGATGATGATCTTTCATTTATATTGATAGCAGCGTTGCCAGATTGGAGGGTTTCCCCCAAAATGGGGGATTTGTAGTCATCTCGAGGATTTTTTAGGGAGACAGATATCTTGGGAGAAAACACCCCGAAAAAATTATCAACCGTATTCAAAGGCATTTGAATCATGAAACAAAAAATATGAAATACCAAATATTGCATATAATTTAGTTTCCTCCAAGATAGACTGATGGATTCTAGTTAGAACACAATAAACATCCTACATTTCCGACTCGGATATAGCTTGGCTCTAAATTCTATTACAATAACCTGCGCATTCGCCATAAACACTTGTAGGAAGAAGAATCAAATTTGAACCTCAACATTTTGCTTGGTTAATCCAGATTTACATGACTTAACTCA
Organism: Nemotelus nigrinus; assembly: GCA_947369275.1. NCBI lineage: Eukaryota > Metazoa > Arthropoda > Insecta > Diptera > Stratiomyidae > Nemotelus > Nemotelus nigrinus. The sequence continues at coordinate 127,309,103 of OX376374.1, forward strand.
GCACGAGTTTTTATCTGTTGGTGAAAAGTTCTTCATCACCGCCTTCCAGAAATTCGTATTGAATTGAGTCTGGGCCTAGCTGTTAACTAGAAATTTGGACCTAGCATATAAGTATAGTACGAGCTGTAGTAACCGTTGCACGTTATGACTGCATTATTTCTTCTGCATTTTGTTTTTTTTTTGGTGTTTTTAAGCTATTTTATTTTTATATTTTTTCATGCTGTTTCAATTTATATTTCTCGTGAACAATCAGACGGCTCAAAATTTCTACCTATTTTCTCAGGTAACAGCTCTATTGAGGTAACGGTTGTTTTGAGGAAAGTTTGTAATTTTCCAACGAATTTTCGATAGTGGTGAGAGCTGAGAACAAATCGTCACTTGTGTCGGATCTGAAGGCGTAGAAGCGTAGGGTAGTAAGGGATCTTTTTGCCTCGCTCAATGTGACTGGGTTTTCGCGGTTGTTCTTCTTCGTTTAATTCCTCGTTCTCATCTAGACGAGCCAAATCCAACAGTTCACCATCGGTTTGGGCACCGTGAACACTGATGTCATCGTCAACATGAGCATAATCCTCAAATTTTAACTCGCCATAGTTAGGTAGAAGTCCCCAACTTGAGTCAGAATTTGTATTATTGGCGGCTCTGATGACTGTTCTGCGTTTTCGGTTTGCTTGAACCCGCACTTTCTGAAGCAGATGTAAATAGTGGTAGGGTTGTTTCACCTTTTTCAATGCTATCCGGCACAAGAGGTACAATTTCTCTACGGTTATGATGTGACCGAAGTCTTTAAGGTTACGTTCTTTGATGATGTTGAGCAATTCTCTTTGCTTGTTTAATCGCCTCAAGATATTGTCGTTGGTTTCGTTCTGGGTCCTGTCTAAAAAAGCAATCGGCGATAAATCTACATTTCGAAAGCATCGATTTTGTTAATATCGCAGCTCTTCTATGTCCAGGCTACGACTCCATATAATAACACTGACCAAAATTAGCTTCGCACTACACGTCAGCGTAAGTCGATGGGTAGACTTCCGCCACATAAGATATTCCCTAGGTTGTTAAAGGAATGCTTAGTCATTTCGATCCTCTTTTTTATTTAGGTCACACATGTTCCCAAATACTGATATTTGGTAACCTGTTGGACTAACTTTCCTCTGATGTTCATAGGCGGATAGTTTATAGTTGGTGTTTTGCTGACAACCATATTTTTGTTTTAGCCGCATTTATGGTTCCTTAAAGATAATTTCGGAGTACAGATTGAATAATGATAGTGATAGAATGCAGCATTGCCGAACACCGCTTAAGGTTTGGATCCCATCGGTTTCGTCAAACAAATCTTTTCCACCGAAATATCTGCAAGTTCATGAAAAAACCCACTGTCGCCAAGGGTTGTAGATATTTTAGTTTTATCTAAACGATTTATCAACATTTACTGACCATTTTAGTTCAATCGAAAAATACGATCATGATTGAATCTTTTGAGCATAATCATACATTATTATTAAATTATTGCAACGATGCAATCACAATGAGATCTCGGCTCAAGTCCCAAAATCACTTGGTCCTCAACCACGATTTATCACCAATTATAAAAATAGTAGCTCTTAGCAGCCGTCTTAGCTAAATGCAGCCGTCGGGGAAACCAAAAACGCAATCTTAAACTAGTCCACAGATAAAAAGCGCATTTTTGCGTTTTCTGCTGTTACGTTTTCTGCTGCTACACATTTTTCCACTATCAAACTGTTTTTCTCTGCCAAACTGTTTGTCGCTGAGAAACAGTTTTTCGCTCCCAAACAGTTTGCAGTTGAAGAATAGCTTGCCGATGCAAAACTGTTCATTTTAGAAAAACTGTCGCAGTTCTGTTTTTATACAAACTGCCGTTTGTGAGCCCATCACTAATCGCGACCAAGAGCCGGCAGTTCCAAGTTTATGACCACGACGGCTCTTGAATTTTCTGTTGATTTCTTTTTTTGCATGGAAATAAAATATATTTACAATGATATGCGTTTAAGTTTCGATTTTTCTTTCGCAATTTGAATTATATTTTTCATGATTTGATTAAATATTCATTTTTTGAGTATGTACAAGGTGCGCCATTTAGACCTTTGGTATTTCAACGTTGTATCACTCTATCATTTTTGAGCAGATTGTGACAAATGTGCACAATTCTGAAACGTCATTCAGTACCATTTTAGCTATGAGTCAATAAGCACAGAAAGAACGCGCTGAAATTTTAGCGCTCTACATTGAAAAAGATTGTTCAATTGTGAAAAATTCCCGAGACACGTTGTGCCGGAAAATGGTGATTTTGAGTGGCCTCCTTGTTCTCCGGATTTAACGGCACCAGACTTTTTTCTGTGGGCTTATTTAAAAAGTAAAGTTTATAGGAGCAAGCCAAAGACCATTGACGAACTCAAAGCCAGCATACAAGCCGAAATAGTTGCTATAACACCCGAGACACTGGCCAATGTTATGCAGAATGCTCGAAAAACAGGTACTTTTTGCGTATCGAATGAAGGTAGCCATTTAATCGACATTGTATCCATATTGATTTGAAATAAATAAAATGAAAATAAATGAATGATATAGAATATCCTCAATAAATCTTGCTTATTTGCCAAAATCGGCTGCAAAATGTCAGAGTTATTCAATATTGAAAATACCAATATTGAAATGGCGCACCCTGTATATGTGCTAAATATTTCTAATCCAACACAGTTGCATGGCCATAGGGGCGATATATCTTCCCTCCCACTAAATTGTCACGTTAACATTTTGGTTTTGTTTTTGATGTGTGCTGAACATGGAGGTCAGGTTCGACTGTAAAACCACGCCGGAATGAGCTAGTTGGCATGCGGAACGAATCAGATCTCAAACAATATATTGCAATGATGGCGGCCCGGCCCAGATTTCCCAACGGGACATTGAATATACGTCAAGAAGACAATAGCATTCCAAATCCGTGCATTATGCCAAGGACTTTAAACCATGTTGTGAAGTCGATCCTATCCTATCATGATTATTTCGAAAACGAAACCGGGGACTTTGGGGCGAATAGCGAGCCCGGCCCGGTTGCCCGGAGAGTTAGAATTGGTGGAACTGTCACGGAAATAAAGTCGTTCAACACAAAGGGAACGAATCAGTACGAAAAAATCAACGTAAGAAGACGATTATCCCCGGAAGTTTAAAAATAAGTATTAATCGCAATATAGTGTACAGATATTTCTTGGTCGGATAAGGATATTTCTTGACAAGTATTTCTGTATATTTCACAATTTTTGATCATTGAAATATATATTTTACAGTGATATATTATCGCTAGTTTATTTCCTAGTGGCCGGATGTAAATCTACCTGTTTTAAGCTAATTTAAATAGACGACTTACCCCCTTTATTAAAATGCTTACAAATCAAATAGTAGACAATGAAACTTACCATAATTGCGGTTATATCATTCGCTTCGAAACGGCTGATTGCCAACTCTACACTCTCATGCATGTTCACATTAATTCGTTGGGTTATCAGTTTGTTCAAATCAATAGATCTTCCTGTAAGTAATCAGATGCTCAAAATTTACTTTCTAGACGTAAAAAATACAAAAATCTTTACCTAAAAGCTGAACATGTCGTTGTTGCATTAGTGTCTCGTACCGATTATTCCGCGGATACGACTGAAAATTAAAGCCTAGAACTTCGCATTCCAAACGAAAACGTTTGTCCAGGAAAATACTATCAAATAAAATAAATATAATCTAAGATGGGAAAAAGAGCTATGCTCCGAAATATACCTTCCAGCAAGTTGCTTGTAGTGTGCGAAAATCTGTTCGCTTAACTTATACACGAACTGGTCAAAACAAAGATTCACTTCTGCCTCGACTTCGTCGTAGAGGAATTGTTTTCGAAAGACGGTTAGGGCGTAATGGGCAGAATCGTTGTATAAATCGAGTGGGTATAGTACAAATCTACAATTTTAGAAGATTTAAATATTATAGTTTGTAATGATATATGCGTAATATACTCACTCCATCATTGAAGGTTCCTTTGTTTGTAGTATATGAGCCGTCAGAATCCACGGCATCGACATTTCAATCGGAAACTGAATGCGTTTTTCCATGGTAATCAGATCATTACACTCGTCGTTGTGCTGATGTCGAACCAAACATTTTTGAACCTTTCGTCCCATCGTCATCTCTAAATAGAATTCACGATACCATAGCTGTGACAGATCACAGCTTTTCTGGAGCGTTTCGCTAAAATTCAACAAATACGACCAGAAAAATGATGTTTTATGGAACTGATCGATTTGCATTAGACAATTGCCGTCAATGTCTTTCCGGAGGGTACGTTTCCCGCCACTTTTGTCAGCTATCAAGGATTCAAGCATCGTCCGAACCATGTAGAGTTGTGTTGAAGATGGACCAACGTTCAATCTGGGCACGTGTATTTTAAACCCACCATCCGGATCCTTTTTGCCCTTGAGAGCAGGATCATCGTGAGGTTCGGAGCCTTTTTGCCAATCAGCGCTAGTTTCACGTACCGACATAATAATACTGCGAATCAAATCCTTTTTGTTTTTGATTGCTTTTCGCAGTGGCTCACGCAAAATAAGCTGCACGAAATCTTGCAGCTCAGCGTAAATGCTGCGACGAATTGCTTCGCACAATACAGTTTCAATTCGAGCCATCAGAACTTGCAGACCCTTAATCATAGCGATAACTTCGATCAGGGCGAATTTCTCTTCGGACGTGTAGTTGTAGCGCGTCGCACGCTCGTATTCCTCAGCTTCCACTGGACACTCTTTGTTCTGATGATGATCGGTCGGATGCAATAGCTTCCAAGAATAGAGTTCGGTGACGACACTAGTCCACTCGGATAGCAGTTGTAGACCTCTGAGCGCCAAATCCGCAGTGGCCCGATTTTCAGCATCAGTTGGGTTGTCTTTAACAGTAGTCGTCACTTCGTTTGTATAACGTGCCAGTTCAGAGATGTATTTGACGTGATCGTCCCGGATCTGCGGCAAGTGGACCATCAAATCGGCCTGAGGACTGATTGCCGTAGAGCTGGATAGTGGCCATTTGCTGGCGTCGTAATGTTTGCTGCGCTTAATATAGTTGAAGGGAGCGATTTGCATGTCTCCGAAAAGTGGGACAACTTCCAAATTTTTAAAGATTCGGTCGATTCGATCCAACCGCAGTTTCTTCTTTTGATCGAGCTTGTTTATATTGCACAGTTCGCTATCCATTAAAAACAATCCGAATCCCATAACTTTTACCAACATATGCTTCTCTTCCGGCGTCATGTACATTTTATTCTCAAACATGTGCACGCAAATGTTCACAACCTCGGAGAGTAGATCTTCATAGCCGGGTATCTTTTCCAGTGTGTCTTTTACAGTATCTCGAATCTTATTTTGAGTAGCAAGAAACATTGACAGGTTCTGTGATTCTTGAAGCGCTTTCGAATCGGTCATGACTTTGAGGAACTGCGCGGCACGTCTGTATGTGCTGTAGTCGTTTTTCACGCTCGATTTCATATTTTTCAGTTCATCGAGAACGGCAAACATATTAATGAATTTGCCCAGCGTTAAGAGATATGCCTCCGATACGAAATCCTTACGCTTTTCGGCATGACACAGACGTTTCACTTCGCCGGAAAATGCTTCGATTGCTTTTCGCTGGAAATTTTAAAGAATTTTATATTAATAGATGGGTTTTGGGTCAACAAACAGTGAAACTTACCTGGAAATACATAAAATTTAACAGTTTATTCACTTCGGGTGCTAATACTTCGACCGTTTTTTCATAGATTTCGACACGATTTGGCTGCTCATTGGATTTCGGTTGTGGGATTGCTCGTGAGCAGCAACGCCAGGTGTAGAGCATGACGGCATGTTTTTGGCCTTCTTCGAGCAGTAAATTCTGCAAAATGGTGAAATTATTAGACACACTTAATGAAAGTGGATGAAAGGCTACTTACCAAATTCGCGTGGGTTGTAGCCTCTTCGATATATTTTGCCACGCCTGTAACAAATCCATTTCGATCTTCGAAGTTTGTATCGAAATTGGCTTTGTAGATTATGGAACATGGTTGTGCTTCAATACATGGCTGCTCATCGGGTAATGATAGTTCGTCGAGGACTTCGACGTTCGACAGAGCATCAGCAAGTGTGATTTTCTCCGTCATTGCGCTGAAAATTTATGTAGAGTGGTTGGAATGTTAAACTTAGTGTTATTTTAATTGGTTCTTTATTTTTAATTGATTTTTGAGTGGAGTGTGCTAGCAATTTTAGAGCACAAATTCACAGTCGAAAAGAATCTTGGAAAATGAGTGATTTTGTGAGTGAAAACAACTTTAGATCACTTAACCCAAAAGCCTTACAAAAATTACACTTCAGCTAAAAATGATTGATATCATTACATTTCTACTGCACTTATCAGAATTCATCAAATTCAGCGACATATACTGGGCGACATAATTCATCGTATATCTTAAAACGTTGTAAACTGCAATTATTTAAACTAACTCAGAATAAATTGTACAAAAAGAAAAACTTAACAAATAGGAAACTCAAACAAAACAGGTATTCATCATATTTCCTTAAAGTTTTGTAAAAATCAATTAATTAAAAACAAATCCAAACGATAAAAGTCATCATAGGACCATTTTCATTACAGGATATTTGTTTGTCGGCAAAACATCAGTATTTCGTTGGGCCTCCTTTCGCTTTCAGGACGCATGCATCCGTGATGGCATAGATGGCACAAGTTTCTGCATAAGATTTTGATTTCATTAATCTTGTTGAACCTTCTTTAGAGAAATGTGGTGTTTGTTTATCTTTTTTCGAGGTAGACCTTTAAGTGCTCAATCAGGTTTAATGAAGTTGATAAATTTGAGCTTTAATCGTTGTTTTTTTTAGCTTCAATGTGCCGTTTCCAGGTGAGTTTCCTGTCAAGGTGCATTCCGATATATTTTACTTGGTAACTTTGAGGCATTGGTACATTGTTTAGATATACTTGAGGACAAGTTAGTTTTAGCAATGTGAACGCATTTGGTGTCGTTCATTTTGATTCTCCATTTATCTAGCCATTTTTCAAGAAGTTAGATGTGCATTTGTGGTGTTTGGGATGCCATAACTGGATCTGAATCAGTACATAGAATGGCAACGACGTCTGCAAATGTAACTGTAGTCGTTTATTTCGCTTATTGGGAGATCAAATTTGAAGATTATGTAAAATTCCGGTCCCAAAACACATCTTTGAGGTACACCAGCATGTACATGATATTAATCGGTAGAATGGCTTTGAATGTGCGTTCGGTTAAACTTTTCGGAAGCATTGATTTAATTTTGAATATCAATCTTTCATGCCATACTTTGTCGAAGGCTTGAGTTATGTCTAAAAAAACTGAGCAGTACTGCTTATCATCGAATTCTATTTTCATGTCTGACGGAATTCGATGGACTTGTTGAATGGTGATGTGATAGCTTCGAAATCTGAATTGATGTTCTGGAATTTGTCCTGCATCTTCTAGTATTGGTAGTAGCTTTCTCAACAGATCTTTCTCGAAAACTTTGGAAACGCAGGACTAACGACTATTGTGTCTGTATGACTTCACTTGAGAAGAGTCTTTACACAGGCTTCAGGAAAATATTCGGTTTGAAGGATAGTATTGAAGAGATTAGGAAGCCAACAGAATGCAGCTTTTTGAGCATAGCACTGGTGAATTGTTTCACTTAGAGTTTTTTGTGATCTTTGGTATTTTAGACATTGTTTTCTTTTCATAAGCCCACAAACTAATCACTACCTCCCGAACATTGGTTGATGTCTATTTGGTATCATCGTACATTTACCTTCAGAACTTCTTGTCAATGTTTCTTCGCGAACAGCTCGTGGAGCAAATACGATGGAGGTAATGTTTTTGTTTTGAATCTAGCATTTATTGATGGTAAAATGGACCAGTATGTGTACGTAACATTTTCAAATCAATTTACAAGAATTAGTTTGGATCGGAATTATATTTTCAAACAGCACAACGACTAAAGCCAAAGGAGGTCCAGCTAAGTACTGATGTTTCATCGATAAAAAATTGGTAGTCAGAAATTGCAACTAAGCATGGTAGTAGCAGTTCTAATAAGTAAAATAATATATAAAATTGAAAATAATATATTAAAAATAATATATTAAAAGTAAACTTATTTGGTAATGCATTAATTTTATATACTAAAAAAATGTTCTTCTATGATGAATTAAGTATGTCAACTCGTGTAACTATGAAAAAACCATTCTTTTTGATTGCTCATCTTGAAGTTATGCAGATCGGTATCAGCACTGAGCACGGACAAAACATTTTGCACAAAGTGGAGCATACGTAAATTTAGTGTTTTTTTTTTTACATTAAAGCTTTTCCGTTGCTGAAATGATTTGATTAAACGAATTGCCGGAAGTTCTAATTCCATGATAATAATCAATACCTCCTGCAGGCATGGCAATCGGAGTGGCTGGTGGATGAGACATAACCAAACACTTTTAAATACCTCTCGAAATCAAGAAAACACTATTTTTGCCTTTCTATTCGTTCAAACGAATTCTATATAGCAAACTCAAGGTTTAATAACGTAGCGGATGAAAAATAATGAGTCCGTAACATTGAATTAGAGTATGACATGCACTGTCAAAGATTATTCATCGAAGGGGTAAGTGCATTTGCACAGCACTTGGATATTTCTTTATCTATTTTGCATGGAAATTATGTTTAGTTTTTACTTGAGATTATGTTTAAAACTACTTCAGTTAAGAACTTACAGAGATTTTTTTGGGAAAAATCAAAATAAACTCTGCAGTAAACAAATCAAATGCACACTCGACGCACCCACATACACTCACAGACACGCAACAAACTGCATTTATGAAATGTCAATTTGGCAGTGGGTGGGGTGGATTCTGTAAGTTGGATTTTTTATTAGCCGGTGAGGGAGCAAGTACTGCACGATAAAAATTTATTGCAGTACTAGGTGAAAGGTAAAATTCTGAATATCAAGTAGTTTTGGATTTTGATAGTTATGGAAATGAATTACTTTTCTCTGGAGTTAAGGCGGAACTAAATTAGGAATTCAACCGCTATGACTTTAAAGAGATGGGGAATATTCTTTATCAATGGAAGGTTATGGTGTAGACTATTTTTGGAAATGAGATTGAAGAAAACTTATCTGGGGGAAATAACTATTTCGTGCTGTTGGATTTTATCACGTCCTCCTTATGGGGTATGGAGTTTGTTAAGGCTGTCATTTATTTTAAATTCTTACCCATAGCCTATGAAATTGCTTAAAAATAAAACATGGAATTGCACTGTTACAAATTAAAAAACATTTGATTAATTTCTTCAGTGGCTTAGTGCTTTCTACCATTTTCTACTTTCAAACATGGCCTTCATATAAAAGGCCTATCGCAAAAGCAATTAACCTACAAGATGGCGGCCCTAAGCTACTTTTCCCAACCAGTCCACACAGTGATGTTTTTTTTATGGTTATAAAGAAATTCACGAGATCCACCTACAGGAGATATGAGGAAACTCATATGTCATGTCAATCAATGTTGTTTTGGGATCTTTCACAAGCAATTTAGATACGAAAAGCCTTTAGCATCAGACCTCAATTCATCGGGACACTTATCCGAAATACCGTTTGTGTAGAAGAATTTGCAGATTATCAAAATTTGATGATTTTTAAAGTGGAATAAATCCTACCAACCACAAACGGCAATTGTTTACAATTCACATTGCCGAGAGTAGGTGGCAGGTATTCCAAATTGCAAAGTTCTCGCGTTTACAGCACAATAAACACATCACTTTCACGACACTTATCCGAAATATCTTTTACGCGACAAAAACTTCGAAACCAGTCTCCGGATAATATGAAAATAGACTCTATTCGCGGATTCAACCGAGCAGCACCATTCACATTGCTAATATTTACTAATTGTCAGAGAAATGTCAAACAATTGTCATTGTGCAATTCCCAATAAATCTTAATAGCGAGAGGACTACACCATTTTAAAAAGTACCTTAGTACCTGTCAGATTGCAAGTCGCGATAGGCCTTTTATATGAAGGCCATGTTTCAAAGCGCGATTTCACCATATTTTCAAAATCTGCTACCATTTCTTTGATTCATTAGTATCGTCTACAGCGGACGTTTAGTCCGCGGACTAAACACCAAATTCCACCTAAATTTTTTAGTCCACGTGCTGTAGACACTCGTGGACCGACCTAAATTTAGGTCGGTCCACGATTTCAAGCGACCTGACCTAAATATAGGTCGTGGACTATAATCGTTGTAAACACACGCGACCTAAACATTGATTTTTGTGCGACTATTAATAATGTATGTATGTTGAATATAAGCTCATAACATTCCCCTTTGACACAAAATCATTGAAATAAACATGTTTGAGAGACAAATGAAACGATAAATACAGTGCATGAAGGAAAATTAAACTAAATGACAGCTGTCATATACGGACGAGGACTAAATTCCACCTAAGCAAATTTTAGGTCGGGTTCGTTGTAAACACCTGAGGACTAAGTTCATTTAGTCCGCGCTTTATAAGCCGTTCACACTACCCTCTAAATCAAGTAGATTTAGAAGCTGTCAAAGTTAATCAGGTAAGCGTTCACACTACCCGAAGTGATTTAGAATGAGGAGATTTAGAGAGCGAACTGTCATCCGAATTTGTGTGACAAATTTTTTTGCATGAAAGTTGTTCAAAATGGTGCAGAAACATGCAAGAGCATTTTCTTTTCATTTTGTACAACTCACATTTTCCTTTTTTGTCTAATTTTTCCTATATTTGAACGAAATTCGAATGACATTTCGTTGAAATCTACTCTCCCTCTCACGGATGGAATTAAGCACGCTCTGAGAACAATTCAGCCCGGAAAAATTCACAATAGTACCTGATTTGTACTTGATTAACTCTAAATCTACTTGATTAACTCGGTCGGAAACCGAAAAAAATGTATGGGTAATCAGGTAGATTTAAGTTGATTTAGCTCTAAAGCGATCAGCTGATCGAAATCGCCTGATTTAGAGCCTAGTGTGAACGGGCTATTAGGTCAGGTCACTTTTGGTCCGACTGGTGTAAACCGGTACATTCACCACGATCGGTAATCTACTACTGAAATAGTTTGACGTGTCTGCCAGAGGCGGTGATTTTCATGATTTTCTTTCACGCGCTTGGATAGTGTTCGGTCGTTGGGCGATTGCACCGTCTGTGGTGCATTAAATTTTCCGTTTCGTTTGAAGTTTTTGTGAGAAGTTTTTCGTCAAGATTTCTTTCCCTATTCGCAAGTAACTAATTCTTTTGGATCTAATACTGCCGAACTGCACCCACAAGGGTAAGTTTTTTTTTTGTTACTATGGGCATTCCAATTCGAAATATGGGAGTGTATATTCCGTTGTCCATGCTGAAATTTTTTTTTAGTAAATGAAAATTCTGAGTCCAAAGTGAATTTTTTTTCAGGTCTTGTATGATAAACCAATGTATACTTGGAATAATAATTATTGTTTGTGCAAATGCAAGTGGTCAATGGTCGCTGCATTTCTTTGTTTCGACGTGATAGAGGTGGAGAATGTTTACAATGGTCTGGCGACCAGCTTATAAATCCCATCAGGGTCAAAATGCTCAGGCTCGAATCTTGAGCCAATATGAAAACAAATTTTCTGTTTGGGCTGTGGTCGCGAAGAATGGCGTAGGTTGTGAAGATATGTTGCTCGCGATAAGGGAAAGAGAAAGTTCATATACAACTGCGCGTACGAGTCGCAGATATGAGGTCCAACTAGTGATGAGTCTGCGTCCGTACGTTGACGTATGCGCCGAGGTAAACCACGCAAAGCATATGTTGCACCCAAACATAACTTACCGAACAGCCAGAAAAGTGGCATGCTCCTTAAGCAACCTTTTGCTCAATTTTTACTATGAGCTGTCCGTACGTAAAGTGGTAATGAGATACGACTTGACATACGTTCGCTTATGCGTTGTATGGGCACTTAAATTCACTCATGTTTGCGTACGTCAAAAAGTGCCTTTTTTGCTCTAAAACCGGTCGGTTTTGACAGACGATTCCGGCCGCAGACTCATCTTTGGTTAGGGCTATGCCGTTAAGTTGCGGCGCGGATTATGAGAGAAAACGAATAATCAATCAATGTTGATTTTTTTGGCACTGCGCCGCTGTGGAGTTCCCTGCTGTCTAATCGTTCCATATGTTCTCGAGTACTTTCATTGATTTGACTTGGGAAATCAAGTTATTCTAATGCGGTGTTATCACGCTGCAAATTTGTTTCCTGACATTGATTACGGTCTGCGGGTGCCGCAAGCAATGGGGTCATGATCTTAAGAAGAATATTCGCATGTTTCTGTTGATGAGTTAATTCTGCATTTGCGAATGGGAAGTCGCTCGGATGCCAGATTGGCGTTGAAGAGTACACTGGTTTACATTGTTTTGTATTCTTATCAGAATGCAAATAATTGTGCTACTTAGTAAACGAAAAATAAGTTTATTTTTACTGCAATGAGCGACAATGGTAATGTGAAAGTCACGATGTCGGAGCAAACAACACTATGGATTAAGGCATGGCACCTTCATTCGTTTATCAGTTTATTTATAAAACGATACTTATTTTGTGAGGTATATTTATATTACTAGCTGGCTGCGGGTGCAATGCCTCTTTGGAAATAAACTCTATTAAGTAGCCAACAGGATATATTGGAATGTATTAATAAGATTATGAGGTCAATTGTTGAATTTTGTATTGTAGTCTTTAACAAATTATTCTCATAAATGCAAGTGCCCGTTTCCATTATGCCTAAGGGAAGAAATTCCTGGCCAATATCAGTTCTGAAAATATGTTTTGATTTACATTTTACTACTTCCTTCCCTTTGTCATAAAGTATAAGCTCCAAAATAAAATAAAAACTTTCATCTAAACCGACTGGTAATTATTTACCAAGCTGTTGACGAATATGCGCAAAGGAGGGGTAGATTTTCCACAAACTATAGTTATCTGATAACAAAAGCCAATTTAGTCTTAAACTGAAGTCTGCGCACTAAAATGAAATTGTTCTCAAATAAAAATTATTATTACTCATAGGACCGTGCATTGAATCAGTATTATTTACTAACATAGCAATAAATGCTTAAAATATAAGTTAGTTGGGGTGTTGATTTATATATTAAAAATGAAAGATGAATTTCTTATCTTAAACAACAGGTAGGACAGGTCGTATCTCTAACTTTTCGATACTCTCTTTGCAGAATGATTTATAGTTTTATCCGCTTCGAGCAATCGGTCCATGTTTGTGAAATTTCTTCACAAGTACTCGATTGGTTTTTAGTCCTTTAGCACTCGTTGATGGTCTGTCTAAAATGGTGTCGCTGTTGTCCTCCAGCATCGTCCTTGTATGTCTTGCCGTATGTTTAGGATTACTGTCGTGCTGTAACTTCTAAATAATATAAATATTCTCCGCTGCCAATTCTTCTCAGCAACATAATATTTTGTAAGATGACAACATAATTTTCCTTGGTTAGTATTCCTTCTATACGGTGTATTGGTCCAACGCCAAATCAAGTGCCAAATCCACAAACATTGATGGAGTCAGCTCCGTGCTTAGCAACAGTTGAAGTGTAGCGACGGTAGACCTCCTTACTTCATGGTAGCCTTACAAATCTCCTGCATTCATATCAAATAGGATTTATTTTTGTTTCAACGCTCCGAAAGATGAACTTCCATTCATTTTTCGAGGGTAAATATTCCCGTGCGAACTCCACTCTTTTCTTACAATTATCTGCCGTTACCAGGGTTTTATTCCTGGCTATAATGCTGTGTAATTCAGCTTTCACAAAACGTCTTCTGACTTCTCACAGAAATATCGCAAATATTTGTTTATTTAGTGGGCGAGAATTCGAAAGCTGATCTTTTCAGGCTCCGTTTCGATGAGCAAACAATTTTTTTTTATCCATACTATGAGTTTTCTTTCGGGGGAATATCTTTGACAGCCCTTCCACGAGATTCAGTCCTCCATAAACCATTCTTATGGAACACTAAAGGCGGCTGTCAATTTATCGATATGACAAGCCTAACTCTCTCGAGTCTACAATTTTTTTGTGTAAAAATAGGAGTGCAACTCTTAGCATTTTCCATCGTTATTAAAATTAAAAACACTTTTTAAAACTTTGAAAATCATCTTTAAGCTGCAGCGAATACAATTTTACCTCCTTCAAATGTCATTGAATCAGGAAAAAACCTAACCTAAAGGGAATGAATTATATCGAAGTATTAATTGACCAATTGAGTTTTTCTTACTAAGCTACAATTGTTTCTAATTAAATGCTTGCATCGCATGATCCATTCAAAATCCTAGTCAGACATATACATTACGAGGGCCGTAGGGCAGTAGGCACATATCTCAACCAATAAAATTGCCAGTCAATGTATACAAAAAATAAGTATTTCATCATCATCGTGGCACTACAGCCCGAATCGAGCCTTAGCCTCCTTAATGGTGCGCCTCCATTCGTCTCAGTTCAGTTATCGCGTCCACCAGTTCGGTACTTCCAAAAGCGACATGCTGTCAGCATCGATCGAATCCTTCCAGCGCTTGCCGACTGGCCAAGCTCCGCTCGCTCGCCCTTTGAAAGGCCGCTTGGGATTCGATTGTCGCTCATTCGTTCGACGTGGTTAGCCCATTGCAGTTTTTGTAGTCGTATGACGGTAGAGACTTCCGACTCGTCATATATAGTATACAGCTCGTTGTTGTATCGGATTCGCCATCCATTTTCTTCCCATATTGGACCCAGGATTCTTCGCAATATCCTCCTTTCGAAGGTATTTAAGGCTTTTTCAGACGCCTGAGTCAGCGTCCAGGTCTCGCTTCCATAGTATAGTACAGGTCTGATAATTGTTTTGTCTATGTGAAGTTTCGTATTTCTGTGTACGCATCGAGGTTTCAAAGTGGGAAGCATCGAAAAGAATGTCTTATTCGTCGTTTGATTTCATCATGCGCATTCCCATCCTTCGAGAGGTTTTGTCTTACTGGTGTCCTTTCCGTGATTGGGTCATAATTTTTGTTTTTTGTTAGTTAGTTTTATGATTGGCAGTTTCGTCTAGAGTTACAAATACTTCCTTGGCGTCGATGAACGAAAGTGAGATAATACTGATGTCATCAGCGTAAGCTACTAGCTGTGTCGACTTAAATAAAATAGTTCCTCTCGTGTCAACGGGGATTTTTCTAATGACATACGCAAGTGCTAAGTTAAAGAGTACAAGAGCTAATCCATCCCCTTGTTTTAGTCCTGTATATATTATTGCCGGTCGTTCAATGCGGATTTTGCAGGCCGGATTCTTTTCGTCCAACGCGGCTTGACACTCCTCGTCGAACCATTCATTTCTGCGTTGCCGGGCTGTATATCCCACTACTTTTTTGGCTGCTGCATTCACTGCGCTTTTAATGGTAGTCTAGACTTCGTTGATAGACGTGGTGTTAGGCGTGGAAGCTAGTTCAATTACCAGCGCAGATCTATACTCGGCTCCCATCGTCTTATTTTGAAGCTTTTCGACATCGAACTTGCGTCTTGAACTTGCTCTCACTTAATCCGATAGTGATATTTGTAGCATCCAGTAATTTTTTTATATTTTTCATTCAAAAATTACTGGTCACACATCTCCGACCCACACTGTATGGATCGGAGACGCTACAACATTTTGCGATTGAA
The DNA here is from genome assembly GCA_947369275.1 of Nemotelus nigrinus. Taxonomy (NCBI): domain Eukaryota; kingdom Metazoa; phylum Arthropoda; class Insecta; order Diptera; family Stratiomyidae; genus Nemotelus; species Nemotelus nigrinus. The sequence goes on from OX376374.1 coordinate 127,324,859, forward strand.
ACCACATTTCAATCGCACAAAAATAAGTCCCGTACGTCCCCGGCGACCTTATTATTGAATTCGAGTAGCAACAAGTTCTAACGGGATCTTGTTTTGCGACTCGAACTGGCATTTTGCGAGCTGGAGCTGATAAGCTCGTGACAGTCTCTAGCAAGTCGTGGCCGGGTGGAGGCGAAGGCGTCGTCGAGTCGGAGAGCCGTAGCCACGGAGGATTTTTCTTTTTCTGTGATTTTTCGCGGCCAGTTTTCTATTACGTTTGATATACATATCTTCTTCTAGTGGTATTTGCCTAAATCTGGTGTTTTAATATGACACTGTGCAAGTTTTGAAGTGATGTATTGAGAACTACGGATTAACGGTTATTGGCGCGACCAACTGAGGTTTTTTTTGTAAATTAATACACGTGCTTGATGCATAAGGAGTAATGAATTGTATGTACTCGTATGAAATGGGGTGGATATACAGTTTTGGTGCAATAAACCATAAAGAAAGCATGATAGCACAAATTAATTTGTTTGGCCTTTGGCTGGTGGTAAAATCCTCCCGGAATCGAATGTGATCGTGAGAGTGAGTTACGAACGAAAGAGTTTTGAATTCGTGCCTGATTAAGTGCGATGCGAAAATAGTGTCGATATTTGGTTTGGTCTCTTGTATGCGACCTGGGTGCACACGAAAGCCTTGATTCCAGTGAAGTTCTACGCGAATCCATCGCCGCATTTTTTTTCCGCTTTGAGATTAACCAAGAGTGTCGTCTGCACGCCTTGCCATGCGCAAACTTCCTTAGTGAAATACCTCGTGGTACCCGACAATCACATGTGCTTCATAAATGAGAAACGAAAACGAATGACACGGTGGTCACTGTGATAGAATGATTCATGCGCGTGACGTTACGCGTATATTATTTTCGCTGCGGTCACCACTTCTATTCAGTTAGATGCTTCAAGCTGTAATTACTCAACGCCATGATTTAATTGACAGCAATCGCATTAAAAATAGTTTGCCTTGGGTACCAAGTTTTCGGCTTCAAGAGGCGTACTTTCGATTGAGTGGAAGTTCTCCGGCAGATGGGATTACAAAGAAAGAAGCTGCACCTCCACCGCCGGATCACCCGACAGGAAATTGGCCTATATTGACATGAACATTGGATCCAGGATTTGTATTTGCCTCATTTTATGAAAACTTATTTGCTCTACAGAGAGCGTAGTTAACATATCATTTAAAAAAACAAAATAAAAATTTTGATTTTTGGTTGTACATTGATTAACAAGCATAGACTTTTCCGAAATAATGAAACTAGAAAGATTCAAGTAGTTGTATAACAATATACGTGAAATCAAAACAGAGAAAAACTATCTTCCAATGGTTGATTCCTTTCGAAGCCAAACCGTTTGTTGAAACAAGTATAATTGTCGTCTTGTGGCTGCAATATTATTTTCTTCCGCTGCGTGATCTGGTGGAAGAGTAGATTAGTTGTGCGATTGACTACAGGGGAATATTAGTTAAACAAAAAGTAAACGAATTAGCGATGTGGCGACGTCGAGCTACATACAATCCCATGAAAGCTGCAGCCGAAGGCCGGCGGAAACAAGAAGAAGCGAAAATAAATCATCACAAGCGAAATGTGAAGTTCCAGACAGACAAAAAGTTGATTCGTATCGAGGAGATTTATGACAGGATGTTTTAGCCACTGGTTTGTAAACCGCATCTTCGGAGGTAACACTTGTGTGTAGTATTTAATTTCGAGCCTTGACCAGCAAATATAACTCGGAAAACTTGATGCATGTGCATACCGAGTTTCCAGTAATTCGAATGAAAACGTCAAAGAAAGACAAGACAAATTGAAAAAAAAAAAAAAAAGAATAATAAAAATTAAAAATTGAAATAGAATTAACTCAAACATAGAATAGAATTAATTCAAATCGTAATTTGATACGAAAAGCGCTTCTTGTATTAGCGAAATATTTAACTACACGCATTTGTATTAGTTTTTTTTCTTTTATGGAATGGGTTTTTATCTATTGGTGTCATTTGCCACAGCGCCTTTTCTTCACTTTGCATGATGTGGCACTCGCTTTCTGGTAGACGGTTGCTATGTTTAATGTTTTGGGATCACGAAAAAAAAAAAATATATTTCGATCGACTGATTATGCTAAAAATGAGCTTAGCTAATGAAAGAAAAAATATTTGTTGCCTTGACATGCATACATATTAGCTTTTCGATAAAGTTTGAATTTGTTCGCTCGTGAGGGATAAAAACGAACATACACAATATTTTGCTTTTAGTTTACATGCAAATATGCTTTGAGGAATACTTAAGTCATGATTCATTGCCGTTCAACTGCAACTCTCTTAGGTTATTTGCATGGAGTCGCAAAACTGCATACAGTCTTCCAAACATTCCATTAGTTATCGAATTAATTTATTAGATTCACATTACTATGTTTGCTATATGCCTTAAGCAAATTACTTTGCATTCTTTAGTTGTTGTATTTGTAGTATTTCCACACAGTCGTTAAACGCAAACAATCGTTAATTTTATGAAAGCTCATGATCTGAAAATAGTATTTAAATACGAATTTCGAAATTCTTATTTTTATGTTAATACATTCATCTTAAATGTACATAGCAAGATAGTAAGAACAAAGAAAATCCTATCAAACTTATTGAAATATTGATTTGTAGTTGTGTAACATTTAAATATGACGACTCATCGAAATTGTCGCAATTGAATAAATAAAAAAAAAATGAATTGTTAAATCAGAAACCCTCAGGCCTTCTTATTGGGTGAAAGCCCGAGAAGTTCTTTCTCCTTTTCAGGGTCCGCGCATGGCCTGGCTGGCCTATCAATAATGTAGTGTTTTCTTGATTTTTAGCATGTTTCCAGTATATTGTTAAATAAGGGAGGGATACTGGCCCAACTAGTAGTTTCCGTGATTTTTGTAAACTTTTGAATTTTTGAATTTTTTGATATGGGGCCAGTATCAGAGGGTGGAGGACCCCAGACCATCGGGGTCAGGGCTCCACTACCATCGGGGGCCCGGGGCTGTCTGCCTCACCCGGGTTCCTTGTAAAGAGAGGTAGCCTTTTTCCTATTTTCCCGTTCTAGATTTTCAATGTTCTGGCTCCGTGCGTTGTCACGAGCACTGGGTCTGCTTAGTCAGCCCATGTTGCAGAGCCATGGGTGGTTTCCTGTACGGAACGATGCCCCTTTTTTTTGGTCCCTGGGTATTTTACATACCAGTTTGCGGCTACGAAATTCATGACGGATGAATACTACGTAGCATCCCGTTTTCTTGAGAGCAAACCATCCCCATTTGTCAAGAACCCACCCCAGCCGCAGCGAGCTAGCAAAGCGGCACCCCAGCATCCGTCGGGGTTGGTTAAAGGGTGCTCCGCTAATGCGGACGAGGGGCCTTCACGGCCATTTCTAGGGCACCCTGCTCTCGGGGCAATTCTTTTTTTTTTTTGTTTTGCCTCTTGAATGGCATTAGCCATTCCACTGTTTTGACCTTAGCACTCTTGGTTCTGGACTTCGGTCTGGTTCTAAGTTGTGCTAAGGCCATCCCCATCTTCAAAATCGCTACAAATGGCGCCCAACGTGGGGCCCGAAACTTGTTTTGGGCAACCCACACCAAAGTGAGAAAATACTTATGAGTTTCTACTCATACTCCCCTTAAGACTTTACGTCTTCACTCCTTAAAATTTCCATTCTCACTAGCAGGTCTTAGAATCGCCTCCTTAGCGATTCATTTCATTTCGTTCGAGAGAACAAAGCCCTTGTATTAAGACCTGCATCGCTCGCTCTTTCCTTACTAGCCGCAAACATCCTTCCCAATCCTTTCCTTTTAAAATCAATTCCTTTTAGCTTACCTTTTGGGCAGCTTCTCGTTGTGTTTGTCTTTTTGAGTTTTTTGACTCTGGGTGCAACCTGGAGGTTGGCCGCGGATAACAGGTTGTGGTGGTTTACCGCCACTCCTGTCCCGGTCAACCGAAGGGCCCCTGCCCCACTTTATGTTGGGAAGCTGTCCCAAATTTTTATATCCTTGCTGTCTTGATCCAGCTTCGGCTTTTGGCTTGGGTTTGGTTCAGGCTGTAGTGGATTACGTGGGGTTGGCGTGGTGCCACCTACACGTCCCTGCAGCTTGGCCAAACTTGAACCATTTGCTGAGGTTGAGTCAAGCAGCAACATAGTTGTTTTTGGTCCTTTGCGCCTCTCTTTTCGAGGAATTTCGGGTGAGAGAAACAGTCCCCCATACTGGGCGATTCCCCTTTTGGAATCGACCTAATTAAATTACTGAACTTAAATACTTTTCACACTTAAGCAGTTTTCACATTTGAACATTTTTCTCACCAAAACATTTTTCATACGCAAATACTTCTCATACTTAAACATTTGGTAATTAAAATTTAAATTTCCTGCATTTTTGAAATCAAAAGCCAGCCAGCCAGCGGACCTGAATTGGAGGGGAACGGATCGGGTTCCGTCTAATAAGAAGGCCATTTCTTGAAAAATTAAATTTTGAGCATACTTAGGAAAAGTAAAATTTGATCTAACTTCGAAAATTTAAAAACTTGGAAAAATTTAAAACTTTGAAATTGAACTTTTTTTAATTTACTCTAGCCATCTGGCTTTGCAATTTGATTCTCATTTCAAGAGTTAGTCACACCACTGGTGTGCACCTACTTATATATATATATATATATTTTATATATATTTTTGAATATTTGGCATTTTTTTTTGCCCTATTAGCTGTTAAGAGTTTTCTCTTCGGGAGAGTTAGTCACACCCTGTTGTGCACTGGGTTGCCATTTGAATTTGCAGCAACTCCTTAGTTATAAGCGTAATTAATTCGTTAGTCACGTTATCGTGCATTTTCTTTGAATTTTCATCACTGGTCAATTATTTATACAGATTAGACATGCCATTGCATCACAGCAGTGAGGATCTGTCTGGCACCACAGTGGAGGCTCAGTGCTCCATATGCCAGCAGCCATTCGCTGCTGCCCAGGACACATATACCACCAAGTGTGGACACACTTTTCATGAATCGTGCCTGGAGCAATGGCTCAGAAATCGTACTGATTGCCCACTGTGCCGTGGACCACTGAGTCTCCCCTTAGGAGCCAGACAGGCCCCCACTGCTGCAGCATCTATGCCACGAGGGGCTCGGCCCAAAACACAACGGCCGGGAGTAAGAACCCGAGGCATGAGAAATGATGATTTGGAAATCAGGGACTTCGATTTGCAGGCCGAGTCGGGGGCGGAAGGTTTAATTCAGCCACCTGGCCCGTCATCAAAAGCGTCCCCAATATCAGATGTGACGTCAGAAGCCGCAGGAGCGCGCTCTATAGTGCCCCAAGATTTAAGCGGACTTCAGCAACAGATTAACGAATTGCAGAACGGCATGCGTGTGATGCTGGAGCGCATGGCCCAATTGAGCCTTCCGTCCCGGACTGGGAATGTAGAGTCGCCAAGACTTAACCCTCGCGCACAGTCATTTGTACCAGTGCCGCGATCCTACTCACCTCGCACCCCTCGTGGTAACAATGTGCAGTTTCACCACGATAAGGTGGCTAGCATCATTGGTGGGTGGGGCCTAAAATTCTCGGGTCGTGAATCGTCCATGCCCGTGGAAGTTTTTACTAACAGGGTAGCGGCTCTCACCAGAAATACCTTGGGCGGAAATTTTAGCATTCTATGCCAGCATATGCACCTGCTTCTGATTGGACCTGCCGCGGACTGGTTTTGGAGATTCTATAATAGAACACGAGACTTCAGTTGGAGAGAGTTGGAGTCGGCCCTGAGCGATCATTTCGCTGATCGCTTCACGGATGCCGACCTGATGGAGCAGATACGAGGAAGGAAACAGCGACCCCAAGAAACCTTCGACGATTTTAGTGCGGACGTCTACAAGATTGTTGACCGGCTACAGCGCCCTATTGCGGACGCGGATTTAGCTGACATTCTTAGACGCAATTTGTTGCCAGAAATCCGTCGTGGTCTGCTACAAATACACCTTCCCTCTGTTCGTCTGCTCCGTCAGGCCGTCATCCGTGCGGAGAACTTTGAAATGGAGCTTGGAGGTCGACGCCGATCCTCACACTGGAGGAACGCCACAGAAGAATTACGTGAAGAATACCCGCTGGACCAATACGAGGATTCAACCGATGAACCTGGAGTGGAGGCGGTCACGGTCCTGCCTACTTGCTGGAACTGCAAGCAAGTGGGACACCGTTTCGACGATTGTTTGGAGCCCAGAACTGTATTCTGCTACGGCTGCGGAAAGGCAGACACATACAAACCGAATTGTGTGAACTGCCAGACAAAAAACTCACCGCAGGGAGCGCGGAACAAGATCTCACGCCTCCCGCAGGGCAAACAAGCTCCACCCCGTTCCAGCAGGTAGACAGGACTGATGATCTGTCACCAAATGCCTTGGACCCAAACACCAATGATGATAGTTTACAGCCGAGTGGGGACTCCACTACCTTATCGATCCCACTCTTACAGGCAGAGCCTCCTACACCTTTGGCTTTTCTGCCATATCATTTAAGATGGCGGAAGTATACGGCGGTCCGAAACCGAATTTTTAATTCTGAAATTGACACCATTAGACAACCTCTTAAAACACCTAAACGCTCAACGTTGAGAATGAGGCGTTTTTACGCTCAGCTCCGTCGTTGGCGTTATCAATTGGATTGCGCGACTCTGTTGAACGTGCCTCCAGGTGACGTTCGACCGTACGCTCAGGTTCTGTTGTTCGGCCAACTAACATCGGGTTTGATCGACACGGGGGCCAACGTGAGCGTGATGGCGGCTGATCTAGCCCGCTCATTCCTCGAGAGGAACGCTTTTCCCTGGAAAAGAGTTTCTCTCGGGTTGAAAACAGCTGACGGCACACAACATCAAGCCGTAGGCCGAGTATCAGCCGATATCACGTTCCGGGGGCTCACCAAGACGTTGACGCTGTGGATAATACCCACTCTCAGTCAGAATCTCTATCTGGGAGTGGACTTCGTCCGTCTTTTCGCCCTGGCCACAGACCTGTTTGCGCCACCACCACAGGTCGACACCACCAACAGCCTCGACGCACTCGACGATTGCGCCCACCCTCTCACACAGGAGCAGCATCGCAGACTTCGGTCTGCGATTGCTTGCTTTCCTTCGTTTGCTGTGGAGGGCTTGGGAAAGACTACGCTCATCCGTCATGAAATCGACACTGGTGACCAGAAACCCATAAAACAGAGACATTTCTCTGTGTCACCAGCTGTCGAAAAGCTCCTCTATCAGGAAATTGACCGGATGTTAGCGTTGGGCGTAATCGAAGAGTCGAAGAGTGCATGGTCTTCGCCGGTAACGTTGGTGGTAAAGCCCTCGAAGGTGCGCCTATGCCTGGATGCCCGGAAGGTCAACTCGGTCACAGTGAAGGATGCCTATCCTTTGCCGCTGATTGATGGAATTCTCAGCAGACTTCCTAAGGCAAATTTCATCTCCAGCCTTGACTTGAAGGATGCCTTTTGGCAAATCCCTTTAGAGGAAAAGTCGAAAGAGAAGACAGCCTTCACTGTGCCCGGTCGACCCCTTTACCATTTTGTCGTGATGCCGTTTGGGTTGTGTAATGCACCCCAAACGATGTCGCGACTGATGGATAAGGTTATTCCGCCCCAACTCAAGCACCAGGTATTTGTGTACCTCGACGACCTGTTGGTGATCACAGACGAGTTCGACGCGCACCTTCAGGTACTTCATCAGGTCGCCTTCCATTTGAGACAAGCTGGCCTCACCATCAATGTGGAAAAGAGTAAGTTCCTCTTGCGAGACGTCAAGTACCTTGGCCACATTGTTGGTGGGGGCACTATCCAAACCGATCCTGACAAGGTGAAATCTATCATGGATTTCCCACTTCCCTCTACCACGAAGCAACTCCGAAGATTTCTAGGAATCTGCGGTTGGTATCGGCGCTTCGTCAGAGAATATGCGTCATTGTCAACGCCACTGACAGACATGCTTTCTAAGCGGAGTCAGTTTGTGTGGACCGATGAGAGGCTAAATGCTTTCAAGCAATTGAAACACAGCCTTGCTTCAGCCCCAGTGCTGCACAGCCCAGACTTCAACAAGCCCTTCTCCATCCAATGTGACGCGAGTCAACATGGAGTCGGTGCCGTGCTGGTGCAACGCACAGAAGACGGAGCTGAAGCCCCCATCGCTTATATGTCCCACAAACTGAATCCCGCTCAGCGAAACTACACCGTCACTGAGCAAGAATGTCTGGCAGCGGTGTTGGCAATCAAGAAGTTCCGCGCCTACGTGGAAGGTCACGAATTTGAAATCGTGACCGACCATGCTTCCCTAAAATGGCTAATGAACCAACCAGACCTTAATGGACGATTAGCCCGGTGGGCCTTGAAACTTCAAGGTTTCAACTTCAAGATTGTCCACCGAAAGGGAAGCCAAAACGTAGTGCCGGACTCCTTGTCGCGCATGTTCTCTGCCGAGGCGTTGACGCCGGCAGAAGGCGAGGAGACTCCAATGGAGCTAGACTTAGAGTCGCCCCACTTCAAAAGTGCCTCCTATACGGAGCTGGCGGCTAAAGTCCAGGCAGAACAAGACCAACTGCCGGACCTAAAAGTTGTAGACGGGTTCGTGTACAAGCGGACTGAGTATGCGACCGGAAACGGACTTCAAGACCAGTTGGCCTGGAAGTTGTGGGTGCCGTCAGAAATGACGGCAGAATTAGTGAAGGGAGCTCATGACCCACCCTTGAGTGCGCATGGTGGCGTGGCCAAAACCCTCGGGCGATTACGTCAATGGTTTTATTGGCCACGAATGGCCGCTCAAGTGCGAGAATATGTGGGATCATGCCTTACATGCAAAACCACCAAAGCCCCTTCACACACCCTTCGTCCACCAATGACGCTGCAGTCCGTTCCCGAGCGCATATTCCAGCGCTTGTACATTGACATTATCGGCCCCTACCCTAGGTCCAAGTCTGGCAACATTGGAGCTCTCATCGTCCTCGACCATCTTTCGCGATTCCCCTTCGTTGAGCCGCTTCGTAAATTCACTGCGAAAGCAGTCATTGACATTCTGAGGAAAAGGGTATTTCACCTTGTTGGAGTCCCGGAGAGTGTCGTAACAGACAATGGTGTACAATTTCGGTCATCCATCTTTCAAACCTTTCTACAGGAATTCGGTATCGGGCATACCTTCACCGCCGTGTATTCCCCTCAAGCCAATGCCTCGTAACGTCTTAACCGTTCCATACTGGCAGCAATTCGATCTTATATTGACCCTGCTCAAAAGGAATGGGACGGTAAACTCTCAGAAATAACCTGCGCGCTACGTTCAGCACCTCACGCAACCATAGGAACTTCGCCTTATCAGGCAGTCTTCGGGCAACCTATGGTCCCCCATGGCCGCACTTACCAACTTTTGCGGCAACTCCATCTTTTGGATGACCCCGAGACCACTCTGCCACTTCCTGACCACCTGGCTCTTCTACGCCAAACCATCCGCGGCCTCACCACCCAAGCCCAGTCTCGCAATGCCAAGGCCTATAATCTTCGTTCCAGGTTGGTTACATACCAGCCTGGCGAAGTGGTCTTCAGGCGCAACTTCCGGCAAAGTGACGCAGCCGCGCACTACAATGCAAAGCTGGACCGGAAGTTCTTACCTAGTAAGATAATTAAGAAGATCGGCGGTGCTTATTACCAGCTGGCCGATCAAAATGGACGATCAGTGGGCGTCTTTCACGCGAAAGAACATCACTAAGTGATATACCCACTAGTTCACCAGTTCACGATCTGTTTCCAAATTTCATTTGGAGATCGTCCATTTGCGCCTATTTCAGGTGTCACTCCTGCCCCAAATAGAAAGTATCCAGAGATGTTCACCTGGTTCACCATTTCCTCTATCAAAGATACTTTCGTCATTAACTTAGCATACGTGTTCACGAAATTTCCTACAATGATATTTACTCCCTTTTATTTGCTCACTAGTTCACGCAATAAATCTAAAAGATTGGATAGTAAAAGACTTGATCACCTGTTCACGTCATTGTCTTTCACCTATTACATCCATCCTTCAGCTCTTTCCACGCACTTGCCCTTGTGGAAAGATCTGTGTTGTAGCATCCAGTAATTTTTTTATATTTTTCATTCAAAAATTACTGGTCACACATCTCCGACCCACACTGTATGGATCGGAGACGCTACAACATTTTGCGATTGAAACCACATTTCAATCGCACAAAAATAAGTCCCGTACGTCCCCGGCGACCTTATTATTGAATTCGAGTAGCAACAAGTTCTAACGGGATCTTGTTTTGCGACTCGAACTGGCATTTTGCGAGCTGGAGCTGATAAGCTCGTGACAGTCTCTAGCAAGTCGTGGCCGGGTGGAGGCGAAGGCGTCGTCGAGTCGGAGAGCCGTAGCCACGGAGGATTTTTCTTTTTCTGTGATTTTTCGCGGCCAGTTTTCTATTACGTTTGATATACATATCTTCTTCTAGTGGTATTTGCCTAAATCTGGTGTTTTAATATGACACTGTGCAAGTTTTGAAGTGATGTATTGAGAACTACGGATTAACGGTTATTGGCGCGACCAACTGAGGTTTTTTTTGTAAATTAATACACGTGCTTGATGCATAAGGAGTAATGAATTGTATGTACTCGTATGAAATGGGGTGGATATACAGTTTTGGTGCAATAAACCATAAAGAAAGCATGATAGCACAAATTAATTTGTTTGGCCTTTGGCTGGTGGTAAAATCCTCCCGGAATCGAATGTGATCGTGAGAGTGAGTTACGAACGAAAGAGTTTTGAATTCGTGCCTGATTAAGTGCGATGCGAAAATAGTGTCGATATTTGGTTTGGTCTCTTGTATGCGACCTGGGTGCACACGAAAGCCTTGATTCCAGTGAAGTTCTACGCGAATCGATCGCCGCATTTTTTTTCCGCTTTGAGATTAACCAAGAGTGTCGTCTGCACGCCTTGCCATGCGCAAACTTCCTTAGTGAAATACCTCGTGGTACCCGACAATCACATGTGCTTCATAAATGAGAAACGAAAACGAATGACACGGTGGTCACTGTGATAGAATGATTCATGCGCGTGACGTTACGCGTATATTATTTTCGCTGCGGTCACCACTTCTATTCAGTTAGATGCTTCAAGCTGTAATTACTCAACGCCATGATTTAATTGACAGCAATCGCATTAAAAATAGTTTGCCTTGGGTACCAAGTTTTCGGCTTCAAGAGGCGTACTTTCGATTGAGTGGAAGTTCTCCGGCAGATGGGATTACAAAGAAAGAAGCTGCACCTCCACCGCCGGATCACCCGACAGGAAATTGGCCTATATTGACATGAACATTGGATCCAGGATTTGTATTTGCCTCATTTTATGAAAACTTATTTGCTCTACAGAGAGCGTAGTTAACATATCATTTAAAAAAACAAAATAAAAATTTTGATTTTTGGTTGTACATTGATTAACAAGCATAGACTTTTCCGAAATAATGAAACTAGAAAGATTCAAGTAGTTGTATAACAATATACGTGAAATCAAAACAGAGAAAAACTATCTTCCAATGGTTGATTCCTTTCGAAGCCAAACCGTTTGTTGAAACAAGTATAATTGTCGTCTTGTGGCTGCAATATTATTTTCTTCCGCTGCGTGATCTGGTGGAAGAGTAGATTAGTTGTGCGATTGACTACAGGGGAATATTAGTTAAACAAAAAGTAAACGAATTAGCGATGTGGCGACGTCGAGCTACATACAATCCCATGAAAGCTGCAGCCGAAGGCCGGCGGAAACAAGAAGAAGCGAAAATAAATCATCACAAGCGAAATGTGAAGTTCCAGACAGACAAAAAGTTGATTCGTATCGAGGAGATTTATGACAGGATGTTTTAGCCACTGGTTTGTAAACCGCATCTTCGGAGGTAACACTTGTGTGTAGTATTTAATTTCGAGCCTTGACCAGCAAATATAACTCGGAAAACTTGATGCATGTGCATACCGAGTTTCCAGTAATTCGAATGAAAACGTCAAAGAAAGACAAGACAAATTGAAAAAAAAAAAAAAGAATAATAAAAATTAAAAATTGAAATAGAATTAACTCAAACATAGAATAGAATTAATTCAAATCGTAATTTGATACGAAAAGCGCTTCTTGTATTAGCGAAATATTTAACTACACGCATTTGTATTAGTTTTTTTTCTTTTATGGAATGGGTTTTTATCTATTGGTGTCATTTGCCACAGCGCCTTTTCTTCACTTTGCATGATGTGGCACTCGCTTTCTGGTAGACGGTTGCTATGTTTAATGTTTTGGGATCACGAAAAAAAAAAAATATATTTCGATCGACTGATTATGCTAAAAATGAGCTTAGCTAATGAAAGAAAAAATATTTGTTGCCTTGATATGCATACATATTAGCTTTTCGATAAAGTTTGAATTTGTTCGCTCGTGAGGGATAAAAACGAACATACACAATATTTTGCTTTTAGTTTACATGCAAATATGCTTTGAGGAATACTTAAGTCATGATTCATTGCCGTTCAACTGCAACTCTCTTAGGTTATTTGCATGGAGTCGCAAAACTGCATACAGTCTTCCAAACATTCCATTAGTTATCGAATTAATTTATTAGATTCACATTACTATGTTTGCTATATGCCTTAAGCAAATTACTTTGCATTCTTTAGTTGTTGTATTTGTAGTATTTCCACACAGTCGTTAAACGCAAACAATCGTTAATTTTATGAAAGCTCATGATCTGAAAATAGTATTTAAATACGAATTTCGAAATTCTTATTTTTATGTTAATACATTCATCTTAAATGTACATAGCAAGATAGTAAGAACAAAGAAAATCCTATCAAACTTATTGAAATATTGATTTGTAGTTGTGTAACATTTAAATATGACGACTCATCGAAATTGTCGCAATTGAATAAATAAAAAAAAAATGAATTGTTAAATCAGAAACCCTCAGGCCTTCTTATTGGGTGAAAGCCCGAGAAGTTCTTTCTCCTTTTCAGGGTCCGCGCATGGCCTGGCTGGCCTATCAATAATGTAGTGTTTTCTTGATTTTTAGCATGTTTCCAGTATATTGTTAAATAAGGGAGGGATACTGGCCCAACTAGTAGTTTCCGTGATTTTTGTAAACTTTTGAATTTTTGAATTTTTTGATATGGGGCCAGTATCAGAGGGTGGAGGACCCCAGACCATCGGGGTCAGGGCTCCACTACCATCGGGGGCCCGGGGCTGTCTGCCTCACCCGGGTTCCTTGTAAAGAGAGGTAGCCTTTTTCCTATTTTCCCGTTCTAGATTTTCAATGTTCTGGCTCCGTGCGTTGTCACGAGCACTGGGTCTGCTTAGTCAGCCCATGTTGCAGAGCCATGGGTGGTTTCCTGTACGGAACGATGCCCCTTTTTTTTTGGTCCCTGGGTATTTTACATACCAGTTTGCGGCTACGAAATTCATGACGGATGAATACTACGTAGCATCCCGTTTTCTTGAGAGCAAACCATCCCCATTTGTCAAGAACCCACCCCAGCCGCAGCGAGCTAGCAAAGCGGCACCCCAGCATCCGTCGGGGTTGGTTAAAGGGTGCTCCGCTAATGCGGACGAGGGGCCTTCACGGCCATTTCTAGGGCACCCTGCTCTCGGGGCAATTCTTTTTTTTTTGTTTTGCCTCTTGAATGGCATTAGCCATTCCACTGTTTTGACCTTAGCACTCTTGGTTCTGGACTTCGGTCTGGTTCTAAGTTGTGCTAAGGCCATCCCCATCTTCAAAATCGCTACATATTCGACATCGATATCGAGTCTTGACTAAGTAGTGGTCGGAGTCGCAGTTGGCCCCACGGTAGGTTCGCACATCTAAAATACTGGAGGTCCACCTTTTCTGAATCAGAATATTTTAATCAATCTGATTAAAGGTGCGGCCGTTCAGGGATGCCCATGTCCTTTTGTGAATGTCGCGATGCGGGAAACACGTGGAACTTACGATGAGGCTTCTACTGCTCGCAAATTGGACAAATCGTTGTCCATTATCGTTGCAAAGATCGTGAATACTAAATTGGCCGATGGTTCCGCGATGTGTCCTTTCCAACCTTTGCGTTGAAGTTGCACAGCGGGATTTTTACATCATTTGATGGCAGAGAATCATATAACCTTTCCAGGAGGTTATAGAAATTATCTTTCACTGCTTCATCTTTATCTTCAATGGGGGCATGGACGTTAGTGAGCCAAACGTAAAAAAACTTTGCTCGAATGCGGATCGCACACAATCTTTCGTTGACAGGTTTAAAATCGATTATTTTCGGTTTCATTTTTTTTTGTCCACGATGAAGGCCACTCCAAATTCCTGACTTCTCGATAACTTTCCGCTTTTGGTGATTGTGTACGATTTCATATCCATAATCTCAGCACCAAACAGTATCGTTTCCTGGACAGCGAGAATGTTTATTTTGAAGTTAGTAACCTGTTCCAGGACGGCTTTGATTGCCCGCCGGTCTGTGCTGGGTTCGCACGTTCCAGGTTCCAATAGAGTAGTCCATATTTCGTTTGCGTGATCGTTTCAGTTGATCCGATTCAAATATCCGAGGCGACGTATCAGGCTCTTGAATGGGTAAAATTTAACGGTAACGGATTAAACCTGGAGAGCCAGTCTGGTTAATATTCCCGATTTAAGGCGCGGAAAACTCGCCCTCGCTCTCCTTCGCTGGCAACATTCATGATCTGAAATTCCATGAAGGTTCCCGGTAGCCACCCGATGTGAAAATGTGGATTTCTTCAGATTTCTGGAACCTGTGCAAACCACGGAGAACCATGCAGTCATATTTTCGTTTTTCGGATTAAATGATTAGAATTGCTTCCTTTCATTTTCCAAGTACTTTTGGACTGATTATGGTTTTAATGTTTGAGTTGGAGCTGTCGGGCTAGTCTATTATTTTGCTCAATCAATGAAGTGACCATAGATTGCACCTCGGTTATCTTTTTCTCTATTTGACTATATGACCGCCGCTTCCGATAACTCCATCCTATGTCGCTGAGCAAGAATGCGGTTTTCGTGTGCTGATTCTGGAGAGGATGCAGGATTTACCCTCTTCGGCCTTTTCATATTATAGAGAAGACTCCCATGTCACACATAATATGCTGTTGCCGCTTGATTTGATACAAATCCATGGAAGAGCACTTAAAGTTTAAGCATTGTTTTGTTTTTGTTTAAAATTTTACCAACTTATTTATTGTTCAAAACACAATTATCAATCCAACTGTTGCCTGTTTCGGGTAGCTGGTTTCAAATGGGCAATCGAAAACACGTTTTATCATGTCAGCGGTCACAATAGGACTCGATTTGTGTGGAGACCTATGTTCTTCTAAAAACAACCTGCCAAATGAATTATTCTCTCATGCGTTATTTTTCTTCGTTTTCTAGAACCAATGCTTCGCTTTTTAACTCATCTGGAGACGATTTTCGAATAGTTTAAATTCGTAGACGGAGTATAATTGCAACCAAATTTTATACCAAGGTCTTTTTTTTTTAAAGTGTTGATATAAAGCAGCACTAGATACTAAATGAGCCAGATGTGATTTGATCTTTAGTGACGATAAAATGCAAAGAAGGGCCATGAACAGGAAAAACCAGTTAGATTGTTCTGAATGCTCGATGTATAATTAATAAATGAATAGTTGAATGCATGAATTTACAATGCATGTATGCATGTAAATAAAATATAAAATAACTTATTTTTTCGTGTTTTTCATAACATTTAGCTCACGTTTTACACATCTTCCTTTACAGCGCTGAATATTCCATCAAAGCGTGGTGAATAACATTAATAGCTTCATCATGAGTACGAAAAAGGTCTGAACTAGCTACTCAAAAAGCATTATAAATGACATCATTTTTTCATAAAAGATATTTTCGAATTTTGGTTAATATCATTTTTGTGCTTTAGAACTTCTCCTTGTTATGAATGCTAAGTTTTAGATGATATTATTTTCTATACCGTTTTTTTTACATGAGCCAATTAACTGATAACAACCTCCTCTTCAAGGCTAAAACTGAGTTTTGTATTTTCCCCACCGGTCTCTTTTGGTAAAGTGCCCAAAAGTAGTATTCAATATGTTTCTATGCTCTCTGTTTGTCACACTGTCAACTGTTACTGTAGAGCTTGATGATCTATAAATAAAATTACTGCAGCAAAGCGAACACTTTTTATCGAAAAGTACTTGCACTTTTGTACTATTCAGATCTAGAAGTTTATGCAAAACAATAATTTTCTAGTTCTGTTTTATAAAAAGGATTTATTTTATTTTATTTTAAAATCGATTTTTTCCTCTATTTTTACATTTTTAATGTTTAGTATTTTTCGCCTTGTCAAATCACATGTGTTTTTCTATCGGACTTTTAGCCAAGTATATCCAAATATTGTCATTGCTGTGGGAAAATCAAAAAAATAAGTGTAAGAGATGTACGCTCAGAAAAACGTATCAACGAACGTTTAATATATTGTTCCTAAAACGAATACAAACTAGATAATGTAACTTTAAATTGATTCTAAAAAAAAATTATATGATATTTTCCTGCAGCAAACATATTTCAAATATTTTCTTGGACGTATTTTCAATATCTTCGATTTCTTGCAGATGGGCGCGCCACAGCTTAGATTTAATCCGTCGTTAACACCGTCGGATCCGCATTATGATCCGGTTCTGATTATCGGTCAATTACGTCATTTGACGCTCCTGAAATTCGATGATGTTCGCATTAAGTTAGGAATTCGTACCACCGAAGATGTTTTCAAAAATGCAGTATCTTGTTTGCATCCATCGCCAACCGACACTTGTTCGCTGTATTTGGATTTGGCTACAATTGCAGCTCTACCATTGACATCGTCCCGTCACAATACACCATCGCGGGCGCATGCCCTGGCACGACTCGTAAGAACCAGAACCCTGAACATTAGTGAGAATGTTGTAATTGTATGCGATAGAAAGGATGTATTGGCAAGTGGAATTGCAGTTGCACGTTCCTATCCGCTATTCACGCGGAAAACCTGTCAAGAGAGCACTGCGCACCATATCAACATCGAGTTTATTGTAATCGAAGACTGCAATGTAATATCGAAGAACTCGCTGTCTGCTGATGAAGTTGCCACGCTAGAGGAAACTGGTCGAGCAGTTCGAATGGCTGCAAGGATCGTCGATACGCCGTGCAGTGAGATGAATGTAAACGATTTTATCAACGAAGTGAAACTAGTGTGTGAACAGCTGTCGATTACACCGACCATAATTCAAGGGGAGGACCTGAAGGCGAAAGGTTTTGGTGGAATTTACGGTGTTGGTAAGGCTGCAAACGTGCCACCGGCTCTAGTTTGCCTCTCACATGAACCACAAGGTGCTAACGAAACAATTGCCTTGGTCGGCAAGGGCATTGTTTACGATACCGGCGGCCTAAGTATCAAAGGAAAAACTACCATGCCTGGCATGAAGCGTGATTGTGGCGGTGCTGCGGCAATATTAGGTTTCTTCTATGCAGCTGTCAAACGAGGATTTAAGGAGAATCTTCACGCTGTGTTTTGCTTAGCAGAAAACTCAGTTGGACCGAACTCGACCCGGTAATTCGAATAGTATTGTAGTTTGAATTGCCAAAGCAATATATTTTTCGTATTAGTCCTGACGATATTCACACTTTATACTCGGGACGTACTGTAGAGATAAACAATACTGATGCCGAGGGCCGTTTAGTGCTGGCCGATGGAGTAGTATACGCTCAGAAGGATCTTAAGGCTAATATCATTCTCGATATGGCAACACTTACAGGAGCTCAGGTATCTATAATCAAATCTCAACATTTCATAATTTGAACATAACCGTTATAAATTAAGGGAGTCGCAACAGGAAAATATCATGGTGCCATACTAACCAATAGTGATGAATGGGAGCGTAAAGGTTTGGATGCTGGTCGTAGATCGGGTGATCTCCTAGCACCGTTAGTATACTGTCCAGAATTGCATTTCACCGAGTTCACGTCGACAATGGCAGACATGAAAAATTCAGTTGCCGTAAGTATTTTCTGATGTAATATTATTTTGATGAGGTGTTTAATTCGTCAAAATTTACAATTTCAGGATAGAGCTAATGCACAATCGTCTTGTGCTGGTTTATTTGTTGCTGCACATTTAGGATTTGATTTTCCGGGTGTTTGGATTCACATCGATATGGCAACAACTGTTCATTGTGTAAGTATGCAAAAATATAACTGTTTTTTTTTTCTTTATTGTGGAGCGTTAGTTCCTTCATGTAACTATTTTAGGATACAGTGCTAATTATCAGTAAGTATTTTATACATTTATGTTAGTATCCTATTTAATTATCCAGCTAATGGCCACCAGTTATAATTAATTACACAATGAGCTTTAAATTAATAGAGCTGTAAGTAGATACTTGAATCAAATCTGGTGTGAAGTGAGACATGTAACTAATCGCACCACTACATATTTTTAGTATTTGAAATCAAATATCTAAAACAAGAAATTTCATAATAATTTTACGTATAATATTTATATCTGCTTTGATATTAATCATGAACATTCTTTATAACATTGATTAAGTTTATTAGCATAGATATATTTTTTTAATTCAATAAGAATAACCAAGAACAGCTTTTTTTTTCATCACAATCCAGATTGACAACTCACTATTTTTCATTTATTTACATTGACATTTTTTTAACTTAGTCTACTTGATTTCTGAATTTTGATGTAGTGTGTATTATGTCCAGCAGTGTGGTGAGTAGTGAATGTGAGAATGTTAAGTGTAGGTGTTTGTGTATCCACATATTGATTGACCTGTCAACGGGGCAATAAGCCTTTTGGGGATTGGGGTCGCGCAAATGTGTAGCATACGTGATTGTGTACGAAAAACTGTGATGAAATGTTCACGCGAAGTTTATTTTATTCATTTACCAGAAAATATATAAAAACATAAGTAAAGTAACAAAGTATACAATTATAAGAAAAATAAATAAATGAAAAGTTTACAAGTAGTCTTAAATGTCGGGTAGCGACGATTTGAAAATGGTTGGAGGAATAGAGATTGCTTACGCTTGAATACTCTGCTTGAATACCATGTTTTTTTTCAATTCAAGCAAATTTTTTTTCATAATTGTCATTTATTACAATTTAACTTCTCCAAAATTATTAAATTTGTTACCTCTTAATGTAGGTGGTAATCTGACGGCGCGAAATCCGGTGAATAGGATGGATGTGTTAATAGCTCCAATCCATACTCCCTTATTTTTTCCTGAGTTTTTTTTTGTACAATGAGGCCTCGCGTTATCTGTTTAAAGGACCATTTTTTATTGGTCAAAACAGATCGTTATTTATTAGCTTCTTTTCATTTCTTCGTATTCTCACTTCTCATCTCCTGTTGCAATTCGCCGCAAAAACGATTCGGCTTCATACCGAAAGAAAAGGGGCTCGCAGATGGTATGGAACGCAATTGCTTGTGCAATTTTTCTTTGCGGTGAACATGATCCTGAACTATATACCATGGGCAGCCAATCTTCATTGATAATTCCTTAATTGCTTGACGAGGGTCTGAATCCACATAGCCGAGGCAAGCACTTAAAAATTTCTCATCCTCGACCCGCATTTTTTCGCTTTTTAGAAGAAAATGTAAACAATTGATACATTTTATCTTTTGTTCACCCTGTCAAATTGAAGTTTTCAAAATTCCGCCTCGCACAAGAGCGATAACCCTTCCCCAAATAGCCTATCTTCTGAGCACTCGAAACTTCTGTTCACGAGAATTTCAGATCAGATCATCAAATCAAATTTGAAATTCATTAACTCTTTGGCGGAGGTGTTTTTGGAAAATAAATACATTTAAATAAATATCAACTCAACCGAAGTCCAGAAGAGAGACAGACAAGCATCCCTCTATTCCTAAAATCGATACAAATGGCGCCCTACATTGGGCGCCGTTTGTAGCGGTTTGATGAATAAGAGGGTAATTGAAGGTTTTTGCTTGCAGGCGCCTCAGCTGAACCGAAGTCCAGAAGAGGGCCTGATAAGCAGCAAAAGGTGATGGCGAACCATCAACAGAGACAAGAGAGATGATAAAAGAGATTTAGTCAGGATATTTGGGACACCGTTGGAACTACTACCGGTATTCAACTAAAATTTAAAACTCATGCGAGTGGAAGCCTCGGAAACATTTCTACTCTATGAGTTTCGATGCCGCTGTCGAATCAAAGTAGTACATGATCTTCGATACAGGCTGTTTGTAATAAAGAACACGGTTGGAAGAACATTCATTCAACACCGACACAGTTTTGTCCGAGCAGTCTTTCTAGCGATTTCGATGCGCTAGAGTTTTTTCTCTCTTTAAATTTGCATTCGTATCATCGCTCGCAAAACTCTATTACAATACACCATCTTCTTATATGTTATCGGATTGAATTACATGTGTTATAACGTAATAATAATTTGCTTACTTATTAATATTTTTCATAACAATTTCCATAATCTTATCAAGTAGGTTAAATGTTTCAATATGGGGTCAATCAATTTTCTAAGTGAATGACTCATACAGTTACTTTCATTTTGTATGTATCTTTAATTTAATCGTTAACTGATGACGGTTTTTGCATGAAATCTTGTCGACCCAAAATGCACCTGCAAATGTTTTGGAATTAATTCGTCTAAATATGCAAATCAAATAATCATGCACTAAAAGTTTTAAGCTGTACAATAAAATATTCTCTTCACGTCATAATTTTTTTAGTTGAATAAAAGAATTATAACAGAATAACAAAACTCTCTCTTTTTCTCATATTCCAGGGTGAACGTGCTACTGGCTACGGTGTTGGTCTTCTAATGTCAATGTTTGGCAACTACACATCGTGTCCGATGCTGCAAAACATCGCGCCGGTCGAAGCTGAGCCGCCCAACAAAAAACATCGCAACTAAATGCCTAATAAGTTTTTTGTTTCGATTTCGATTGGTGTTTTATTCAATGTTTGAAATATCAAGTATAGAAATGCGTGTGAAATGGCAACATTAATTCAGTTGTGTCTAAGACTAACAAAATTCTTATAAGTTTATAAGTGTTCGTTCGTAGTAGGTTTTGGTGTTAGTGAGATGATATTCGACTATGAAATACAAGCTGGTGTTAAATTTTCAATAATTTTTAAGGTAAATTGAGTTTACCGTACAGATTTTCTTTGCTGTCTTTCTATAGGAAAAAGTAGTAACATGTAAGATGCGATATGGAGGAAGATAATTATGATGTTGATAATAAATGAATTAGTGGAAATTATATAAGAATCAACTTTAATATGTAGACAAATAACGAAAGTAAGCGAAGTACAAAACAAGGGTTTGTGTCATCAGCATACATACTTCCATCGAGGACAGAATACCCTTAAAATTAATTTTAAGCTAACTGATGAGCGAACTTGTCTATTTGCTATTCGAAACCCCAAAAATAGTCAATTTTTGCTAATTATAATCATAAACCAAATTGTTAAACAGACTGCAACAAATAAATCCCTCCGTACGTAATTGCTTCATAAAAAAAAACGGGAAAGTTATGATGTTTTCCTGTCGAAAAACTCCATAAACCATTAGTTATGATAACCTTAAAAAAAGATAGCATTCATTAAAATCATTTGAAGGAAAATTCACAATCTTATCACGAAATGAAATTCATGAAATGTCACTCTTCTATGTACTATATGAATAAATTTGTGTTGTATTGATTGGAAATATGTATTTATTATTGATTATCTTAAAGATTTTTATAGCATACTTCTATCGTCGTTGATGTATCAATGCAGTTTTCATATCTTTTATCGTGTGAATATGCTTAATCATAAGCTTAACTTGGGTAAGATATGGGGATATAATTTATGGCTTAGTCATAATTTCTGTTCGATTTTGTCGTATTCGCAAATGAATTTGCAGTAAGTTTTTAACGTTCGCTGAAATCGAACCAGTATTTATGCTCTAGTCGGTTGTTTGAAAAAAAAACTCGGAGTGATGTTTGGAAAAACGATATTTGGTAAGTCAATAGTCCGTGATAGCCAAATAAGATGTTTTTTCTAGTGACTTTCCCATGTTTTTTTATTGTGTGGTCAATAGTTAATAGATTAAAAACCGAAGTCCTAAGAACAGAAGTGTTTAAAATTATTCCCTGTTGAAGAAATTTGGAGTGAAATAACTCACACAGTATTACCATATGATAATGGACGGTAGACCGATATAAATCTTTTTTATTTGTTATTGTTTAAGGAATAAAGCTTTGAGTATTAAATACAATTGCTAGTTTTGTAATTGAAAGTCTTCACAAAGGTATACCATTTTCATAGCAATTAATTTATTTTCGAAAACTAAGTAACAATATGCTAAATAAAACCTTGAATCTTGAATCATCGGTCTTACAAATATTTTAATGCGTCATGCATTTGAATGTGGCCTATTTTGAAAAATTTGTCAAAAAATTTGCCTGCTCATAAAAATATGACGAAAGATTGCCGTTGAATTTCCTGCCCAAGTGGTATTGAGTCACACACGCTGCTACAAAAAGATAAAATTTCATACCAAAGTCCTATTTTTTATAATCTACAAAGCGAGAGTTCCATGTGTTTTCTTCCATTTAAGAAGTATTCCCAAATAAAAATTATCCGAATAAATAGAAACGTACCACTAAATATGTTTTTTTTAGAAGGCGATGACATTTTTTTATTTTTTTATTAAATTTTAAAAGTATTATTTAAAAGGTAAAACTGGACTTGATGCCCCACTCAGCTGTTACATGAATTTCACCGATAGATGTCGGGCTAATATGTTTGTGTTTTTGTGGTTGTGCGTTTGCTTTTGAGGCTTCTTTTCTTTCTTTTTTTTCTTTTTCTTAATTGTTTTATCTTCTGTTTTATTTTTTTGTATAATTTTGTCTGTGTTTCTTCATTTTTTCAGCCCTTGTACCACCTTTTCGCCCTCTGGTGGTGGGATTTCCTGGGTGTGGGGCATCAAGTCCAGTTTACCCCTTGGAGTATTCACTCGTTTAAATGTTCGTAACTGTTTTAACCATGCGATTAGAAATTTACCATGTTACTGTCTAAAAACCTATAAATTTTATTTAGAAGTAAATCTGAATGGCTTGAAAATAAGAAAATAAAACAATATGGTTATGCTCGAACATAATTAAAATTTGACTCTCAGATCTCTTGACGCTCAGACTGATATCAGAGTGATATAAAACAGGGGTAATCAAATTTTACACATAAAAAATATCGGAAATGGGATTCCACTACATATTCAAGTTGGTGTTTGCATTTTCGCGCGTAAATTCTGCTTCGAAAAATTACGATCACTCTCTTTACTAGTTATTAAGTGAGTCACAATTTAGTTTTGATGCTATTAAGAAATTGTAGGTAGTAAATTTTGTAGTTTTATCGCCTACTAACCGCCAAAACAAAACTTTATTAGTGGTTATTATTCAATTCGTCTACTTCATTAAGGTTATTTCAAATTTGCAATCAATTATCTAATCATTTAAACGTTTGTATTTTTTATCGGTAAATATTCATGTGAAGATTGCAGATAGATGCTAATCCAAAAAATTTGTAGTTTTTGGAATTTTAAGATAATGAGGCTTTCTTCTATTCAGTGTAGCTTAGTATGTTCTGAATAGATTATTATGGTTTAATGGTAAAGGAAGCAACAATCGTGTATTTCGTAGAGAAGATTTAGTTAAATATTTGTTTATTGTGTTGATTTCATGCTAGTATAAATTCTTGCTTGGTTCGTGGTAAAACAAACTTTCCTTTTTTTGGCGAATTTAGATGGTTAATTTCATATAAATATCTCCTAGCTAATTGAAGAGGTAAATATTACAGGATAACTTCCAAAATAAATGAAAACACGCTCGAAATTTTCAAAAGGAAATTAAAAAAAGGATTGGAGACATTTCTGTCCCAACTTATTTTGGAAACTACTCCTCATATTTAGAAATTACTCGATAAAGATAGATGTATAGATACATAAGTAAAAGCAAAGTTATCCCGCTACAACCCATTTGGGGCCTTGGGGAGTGGAGCGGGTAGAAACTTCATCTCTCTATTAATAAAATAAGTTTTGGAAATTTGGTCGGATTATATTTTTATTTTTCTCTTATATTAGACACATAAACGTACGAAATCCGACGTGTATATATATATGTATATATATATGTATGTATATATATATATATATATATATATATATATATATATATATATATATATATATATATGTATATATATATATATATATATATATATATATATATATATATGTATGCATATATATATACATATATATGTATATATATATATATATATATATATATATATATATATATATATATATGTATGCATATATATATACATATATATATATATATATATATATATATATATATATATATATATATATATATATATATATATATATATATGTATATATATATATATATATGTATATATATATATATGTATATATATATATATATATATATATATATATATATATATATATATATATATGTATATATATATATATATATATATATATATATATATATATATATATATATATATATATATATATATACATATATATACATATATATATATATATATATATATATATATATATATATATATATATATATATATATATATATATATATATATATATATATATATATGTGTGTGTATATATATATGTACTGCGACTGTGAACTTTTATTGATTTTCGCACGGCTTTAGTACATACGTCCAGTAAAATGTACAATTTAAAATCGTAAATGGTCTGGCGGTTGGTGAGCGAAGCGAGCAGGGGCGAAGCCCCCTAGTTTTCATAATCGAAACTTTCAAGGTGTTTTTTAATATGCGTTAATGCGATAATGCGTTTTGCATTTACACGAGACCACTCAACTCTGGTTTTTCGAAGGCGGGGTTGAAATGGGAGTGGTTGGGTTCAATGGCTATTCCAGTCGTAGAAGCAGACCAAGTCTCAACCTCCAGAGCAGCTGAAGTAGAGGGCAACGTTGAATTCCAGTTTGGACATGTTAAGTTGACTATTAAAAAAGTGGATGGGAAGGTAAAAGGCGGTATCTCGAGACACCGGTATGAAGTCTAGTAGAAACGAAATG
Organism: Nemotelus nigrinus; assembly: GCA_947369275.1. Lineage (NCBI taxonomy): Eukaryota > Metazoa > Arthropoda > Insecta > Diptera > Stratiomyidae > Nemotelus > Nemotelus nigrinus. The sequence continues at coordinate 127,350,078 of OX376374.1, forward strand.
GAGGCAGCACCAGGTCCCAGAGGTTCCCAACCGACTAAAAATTCAGATTGAGGTGTCGACAGGTGTAATCATGCACAAGTTGCTTCGTCGGAAGCAAGCAGCAGGTCTGCTTTTAGGCATGTATAACATGGGGCTAATATAAACGACCTGCGTGAATAAATCCAGGATATGTGGCCTTCATGCAATAAACAGCAAATTAATCTGGACGACGGGAGAAGAAAACCCGAGTATGGCGATAGTAAGGAATACAAATATTAACTTTCTTCTAATCGCAGCCTACACCAACAGAGACAAAGTGTTGGTCTAAACACAGGTCCATATTGAAGGTGGTATAATAGGATTAATAATAATTTCCATACAGCGAACATCATAGCCTGCATCCAAATTACACTAGGAAGGAGGACATGGTAGGTGAAGTCACCAGAATAATACTTGTATCCTGCCAATTGCTTTGAAAAAAAAACGAGTGCCTGGTGAAACAGAGAACTAGAAAAACTTAAAAGAGTTATCAGAACAGAGTTTATTAAGGCCAAAAAATATCGAACCTATAAAAAGAAACTCTCCGAATACAACAAACAGCAAAGGAAAACTAAACGAAAGTGAAGTGCGCTTCAGGAGAGTCTCAACAGCATTCCAGAGACTGCAAAGATATAGAAAACTCGGTCCAAATGCAATCAAATGCATATATGAATATTTCGAAATTAAGATGGAGCAATGTCGACTTCTGTCGGCGAGGACTCTGAAAATTCTGTTCAAAACACACTTCCCATGGTGCACAATTAGTAATCATAGTGCGTTGAGGAAGAAAATAAACGCCTTGAGCGGACAACTCCCTCATCACTGATTAAAAAAATAATCACGTATGCAAATGTTAAATGACTCGACCCCCCCTCAAAACCTCCTCAAAACCTTTAATTCACCAAGACTATATGGAATCATAAAGAGCCACAGCGACACTGAAAATCATCCTGGTATATCTTTTTAAAAACGAATTCGAAACTCAGCTACATATCAAAGTTGTGAAGACTGGCGCAGGTGGTGTGAAACCTCAAAGTTGGTGTAAATCCCCAAAGTGATAAGCCGGCTGACCTTTCAAAATCATGCAGGTTTATTAGACTCACATCCTTCATATTGAAGAGCATGGAGCTGATCGACCTATACATACTTAGTGGCCTCTAAGTGAAGATGCCCCTACAAAAATTTCAATTTACCTACCAAAAAGGTAGGCCAACTTTATCAGCTACACGTAAGCTGCTACAAATAATAGAAAAGCTTTCGAATGATAAGGAAATCACACTATGTACTTTTTCATGGACATAGAAAAAGTCTTTGACAATATAAGACACGGCACAGCAGATGAGAGAATCCTCTTAAGAGAAAGTGAAAACGGCGAGTAAAGAAATTAAGAACCGACACGTATTCGTGAAGCTGGGGGGAGTAAACACTTGAAGGGGATGTCCGAAGGGAGAGTTATTATCTCTTGCTATGGTCCCTACTGGTTGACGATCTTTTTGGGCCCCTTGACAGCAAGGAATTAATAACTTTCAGATACGTTGACTATATCACGGTAATAATAAGACCCTCACACTTGGTTATTTAGAGACCCACAATACAAAAGGCCAACAGTGCGAGAAGGAGGTTCTACCCATAAAACATCAAAAGACCAGCATAGTTTCAATTAGGGACTATCATCAATGCAGACACTCTGGGTATGCAAACAAACGGTGAAACCTACCATCCTATGTGGATCAGCAGTGCGGAGGAAGAAAACTACACGAAAAATGGCTGTTAACAGGCTCAAAAGGCTTCAAAAGATGGCCTACCTGCTGATTACAGGAGTAATAAGCTCCGTCCCAACTGCAGCGATGCAGGCCTTTTTAAACCTTGAACCGATACACCTGAAAATTCAAGAGGAAGTGGCAAAATATACGATAAGAATACAACAGGCCTGCAGGTACAAATCGGGAGTCCAAAAACGTCTTCTTGGTGTCCTGGAGAAAATCAAGCCCATAATGGAAATGTTGCGCATAATAATATACATAAAGACGAACTGAGTCAAAACTAAGGCAAACTTCGAGAAAAGGTCCAAGATCATAATACCGTTAAGGAACAAATGGGAAAATATAACACCCACCTCGTAGAAAGGGGCGCAAATTTGGTATACAGACGGCTCAAATAGGATTGTGAAGTAAGAGTAGGTATCGAAGAACCCAGATGCAAAATGCACTTCCTATCAAAAATAATTATCTGCTATGTTTATAATAAATGTAGGGAATACTAAAAGAGTCAGCATTAATATCCTAATGGAAAGCCAAGTGGTTCTCAAATAAACGATCAAATATACTCAGATATCCTCTTAGAAGCAAAAATGACCCCAAATGAAATAGGGACACAAAACAGCTTCGAGCTGATATGGGCTCCTGGCCATGAGAGACAAAAAAGAAATAACGAAGCTGATACCAAAGTCAAGGAAGGGGTTAAGTTGTCCTACATTGTTCCCACTCCGTACTAGGGCTTTTCTAAGGCTGCTGCGGACAGGGCGATTAAAATTATAAGCTGAAATGCAGAAAAAGATAAATATGAGAAATGCCATTTCTAATGACACTGGCTTATTTCAAGGAGACATGAATCTTTTAATATAATAACTAATAATTAAATGCGATGTTGCACAGCATTGCGTCTCCTCATTATACTGCTTTGAATATATTTATACTGCTTTGAATATATTATAGATTTTTTTTGTATGTAAACAACTTATTTAGCTCAATTTATAAACTCTTCTTCGTGAATAGTAATAGAATAACAAAGTAGTTTTTATTTGTTTCGATTTCATATATTTTTCTTTGCAGGTTTAAGCACAACAGCTTTAAAGGTTATTTTAATAGGATTGATCGTCACTACTCTGGCATTTTTAATAGCAACGATAGTATTGGCCGTTGAGAACAATCAACTCGAGGATGAGCTCAATTACTACAAAAGTAAATTTCCATTTGGAACAACAACAACAACTCAGACTACTCCAAGTCTCACCACCACTGTAGTTCCACCAAAGGTAAATACACTGATGACGTTTTTACGAGTAATTTGAGTTTAAACTGAAAATACTTCCTATCTGCAGTTTTAACTGAAATGATGCAATCTCTCTAGTTAAATATTTTCAATCAGAATAAAATCGCTGTAGGCAATCAAATTCAAGCTAAAGAAAATATAGCAGAAATCACATCTGCTTTTTGTTTGAATGAATCAGAAAAAAACTGTTGTACAATTTTGAAATAAATCCTGGTACTATTTTAAATACAATTTTTAGTTCAATAATTTTTATCTGTGTTGCATTCATTTTGAACACAATTATTATAATAAAAACACGTGAACCTATATTTTTTTTCTATGATAATGCCAAAGCTCAGGGGATTACCCTTTGAAGCGAATGTTTAACTGACACAAATGGGAGAAGCCGATTACAATTAATCCTACTATTTTTTAAGTTCAACACTTTATTCTCGTGAAGTGCTAGTGTTTATTTATTTTATTTATTTAAAATAAACTAGGGGGCTTTGCCCCCTGCTCGCTTCGCTCACCAACCCCCAGACCATTTACGATTTTAAATTGTACATTTTACTGGACGTATGTACTAAAGCCGTGCGAAAATCAATAAAAGTTCACAGTCGCAGAGATCAATTTTTTTTGTTTACTTAGATCTGTAGAAAATGTTTCATCCAAACCTCGACAAATATTTCAACGTCGTTTAACAAAAAAAAAATGGATGATCATGTTCTGCGGGTCTCATTTTCCTTTCCTTCTCATAACGCTTCCTCAAAAACGATGTTCTTTATAATTTTCTCTTCCGTACGACATTCTAAAATAAAAATATAATCCGACCAAATTTCCAAAACTTTTTTATTAATAGAGAGAAATAAAAAATAATTAATGTTCGATTTGAACATTGGGTTAAAAAAAATGATTTTATTGTATAGCTATTAACAGTTATGTGGCTGAAAGTTTTTAAAAAGAGATCTTTGTCACGAAAGCATGATATAATATATTCAAATTTTTATCAATGGCGGATCTTGCAGCTACGTTTTTTTGCTAACTTAATTCATCAGCAAATTGTAAAATGGTTTTTTTCCGTTGTGTATCTGAAAATCATATGAACATTGAAAATTTCAGATAAACAGTTTTTTTGCTGTTGTACACCTATATAACATAAAAATAAAATAAAAATGAGGGAAGTCGGCTAATTTCAAACTTCATTTACCCGACACTTAAGCAACATAAAATAAGCCATGAGGTTACAGCTGCATTTGTAGCATAGTCAGTAGCAATTACAAGATATTGATTGATGGTTCCGTTAAGCGGTTGCCTTCTTCAGACAGCTTCGAAGAAGGCACACAAGGGCCCAGTGGCGGCTCGTCAGGGTGGGCCCGGCCCGCGTGGCCCACCCTGACGAGCCACTGCTGAGTTAAAGTTAAGTAGATATTTCTTGTTGGTATCTGCGTATACCTTATAATAGAGTTTTTGTTTCGAGCGGGCCCAGTGGCAGCTCGTCAGGGTGGGCCAGGTGGGCCGGGCCCACCCTGACGAGCCGCCACTGCAAGGGCCTATTTTATTACTGCATTGTGTACTGCGCTGCCCCAATTAAGTCGAGAATCACCCTAAGAATCACCGAAGCACCGAGGCTTGCAAGGATGAATGAGGCAAGAGACTGCTTTCTTCCTTCAGAATGGCCCACGCATTTGCACAGGAGGTGCAGGACTGTTTCTTTCTCCTCCTCGCATCGACACCTCTGTCAGAAGTCGTTGTAACAGGTGTCCAACCATGCTGCATATCAGTCAAATATACAAAGTCTCGTTAAAAGAGCCATTGCTACGTAGAGTGATCCCCTTCCTAGTTCGAAAACACCTTAAGTGTGATCAATATTAGAAGTTCTTCATAATTTTCTTGGGATTGCACAGGAAGGTTCTTCCACCCAGTACTTCACACTATCTTTGAAGTGTTTTTATCTAAAACCACAAAAGTGATATAAATATAGGACTTCATATGAACTTCAATAAGCCGGAAGATAGGAGCTCATGCTTCCTCGTGAAAGTTCCGAAAGAAATAGTTCTATTTTGTTAGATTTATCATAGGCCACACTTTCGATACGACTGCGCGAGAGTATGTATAGAATCATCTAGTCTCTACACTAGCGTTAATTTAACTTTAACTGACTCTTTTGGCAAGATTTAACTCCTTCCTGCATTCACTTCTTAGGGCAGCAATCTTCGCAGCGTCATTTGTAAATGCAGCAGTTAGAGAGCTCAGTGTCTTATTCAGATATTTCTGGCAACATGAGCACCGGGACGTCATCCAGTTCAGTCAAGAAAGCTGACGAAAATTTCTCAGAGTCAGTTCTTTTCCTATTTAAGCAAGGTAATGCTTCTTTGTATAGTAATCTTCCAAGTGTTAACGCCACGTAAATGTAGTCAGATAGTGAACTCTTCTGCTAGAGGTTTTGAAAGTAGTTGTGCTTCCAAAATTTGCAATGGCTAGGTTACAAAAAAAACAAACAAATTGTTACCCCCCTTCTATGTTTAATAAAAAATTCGATGTTGTCTTCTTTCCATCAGGAGATCTCCAGGTTTTTTTGCTGGCCATTTTCAAGAAGGTATTAGTCCAGTTAGCGTCCAATAGATCTACCGATTTTCAGGTGCGATGCAAACAATTTTTATTGAGGATATGTATAACAGTGGCGTCTCGTCAGGGTGGGCCCGGCCCGCCTGGCCCACCCTGACGAGCCGCCACTGAGTTAAAGTAAAGTAGATATTTCTTGTTGGTATCCGCGTATATCTTTTAATAGTGTTTTTGTATCGAGCGGGCCCAGTGGCGGCTCGTCAGGGTGGACCAGGCGGGCCGGGCCCTCCCTGACGAGCCGCCACTGATGTATAACCATATCGAAAATGATGTATTTACTGGCCGGACCTCCTTCTTTTCACTTTTCTAATTAAATGTGTTGTCCCTTCATATTATTAAATTAATTGTACCTTTATATTTTTTTATTATTTAACTCTCTCTCTTCGGAGATATTTTCATCGTATATCACGCCAATTTATATATGTGCCGATAGACCGTTCATTACAAATTATATAAGCATCACCATTCTGTTTGCAATTCTCAAACAATTCGAAAAAATTACTTATTGCAAACTCTCTCCTCTGGTCGATACTCATATGAACAAGCAACAGCATGAACTCTGGAAATATCGTAATACCACCTCTAATCTTATGCTGTTTGTTTCCGATGTTTTATGCAAAATGGAAAAAAATTGATCAAATTGACGCAGTCCTTACAGACTTTAGCAAAGTATTTGACCGAGTTGAACACTCTATTTTCCACCCCAAATTACAGCAAGCTTCAGCAGTTTTTACTAAAGTGGCTTGGCTCCTACCTCCACAATCAAATTTTAAGGTCTTATTTCTAAGAAAGTTCTGTTAGCTCTGGTGTGCCTCAAGAAAAACATCTTGCTCCTCTTCTTTTTAATAGTTTTATATCAGACCTATTGCAGATTTTATCCGACACTGCCCATTAACTATATGCCGACGACCTCAAAGTTTATCATGTCATCAAGTCACAAGTCGACGCTTTCTTTTTTCAGTCCGAACTTAATTAGCTTCTCCGATTAGGTTTTTTTTACAAAATTGCACGCGTACATTATACGTACCGCCTCAGCAACACTGGACTCAGTAGGGTTGACAACATATTAGATGTCAGAGTCATGTGGGATTAAAAGCTCCGCTTTGATTTACAGTACGGTAGGGTGCTTTCTTAGTGAAAAAAGTCGAACCTGTAGCATGTGGTGTTGTTACGGTCCTTTAAGTAGGGAAGTGAGTCATCGTTGAGTCATCGTTGGCGTCGGCCACCAGATGGTGCCCTGAACTTGACCACTTTCCAATCATTAGCTAGTAAGTCACTATTGCTAAGTCCAGTGACCTTTAAAACATCTTCAGGTGAAGAAGGCTCAGCGCGGATCCATACTCTGAATTTTGGTTTGCTTGGAATTAGGTCCTTTATACGTCCGATTTTGCGTTTGCCTACGCTTTGACCCCTTACGGTTTTTGCTAGTCTGTACAGATTTGAGAGCATAGATACTGACAGGCAATAATCTTTAACTCCCGTTAGTGCCACTGACATCTAGACATTGCGGTGATGGCCCAGAAGTTGGCTTAAGCAAGTTCTTAAAGCCCACTGAAAAAATCTTTTGCATCAATTTCCAGTTGTCCGGTGAGATTGAATTACCAAGGGTTTATGGACGATCCAAACTCAGATCCATTATCTAAGCTCGAATGTGTAGTCAACTAAATGATCCCATGGTTGTCTATGCAATGCAGGGATGCCATGTTGGAATTAGAACAAGTCCTTATGGGAACAAATACTTAGAGCCAGATCGGTGCTATTTGGGAGTACCACTCAACTGACCCTCCAACTGAACCAACACAGCCAACTTAATGGCTGCAAAACTAATAGCGTTTCCTGAGGCCCATCACGCTTTTGTTAGGTTGGATATGTTAAATGTTAACCTGGAGCCATTCACGAGCAGATGTCGTTCTTTCTCTACCGCATCGGAAAACGACTAGGTCCAGAATGGCAAAATAACCCTTCCAACGCGTAGATCATAGTCAGAATCTGAGAGTAGTCCATGGACGAAAGGCAGGTCTACCAGTGATACCTCTGGTGAGGCCAAGGGGTGATCGCTTGAGATGGGGCCGCTTTTCGCCCGTTTTGAACTATCCAGGATGAAGGACGTGAAGGTAATTTACCTACATCCTGCGATTGATTGATACTTTATGATAATTTCTGGTGTCAGCTAGACATTTGCGTTTGATGGTCCGACTTCATTCACCACTCCAAAAATTGCTGTGTCATTGCATGCACTTGAAAATACCAGCGGATGATGAAGACAATTGTCAATATTTCTTGAATACTTTGTTGTTAACTTGATGAAATATTTTCACTAAACCGTAATTTTTAGATTGACTATCGGCTTCCTGGTAACATAATTCCAATGACATATGACCTACTGTATGTGGGTACAATTGGCAATGTAAAAATACTTTTTACCGTGATTGAGGACACAAATTCAATAGTGCTGCATAGCCGTGGTTTGTCAATTGGAGTCATACAGATAGAAACAAAGGATGGAGTGAAGTTGAATTTACGTGATTGGAACACTATTGCACGACAAGAATTTTTCGTGATTGAAGTACGTGAAGTTCTAAAGGCCAAACAAGCATATCAGCTCACCCTTGGATTTGACGTTAAGATCAAGGACAAAAAAGTTGGTTTGTATCAAACTTTTTATGAAGCAGCGAATGGCGTAAATAAGTGAGCACGATTAAATTGTTGTAGTTTTGCAGTTTTTTAATTATTATTTGCAGTTCAATTACTATCACGAATTTGGAGCCTGTGTATGCACGAGAAGCTTTTCCATGTTTCGATGAGCCAGCTATGAAAGCTAATTTTACTTTAACCGTTCTACATAGTAGCGGCACTAGTGTTCTATCAAATATGAAAACTGTAAATGTGACAGCTTTTGAAAATGGATTACTGACGACATTCGCAGAAACTCCACTTCTTAGCACACATCATTTGGCTTGGGTAGCTTCATCATTTTCTCCGAGAACAATAGAAGTGGTGTTACCACCTTTTGGGTCCACTGTTATGTTAAGTGTGTACGCAGATGAATATGATTTGGACAAGATTAATTTTGCTTTGGATTTTGGAGCGAAGGCAATACCATTTTTAGTGCAATATTTGCTGGTCGACTATCCATTAGAAAAGCTTGGTAAGTAAAGAATTATATTTTTTTATGGAATCACAAACATAATGTGAAGTTATTAAAGGTGAAAGTCACGCGAATTGAAATTACTAAGCTATCACACGAAAAGTATTACTAAAGATATGATAAGAGCTTATGTTGCTCGTGTTGAGTTTTCTATTAAGTTCTATCATTCAACACCATTTCGGTTATTTATATATTTTCATAAAAAATCCACCGGCAGCCATTAAACGACGTCACATCTGCGTTCATTACAAGAGAACTGTGAGCTGTTTGGTCGTTTATCTCTTCGTTGCCCTCCTTGCAAAGTTTACTGGCTCCCTGAAATATTCCATTTTCGTTTGGCTGTGTACTTTCATTATTTTGTACTAGCCCGTTAGATGTTGAATACGGATTAGTTGCAGTTCCGATGAAATTTCTAATATTGTGGCAAATTCACTTCCCCGGAAGTCCATGTGTATTGTATATTATCTTCAGTTTGTATATTATCTTCAGTTTCAGTGTCTCGATCGCTTCCTTTTTTTTTTAAAGAATATTCAAGGTGGGTAAAACGTGGGGTCTAAGCCCAGCTTTAACGCATTGGATCTATATGGCGATAGCCAGACCTATCCTTGCGTACGGATGCTTGGTCTCGTGGCCAGCTGTGAATAAGACTAACTTTGCCAGCATGACGAACAGAGTCCAGCGGTTGGTGGCTCTCTGTACCACAGGTGCCTTAGCCTCGACTCCTTCGTCTGCACTGAACGTCCTGCTTCATCTCCCTCCGCTTGATATCTTCGTTAGGGGCGCTACCGCAAAAGCTGCTGTCAGGCTTAGGGAATCGGGATACTTCGAGTCACGATCCTTCGGCCACAGTAGAATTGAGCGGGGGTACGCAGGTAGCACCGACTACTTGGTCCCCACTCTGTGCTTCGAGCGGGAATATCAAGCGACTGGGAGGGATGAGCAGGAGTGGAATCAGTAAAAGGGCGCAGCAACTTTTAGCATCTACACTGACAGCTCTAAAACGGCTGCCGGAGTGGGTGCAGCAACATGTTCTGCAGATGCAACTATTAAAGCAGCCTTCAGGCTTCCTAACCACTGTAGTATTTTTCAGGAGGAGGTTTTTGCGATACGTAAAGCCGCAGACCTAGCACACGCCAGAGATACCACAAGTGAGGGAATCAACATCTTTACATACAGTCAAGCAGCGGTCAAAGCTCTGATGTCTTACACATACAAGTCGAAGTGTGTACTGGACTGTATTCAGGCCCTGAACAGACTGGGCAGCCACAGTAGAGTCCGAATTTTCTGGGTTCCTGGTCACAAGGGCATTGAAAAAAATGAGAGGGCGGATGTGCTAGCCAAGCACGGAGCTAGCCTCCCCCTGTCAGGACCGGTTGACATTTTAACTCCAACCCAGACGATCAAATACTCTATCGACTCCAATATGATGCAAGGTGCGATGTGCAGATGGCATACAACTCAGACCTGCAAGCTAACCAAAATCATATGGGGGTCATACAATCACGTAGCGACTAAGTTCCTGCTCGATTTAACGCGGATTGACTGCAAGCGGCTGGTCGGTATCATAACTGGCCACTGTCTTGTAGTAGCTCATGCCATGAAAATGGGGCTTCTAACCTGCGACATCTGTAGGAAGTGCTAAGAGCCAGAAGTCTCTGAAACAATCCAACACCTTCTGTGCCACTGCCCGGCACTAGGGAAAACCAGGCAATGCTGCTTCAGTGAGCCCTGGCTGGTGGATCTCTCACATGTAGCGGAGCAGAGGCTGAAGGACATACTTCAGTTCGCAAAAAAGTCCGGGGCCTTCGATGGCCGTTTGGACTGAACTTTTCTTCTCCGGGTCCATTTATCTGGTATCACTACGGACCAATGGGTCTACGTGTGGCCCTGTGCTGGCCAGTTCAGCCTAACCTAACATTTGGCACATTGTTCAACTGCTCCTTGATAAAATTTCAGTGAAGTTTATATCCCAGACTAAGCTAGCAGTGGTTCTATAAGAGAACCGTGGAACGAAAACTTTTAGTGGAGGGGCCATTACTTCCACGCAAGGGAGTGAAGTATAGGACTTAGATAGTCCTCTAGAGGGCCCAGGCTGACTCAGTGCACCAGCATAAGACGTCTGGGCTACCACAGGAGATAATGCAGCGGGAGTCGAAAGGCTCATTCTGCCAACGGCCAAATTCGCCGTAGGTTCGCTCATGGTCTCGAGAGCGTGCTGTTGTAGCTGGTTATGTTGTTGTTGTTGCAGTGATTGTTGTTGTTGGTGGTGCAGTGACTGTTGTTATGGGTGTTGTTGTTGTTGTTGGTGGTGCAGTTGCTATTGCAGAGTCACACTCTGGTTACGTGTAAGCATCTGGGACACATCACGTTGAGGTTGATATAGAAGGCTACAAGGTTGTACCACCTCCCGGGTCTGAGATGTAGCAGCTGAGAAGATATGGAAGTCTAGCGTTTGGACAGACTTCAAAGACGAAAAGAAAAAAGGTTCGGATGTGTTGAAGTCTCGCATTGTTAAGTTAAGACAGGATTCACTGCGTAGAGCGACGAAAGAAATAAAAGTTTGTGAAAAGTCCACAGTTTTGACTTTGAATGTCAAAAAAGTGTAGAGTTTAAAATTCAAGATTTGAAACTTATTAGAGATGGTAATGTGTGTGATTAATTTAATTTAGCTGAAAATGATGTTTCTTGTTGTTACCACGCCTTTTTTTGTTGGAAAATGAATAATTAAATAATTAATTTGTAAATACCCAAAAAAATTTTTAATAAAACTAGTATTAATTTTTTACCAGACATGGTAGCTGTACCAGAATACCCGGTTGATTCAAGTGGAGGATTAGGGATCTTATTGTTTCCAGATTCATCTCTACTGTTCGATGAAGGTAATGACACGGTAGAGAAAAAGCAATTTGTTGCATTGAATATTGCTCGGGAGCTTGTTGGACTATGGTTCGGAAGTTTAGGTAAGCAATCAACTATACAAGCATAAAATAAATTCGATAAAATGAGAATAAATCTAGCAAAATACCAACTGTACTGTATCACAAGCAACATTTTTCATAATGTATTTCTTCTTCTTTAAACTTAAATCTTACACCCTACAGGATACATACATTCATATACATCTTTATATTCTTCTTAAATCGAAGTGATAATTATTGAAATTTTCCAGTAACACAAACATGGTGGGACGATATTTGGTTTTACAAAGGCATTACTAGGCACCTGGCTTACATAGTTGTGGATGCTATATATCCCGAATGGGAAATTGTAAGTTCCTTAACCTGATTACCTGACCTTAAGTCAGAAGTATATGGACATTTTTATCTAGAGTGATCATTTCATCGTATCTGATTTGTTTCGAGCATTCGACATTGACTCATCACTGGACTCGCATCCTTTGAGCATGTCTGGAGAAAGTTCTGTTGAAATAATTGCAAATAATGACGAGCTGACTTCTTTGAAGGGCGGTGCCATTATTCGAACGCTGGAATTTCTTTTGCGGCCAGGAGGATTTAGCTCTATTTGTCGCGAGTTTTTAACAACTTTTCAATTTTCAAATGCTCCTGCGTCTCAATTCATTGGCAAAATGTCTGAAATGTATGGCTTGGGTGAAACTATCGGGTAAATATTTAATAATTGCTTGCGTTTATTAATTGTATAATTTAATTTTTTATTCTATAGAAATTCGGTGCAGTCATTTACAAAATACGGTGGCATTCCAGTTATTACAGCGGAAAAATCAAAGGACCCAAATGATTTTTATTATCAATTGAAACAGCAAACGTTTAGGTTCGAGGATAATTACTACGTTATTACTTTGTTTCGCGACAGTTTTGCTTTGTCAAAATTCTAGCGCCATATCTATTGTCACAATGCTAATTGAAAATCACAATGTATTGTTTTTTTTTTTTGCTACAGGTGGCTGCCAGTTACCTACTTTTTCGATTGGAGCCCAGGGGGCGTTGCCTGGTTTTCTGAAGCTCCGACAACCTTCACATTTCGAATGCGGAATACAACGCAATGGATGAAACTAAATAAGTTTCATAGAGGCTATTATCAAGTAAAATATGACGGGGATATGATTAGCGACTTTAAAAACTACATGCTTTCTAATTTTACGGTAAGAACACTCTTAATGAATTGGTAGTATTTATTGATTAAAATTACTCAAAATTAGGATGAAAATGAGCTAAAGATGAATTTTTGATGTTGCACAAGGAAAGGAGTTATATTGAAAATTTTCGCTTTAATTATTTAGCGCCCAGCGTGGGTAATACGCATGTAGTGTAAACATGATCAGTGTGATATATATACATTTTGCATTGAGTAACTGGGTAGAAATAATTTTGTAAATATTGCGGTTTGTTATCAGTTGGCAGTTGATCGTATTACATTGTCGTCGTTGTAGCAGTACATCCTCATTTGGTCGTTGGCTTCCTGAAAATGACGCTTCCAACTGTCTCGGTCCAATGACCAGATCCTCCAATTACTACATTGGTTAGGTACGAAGTTGGCTCAAGTGGATTTCAATCGGAGAATCCAACCAAATGACACACAGAAACAATAGAGGCCCATTTCGATACCCACTCTTTCATAAACTGCACAAGCTCCTTTAAGTTGATGAAAGATAGATCAGTCAGATTTGAGAGAAAGGGACCCAAATGAGGTCACTGGCGCAAGAGATGGAAGACAGATTTCTTTTTATTCACTTAGTCACAGCTCCAACAGAAATTGTTGAATCCAACGTCCAATTGTTGCGCGTGCCTTCCAGTGAAATAGTGGCCCATAGTAACGGCCACAATACTACAAGTAGTACTGAAGGTTAATCTTAATTTTTTTTTGTTACGATCCACACGAATGGAGACTCAAGACTCTCTTGGGATTGCACACGATGATTATTAGACCCTCGGTTTCTTAGCGCCTCCAAAGTATTTTTGGCTGATGGCTAGTTCGAAAGGATATGTTACTTCCCATAGCAAGGTGCCAATCCTTGCAAGTTCGTCATTCACACAGTTGCTTTAGATGTTCTTATGCCCAGGTATCAAAACCAATCAATCGCACTTTTTCTAAGAAATTTCTCGTAGAAATACTGCATGTAATTCAGCAACAAAATTCTGCCACCTTCTTTAAGAGATAGCCTTAGATTTAGCTCATCCAAATGTATACCACTGCCGACTTTCTTATTCAGTTTGAACTTTCTTATTCATCCACTGACAGATGAACGAGCCCAATCTCAGAGATGTCACCAACATTTCATTCATCCCAAACTGAAATACGAGTTGTAAACTAAAAGTTTAGTGGCGTGTTAATTTTTTATACACGAAAATGACTAGCTTGTTGTAGTGACTTAGTAAAGGTATTGCGGAGTGCTCCTGTCATTTTGTAATTTCCCCAAAATTAGTTGGTTAGCTGCCACCACAATGTTAGTTCAAATCGTAGTATAGGCTCCACCACAGTGATATAAAGGAACACAACAATGTGAGACTATAAACTCCAAACCATTCCTATGGCTTTTCTGCAGTAGTAAAGTATACTAAACGCCTTCCGTGCTTTTGCTGATCTATTTTCATTTCATAGTAACTTTGAGGCGCGGACTAGTCCTAACTACAGTCCAACGTTCGTTCAACGACGCCAAGGAAGTATTTGTAGCTCTAGACGAAACCGCCAAGAAAGTTGGTCTTCAAATTAACGAACAAAAAACAAAAGTTATGACTCAATCACGGAAAAGGACGTCAATAAGACAGAACCTAACGATAGGGGACCTTGAAAACCTTGAAAACGTAGACAACTTCGTGTACCGAGGGACGAACCTCTCGAAGGATGGGAATGAGCTTGACGAAATCAAACAAAGGATTCAATTAGCCAATAAGACATTCTTTTCGGTGCTTCCCACTCTGAAATCTCGATGCGTACACAGGAATACGAAGCTTCGCATCTACAAAACAATTATTAGACCTGTACTATGCTACGGAAGCGAAACCTGGACAATGACCCAGGCGTATTCAATGACCCCTTGAATACGATCGAGAGAAGGGTATTGCGAAGGCTCCTCGGTCCAATACGGGAAGAGGGTTAGGTTCAACTGGCTGGCCAGGGCCACACATAGACCCATTGGTCCGTAGTGGTACCAGATAAATGGACCCGGAGAAGGAAAGTTCAGTCCAAACGGCTATCGAAGGCCCCGGACTTTTTTGCGAACTGAAGTATGTCCTTCAGCCTCTGCTCTGCTACATGTGAGAGATCCATCAGTCAGGGCTCACCGAAGCAGCGCTGCCTGGTTCTCCCCAGTGCCGGGCAGTGGCACAGAAGGTGTTGGATTTTTTCCGAGACTCCCGGCTCTTGACACTTCCTACAGGTGTCGCTGGTTAGGAGTCCCATTTTCATGGCATGAGCTGCTACAAGACAGTGGCCGGTAATGATGCCGACCAGCCGTTTGCAGTCAGTTCGCGTCAATTCGAGTAGGTACTTAATAGCTATGATATTGTACGACCCCCACATGATTTTGGTTAGCTTGCAGGTCTGAGTTGCACGCCATCTGCACGTCGCAACTTGCATCATATTGGAGTCAATTGAGTATTTGATTGTCTGGATTGGGGTAGGAATATCAACCGATCCTGACAGGGGAAGGCTAGCCCCGTGCTTGGCTAACGCGTCTGCCCTCTCGTTCCCTTCAATGCCCTGGTGACCAGGAACCCAGAAAATTCTGACACTTCTGTTGTTGCCCAGTCTATTCAGGGCCTGAATGCAGTCGAGTACACACTTCGATTTGTATGTGTAAGACATCAGAGCTTTAATCGCCGCTTGACTGTCTGTAAAGATGTTGATTTCCATACTTGTGGTATCTCTGGCGTATGCTAGGTCTGCGGCTTTACGTATCGCAAAAACCTCCGCCTGAAAAATACTACAGTGATTAGGAAGCCTGAAAGCTGCTTCCAAAGTTGCTTCTGTGGAAAATGTTGCAGCACCCAGTCTGGCAGACGTTTTAGAGCCGTCAGTGTAGATGCTAAGAGTTGCTGCGCCCATTTGCCGATTCCACTCTTGCCCATCCCCCACAATCGCCTGATATCCCCGCTCGAAGTACAGAGTGGGGACCAAGTAGTCGGTAATACGGGAAGAAGATGGATGGTGAATCCGATACAACAACGAGCTGTATACCATATATGACGAGCCAAAAGTCTCTACCGTCATACGACTCCTAAAATTACAATGGGCTGGCCACGTCGAACGAATGAGCGACAATCGAATCCACAAACGGTCTCTCAAGGGGCGAGCGAGCGGAGCCAGGCCAGGCGGTAAGCCACGCAAGCGCTGGAAGGATTCGATAGCTGCTGACAGCGGGTCACTTCTGGGCACCGAACTGGAGGACGCGGTCACTGAACCGAGACGAATGCAGGCGAAGAATTAAGGAGGCTAAGGCTCGATTCGGGCTGTAGTGCCCCGATGATGATGATGATTTGCAACTCTGGTTTACGTTTATTTGCCGTTATGTGTCATGAGAGGAGAAAAAGGACACTCCCTTGAGATGTACCCATGTAGACTTCTCGACGTAAACAAGCATTTTCCCGCGGAAAGGATACCACTCCGTTTTTGAGAAGCTGTTCGATAAGGGCTATCAGCCACATATAAGAATCCAGGCTGACTATCAGCTACGTATAAGCATCCTGGTATTATTAAAAATCTCCTCAATGGCTACGACAGTGGCAAGCGTATGTTCCTTAAGAAAGAGAGTTTTTATTTATGTAAGCAAGATTCTACTACGCCTTTGGAGTAAGCACGCCATGGCTAGGAGATAAACGCAGGATTGGTTAGTTTTTTGATGTCATAGTCAATGCTCCTTTCCGAAATCTTCAGTACGACGGAGTTAAGATTCATGGGGTGGTAATCCTTGAATTTGACATGCGAGAGTTTTCCTGCTTTAAAAATGAATACGACTCTTGATCTCTTGCTCGTATTAGTTCAGTTACTAGCAGAGCTGTGGATACATCTTACAGCCCTCGGTACTGAATTTAAAACCTTACAGAGGCGATTAAACTCGCACATGCCCTCTATGCTGCTATGGCGACCTCTTCGCGTTACATACGGTGTACATGAGGTCCACCCACGGCTGTCTTCTTCAGACAAACTCCGGAGAAGGAACACAAGGGCCCACTGTTATACCGCATTGTATAGTGCAAAAGCCTTGCTAAGCGAAGAGCCACCCTAAGGACTTCAAGTTCTTCAATTTTGATTTATACAGTGACCAGTTATTATGTTTTCTTGTATATTTAAACTCTTTCCTGCACTCTCTCCGCAGAGTGGGGCATCTACATGGAGTATCTACATTCGATCATAAGTGCTTAAGAATGCCTTGGGATTTATTTATTTATTTACCAAACAAGAAATAAATAAAATATAAAGGTATTTTAAATTAATATTTATTTGTATTTAGGCCAATTAAGCGGGGAAATAAATAGGTTAAAAAGTTTATAAAGCCTTTGTCAAGTTATTTTTGACGATAGATTTGGTGATACCAGAAGAGTAATTTACACTGTTGAATGTTCTACAAGACCTATTGATGGGTTCCTTATACCCATAAACTCTAAGATGCTGGTATTCCGTAGCCCGTCTTATTTGATTGTTAAATGTAATTTTTTTTAGAGAGAGCTGCTATTCTAACTGTTCCATTAATGACGTTAAAGGCTAGGCATGCGTTAATTAAGGTTCTTTTTGATGAAAGAGTCATTAGATTTAAAAGACGTATGGATTATAGAGGTGCCTCAAGGCGTATGCATTATAGAGGTGCTTCAAGGCGAAAAGTAAAAATTGTTTGTGAACCGATTCGAGCCTATCACTGTGTAGTTGAAAAGCTGGGCACCAGACTATGCAGGCGTATTCCAGTAGAGGCCGCACTAGTGATATATAGAGACTTAGTAACCCAAATGTTTTTGAACTCTTTAACGCGCCTCTTAATGGAACCTAATTGCTTGTTCGCTTTCGACAAGACTTTCTCCAGCTACAAGTTAAAGCACATTTTGGTATCTAGGGTTACACTTAGGTCTAAGATACGTTCTACTCTAATAATTTCATTGTTATTGAGATAGTATGAGTTGACTATGACTTTATTTTTTCGGGAGAAACTTATCACTTGACAATTGTCGACGTTGAGATTTAGTTTATTCAGGTGGCACCACTGTTGGGAGGGTTACACAACATCCTAGCTGAAAAATTAAGAGTACTGACAAGAGTATTAAACACCCGATTCAGATCCTAGTGACAATCTATGCTCCCCAGAGAAAATGCCAGTGAGGATCGGGCTCGGATTTGGAATTTCACCTAGTCCCTCTTTTTTCTATAAAGGTTAGTTAGATTGCGCAGGTTAGTTAGAGCTGCCAAGTGAACACTCCGCTAAATTGAAACAGCTGACTCAGCGTAACGGCACTAGCCACAAACCTAAAATATTGACGAGTTTATTATTTAGGACCGGTAAATCACAAAGAGTGTGCTGTATGATATCCCATTCTATCTTGCACCTCTCGCATAAATTGCTGGATGTCAGTCCTATTATATTCGCATGAAATGCAGTAAGGCAGTTCCCTATGGGCAAGCCAACCGTCGCTCTCAAGCAGTTTCTGCAGACCTTGAACAGTTTTTTTTACTTTTGCTTGAATCGGTTCATGGCCATAATGACTTGGCTACAATACATTCCGTCCTGTTTTCTCATTTGGACTTTAGTTTAGTCCATATGACCACAACTAGTTTGCTTGTGGTGTCAGCAAGTGACCGTGATACAGTAGTACAGGGGCAATTTTTAGCGCCTAAATCTCTTCTCACCAGTTCATCGGCTTTTTCGTTGCCAATGGAATAACTACGGCCTGGTACCCACATAAACAGGATAGGAGTGTGCTTTGAATTTTTGTTGACAGTTAGTCAACACGCGTTAACAGTTCTTGGCGAGCATCTGCAAGACGCAAAAGTGAAAATGGCTGCCTCAGGCTGAAAGACAGTATCATAGTCTGACAGCCAGGTTCACATCCGTAGAATAAACGGTCAAGACAACTCCTGTGTACGTCTTTGACCCATCCGTGTAAACCCAGAGATACGAGCTTTTCTAATCTAGATTTGGATCTGGTCCAGCACCTACAACATAAAGACCAACGAAATTTGTGGGAGCACACACCTCATCACACGCCCCCGCATCCGAACTACTGATCCTTAAATTCCACAGTAACTTGTTGACTGTCAAGATCCAGAAAAAGGGCGATATGATCCGGCCTTGTGGTGTTCCCGTTAAGACTAGTCTCTCCGCTTTGTCCCCAAAAAGGTGTTTTCAATTTGTCTGTTTTTTATTTATTTATTTATTTATTTGGTATTATTTATTTATTGGGAAAACTGCCCAATTACAGATTGGATACAATGAAAAAAAAATAAAATAACAAGAACTAAATAAGAATATATAAATATAAAATATATAAAAAAAATACAAAAAATTCTTAAAGTATTAAATAATAAAGTAAAATTAAGTATTGTAAAAAAGAAAAGAAAGAATCCATTATAAACAAGAACAGAAAATAAAATTAATTAGTATCAAAAATTTTGCTTCGAACCATATTTTTGAAAATGGCAATAGATTGTGGAAGAGGACCAAGTTGAAGACTATTGTGAGTGCGTAAGAGTCGTAAAACGGGAAAGTAGAAGGAAGTGTGAGTACGAGCATACGGCACTTTAAATAGAATGGAGGACCTGATTGGAGGACCTTACGAATTCCCGCTTAATGAACAAAAATGCTAATGAAGAAGATAGGTTGCCGCGATAGATTTGGAAAAGGAAACTCTCGTCCAAGTAAACTATGCGCTGCTCAAGGAGAGGAATGTTAAGAAGGGATAGACGTTCACTATAGGTTACATACGGCAGACTATATTTAAAAAGTAAAGTACGTGTAAACCTGCGCTGAACTGAGTCAACCGCGTCAGAGAGGTATTTGAAACGAGGACACCACACTTGACTGCAGTATTCAAGTACAGAGCGGACTAGGGTAATAAACAGGTGGACACAAGTAGAAATACTAAATGAATTGTGGCAGGAACGAATTACGAAGCCAGCAATCCGGAAAGCTTTTCTAGTGATAGTAAGGACATGAACGTTGAATTTCAGTTTGCGATCAAATGTGACCCCAAGATCTGAGAAATGATCGATGCAAGAGAGGATAGTCCCATCAATAGGAAAGACAAGAGTGTGAAGCTTAAGGGAAAAGGACAAAGAAAAACACTTGGAAACATTAAGGGACAAACATTTCAAGTTGCATCAACCAGAGAGAGCATACAAATCATCCTGAAGAAGCAGAGAGTCAGCAGTATTTTTGATGACACGGAAGATTTTTAAATCATCTGCATATAGAAGACATGAAGACTTAGAAACCGTGGGAAGGTCATTGATAAATAGATTGAACAAAAGAGGTCCTAAGATGGAACCTTGAGGAACAGCAGAAGAAGGGGAGAAAGGTGAGGACGACAAACCAAAGAGGGAGACGACACCAGTGCGATCAGTTAAAAAGGAAGAGATCCAGGAAAGCAAGTCCAATGCTCAGGTAATCAAAATTTCATCAATCTCATTTCGGGCCAATGTCGGAAAAATGGCATTGTTGAAATTCTCCTCGATGTCTAAGGGTACAGCCAAGTCGGAGTGAAGAGAGCGTCGAGTAACGAAATCGGTTTCAATCGATTTCGTCGCTACTATCACATTTCTGCTTTGAGCGCGTTGCTCGACTCTATGCTCTCGTCGCTCCGTCTAGGGCCGTACCCTACGAAGGCTGCCTTTTTCTGTAAGGAATTTTATTTTATACCGAATTCCATTTCTATTGATCTGCAAACCAGATACTCATGCTGATTAGCACTGAATCTCGCGACATCAATCGAGCTTTTGATATGCAAATTCACCAGACTTTCTAGTGTTTTGAGATGTTAAGATGTTTCATAATATAAAGATCTTTTACTTTACTACAAAAGATCTAAAGCCCTTCACATGATTCAAACTGACAGTTTTCGGAAAAAAATCTAGTTCTTGCCTATTTTTCGGATGTTGTTCCAAAGCGGAGGTATGCGGTAAAAATACGCTGCAGAATGCGGATGATGCTCTTGTCTACTTTCGAAGACAGAATAGATAGATATCTCATCTATCCTTAAGGCTTTGTAAGGTCGCATTGTGCCTATAGCTCACTAAATTTTGATCTCATCTATTACAACCTTGATTAGTTGCCCGGACGGCCAGTGGATTGTTCGCAATTGGTCATTCCGCGATGTGTGTCAGTCGATTCTGGAAAGCACTCTATTGGGTCTTCTGCCCTATCCTCGTTTTCCTAACTTGATGCCAAGAGGTACAGCTAGGACCTTACTGGTTCTGGCAGCTTCGGTGCTTCCTTCAATGTTCGGGTAGAGTTCCTACTATTAGTCCCGTTTGGCTTATAGTATCATCTTTTTGAAGAGCGACAACTTCTACTTATATTAGTCCAATCTTTAGCATCTCCGGCCCACCTTCCGTTATTAAACGTTCTTCGTGTGAGCCTCATTTTCCTTACGGGGTTTTCCGGGCACGCATCTTTGAAATCTGACACTAAGATTCCAGTTAAACCATTCACCTGCTTGTTAGTTCGTCCAAGGCTCGTCAGCTCCAAGTCGTTCTCGGCAAAGTCTGTTATCGGCATAGCCATCGGTGGTCCGAGAGCGACGGCAGCTCAGACACCAGACTTGCCAGATATCATTATACTTAAAGTTGTCAGGATGATATCAATTATCTCAGCACTCTTCCTAGTAGTATATTTAGGTTTATTTCCTAGGCTAATAAATAATATATTAACAAAGGTTATCTACTCAGTTGAATTGAATAAATGTTATCAGGGCAATCAATCTGGCATATAAGCATCAGTATGTGTGTTGCTGTGTTTTATTTGAATTTTTTATTTGGATTTTTGTTACTTGTATGTTTCCCAGTGTTCGAATGAGCATCTGTAAGACCCAAATAATGTAAAGACGCAAATTGATCTTGAAGATATATTGAATGCAGTTCACGCGGGAAAAAGTCGGGAGAAATGTGTGCATTTCCTCCGCGCTCAGTAATTAAAATATTTTAAAATTTAAATAAAACAATTAATAGTAATATTTCTTTAGTTACTTTCAAGTAATACTTCATTTATTCCTAAAGCAAAGCTGTCCCTCATTTGCGTGGAATATGGTGGGGTGAAAAAATAAAATTGAACTTGGTGGTAGAGAGTAAAAATCAAAAGGGATTGCACTTGAATTTGTGGTAAATTTACTCAATTGGTGGTATTAATTGACAAGGGTTGTAGTGAATTCAGATAAAAATGAGCTTAAGATGTATTTATAATGCTTGCCAAATGGAAATTGATTGTAAAAAATACTTCAAAAGAACTGATACTGTAAATTTTTGATCTAGTAATTTTGCGCCCAGCGTGGGAAGTATACATATGGTTCGAATATGATCAGTATGATATGTAAAAAAATAATTAGGAGATGAGCATTCCAGCCTAAGGTTTCTCTGTTGATGCTGAGAAGTTACTGAAATGATTGTGTCACACACAAATATAGTTTGATTAAGAAGCAAAACGAGTAGGAACTGTTAAACTTGAAGCTGCAATTGCCTTTCTAGACCTCAATGAATTAGCATCCTCCAAAAAATTAAACAAAGCTTTTAATCTTTTAAGTAATTTAGAATTCTCTCAATCACCTGCTGAACATTACTGGTTTTACAGAGTATATAGCTTTGGGACTAACAACGCGAAAAATTGCCTTCGTCACATTCTCACTCAATGAATAAAGTTGCTACTTTTTTCTAAACTAAAGACTTGTACCGAGTTAATCGTGAAGCTAAATTTTGACAAGTCTGCGTTATCTGGTCATTCTTTCTAGCGAAAATTTTGATACTGGAGAAAAGTGGAGACACTGCTCATTTCTGATGGATAATTAGGCAAGAATTTCATTTTTCGATCCATTGTGTTATTAAAAAGACATTTGAACCATTCAATTTTCAAATTCAAACACCAACTGTCACTTTTTTGCTCGAAAGAATGAACTACATATAGAGGTATTATCATCTCTATTTGAAGTAAACACGCACGGAAGTTTATCTAGAGAATACGATTTATTTTTGAAAGGAAATATAGCAATAAAATATAAAAGTTCTATTCTCAGGATCCTCGATGTGTTCACTCGTCGCTGTCCCGAGGTCGCTGTCCAACGTTCAGCGTTCAACGTTCAGTTCATGTTAAACGTTTCGGTTGAAGATAAATTTTAAGCTCAAATCGAGGAAATTTTTTTTTCAAAAATTGTATAAAAATCGAGAACATTTTCTGATTAAATCGTATTTGTGGAGCAAAAAAAAGGTCATCAGCAAATTTTGAATAAAAATCGAGGACATTTTCCCAAAAAAATGTTATCAGGAATTATTTCTGAACCAAAATCCAAAATCGAAGCCCAATTTTTTATTCCATATTTGTTTGCTTGATTGAATATTGCACACATCGTAAATTTGACCGCTTATCATATTTGACCGCAATCAACATATATTTAATTTAACAGGGTCTACCACCTGCAGATCGTGCAAGTATTTTATATGATACATTTGTATCTGTCGAAGACTCAACGCTCAGCTACCCTTCCATGATGGAATTACTGCAATATTTGAGGTTTGAAAATGATCCTCTGCCATGGTCCGTCGCTTCGAAAATTCTTCTACATCTGAAAAGTCTACTCCGTAACACCATGTATTATGATAAGCTACTAGAATTCGGTCAACACCGCATTGAAAGCATCTATGCAGAAATCGGATGGACTCCAAATGATAATCATTCCCAGAAGTAAAATTAACTCAATGTTCCCAGTCAAATTGATATAAAAGTGCTTATTTTCAGTCTTTTACGAATGATCGTCCTTGAAACTGCTTGCGCTTTGGGCTATAAGCCATGCCTTGACCAAGCCAAGCAAAGATTTAACGACTGGTTTTCAAGCTCCATCGAACGAATAGATGCCGATCTACAACAAATTGTCTACTCGTACGGGGTGGCTTCAATGGAAAATGAAAATGAGTGGAATAGCTTGTGGCTAGTGTATAAGCAAACTGATCACAGGATCGAAAAGCAAAGGATTCTGAAAGCTTTAGCCTATTCGAAGGTCCCAAGTATTCTTCAGCGGTAAGTAGAATTCCTTTCATCTTAACTTCACAGAATCAATTTTTCTCAAAAATCACCTTTTTGCAGATTGATCGATGAAGCTTGGGATACAGAATACGTTCGTCAACAGGACTACTTAATTTGTTTGAATGCGATTGCGGAAAACCCAGCCGGCGCACCATTGGTTCTTGAACATTTCAACGATAATTGGTCAAAACTTGTTGATCGATTTAGCTCAAATGAGAAAGAATTATATGAATCACTTTTACATCTGGCTTCACAGCTAACTGATAGTATCCAGCTTTTACTAATGGAAATCTTTTTTTATGTGAATGTGAAAATTCCCGTCTCAATACAAAAAAAGGCTTTAAGCTTAATTGAAAAGAATATCGATTGGATTGGGAAAAATCAACGTATAATAGGTTCCTGGCTTGAAACTAATTATAACTCTACTAAATGATAATAATTTAAAAAAAATTTTGTATGAATTATTTATTTTAGGAATGCCTTATTAGATTATATTGTTCAAATTAAGCGAAATGAAATAGATTTTCGTTAGAGCTCTCGTATTCGATACGTAAAAAGATCAAAATTAAATAGGAGATAATGACAGGATAACGAATTTATGGAGA
Organism: Nemotelus nigrinus; assembly: GCA_947369275.1. Lineage (NCBI taxonomy): Eukaryota > Metazoa > Arthropoda > Insecta > Diptera > Stratiomyidae > Nemotelus > Nemotelus nigrinus. Next base: position 127,374,685 of record OX376374.1, read on the forward strand.
AATTGTATTATTGTGTTAAAAATAAGTTGAAAGTGTATCTTTAATGTGAAAAATATAACCGACAACAATTTAAACAAATATGATTAATATTGAAACATGCTGAACAAAAAACTCTAGCGCACCTGAATCGCTAGAAATACTAATGTTCAATGAACAGTAGAAGAACTGTGTAGATTTTGAGTGCATATTCTACCGCACGTGCTCCAACCTGTTTCGAGTGCAAAATCACTTTAATCTTAACAATGCATTTAAACTCATAGGGTGAAAGATTTCAGGAATTTCAAAATTTAGGAAAGCCAAACACTGCAAAACTTTGAAAGCAGCATAACACAACATAAACAAAGAAAATGCTTAGTGCTTGCAACACTTTACCAGCACTGTAACTAAAAAAAAAGTCTCCCACAATTGATCACACCAAAATCAAATAACTATATCGATTTCGATTTTGTCCGATGATTTCATCGAAAGTTACAGAGATAGAAAGGTCAAAAAGCGAAAGATATTTGGAACAAAAGATTTCAAGAGCTTAGAAAATTTAAAAATTGGAAACTTATTTTTGTTGGTTTATGTTCGCGATATGAATACTTAATGTCCGCATTTATTGATACGAAAATAGCAAAGCACGCCTCGCGCTGGCAACCCTTTTCTAGCATCAAAGCCAAAAATAGATCACACCTGTCTCACATTGAAATCAACCTACTCTGTGAATTTCGTTTTGATCCGAAGTTATAGCGGTACAAAGAAATTTAGGGTTACCGGTCGCAAAGGTTTTCAAATTTTCGAAAACTTATTATTTGTTGTTTATTGTCTTTACGAGATCGTTAGCGTTTGAAAATTTTACGATAAAATCGCTTAATAAAAATATTGCAAATAAATACAAAACCAACAATAGCTCGCAACGCTATAATGGATTTTTTACCAGATTCCTTTTGAATAATGCCTATAATTAGTTTCATATATCATATGAAATTCGTTTTGATTCCATGACTGCACTGGAAGTTATAGGATAAAAGGCTTTATTTTCCTGTGCAAATTTTCAAAAACCAAGACACCAAAATTACTATATCTGGCAGCACCAGTCGAATTTTTCAACCAAATTTCTACCAAATACGACTTAAAGTAAAGTTTAATTACTAGTGGCAATTTCATGAAAATCTGGTAGGTTAGGTTAGGTCGAAATGGCTGCAGATCCACAGAGACCTGACGACCGACACACATAGGCACAAAAGAGGCCCGTTGTGATACCATAATAAATTAGTGACTCTCTCCTAATCACTAAAATCAGGAAACCATCTGCTTCCTTTGGTAAACCGGACTATCGCATTTAAATTGTAATACAATATGTTCCGTCAGGTTTGAGAGAAAGGGTGCACCAAGTGCCGCCAGCCTTCTCCTTGCCAAAGCCGGGCACTGGCACATGAGATGGAGCACGGATTCCTCCTCGTCCTCAGAGCCACAACTCCGACAGAAATTGTTAAACTCTACGCCCAGTCGTTGCGCGTGCCGCCCTATGAGGCAGTGGCCAGTTAGAGTGCCGACAGTGCAACACAGAGCGCTTCGAGTTAAGCCTAAAAGCTGCCTGGTGCGATGCGCATCCATGGATAACCAGGACTGCCTTGCTATCGCACAGGATGATTCCTCTGCCCAGGACTTCCTAGCGTCCTCAAGATATTTTTGTCTGATGGCCAATTTCACCGATGTCATCGGTATTCCTATTGAGGAGCGAGAGACTTCCGACCGGTAACAATGTTCCAAGCCTTGCCAGCTCATCGGCCTCACAGTTGCCCTGAAAACCCCTATGTCCAGGTACCCAGATCAATTGAACAACCAAATGTCTCGATATCTCCCTAAGAGATGCACGGCATTCAGCAACAATGATGGATACTGTACAAGGACTAGCAAGGGACTTAACAGCCGCTTGGCTATCTGTGAAAATACCAATATTGACCCCGAATATTCGATTACACAGAAGCCAGTCGATAGCCTGAAAAATAGTCGCAATCTCTGCCTAAAAGACACTACAGTGGTCTGGTAGACGGAGGGACAGGTTGAGATTCAGGCCATCCGAGTATACACCACACCCGACTCTATTGTTAAGTTTTGAGGCGTCGGTGTACACATGGATAAGCCAACTTTCGAGGGTGACGCCATCACGTCATTCATTCCTACCAGGAATGCGAGTTGTGAACTCCAGATCTAGTAGGCATTGCGGAGCGATGTAGTCAACACCCGCTGGAGCGGGAACTCCCTCGGCCAAAATCCTCGCATGGCCGACTTCTGTTCTATTCCATGCCGAGATGCAATTAAGTCTCACAGCAGCAAGATTGGCTTGCTGTAAGATAAGTAGTTTGGTTGGCAGCCAATGAAGCAGCACGAAAAGTGCCTTAGTAGGAGTGGATCGGAGCGCTCCAGTTACCAGCAGTGCAGCCATCCTGCGCACTTTTCAAGCTGTCATTTGCAGGTAGCCTTTAGAGCAGCCTGCCACCAGAACGCTACTCCAAACAATAGAATTGGCTCAAACCCAGCAGTATAAAGCCAAGCAACAGTACGAGGCTGTAATCCCCAATTCGCTCCTATGGCTCTTTTACAGCAGTAAAGTGCATTGAAAGCCTTCCGTGCTTTTTCTGCTACATTGTAGGTCCATAGTAACTTCGAGTCAAGGATAAGCCCTAAGTACTTGAGCTTCTGGTTCAGTTCAATGGAGACCCCATTTAGTTTAGGTAACTCGGATAAGGGAATTTTATACTTCCTTGTAAACAGTACTAGCTCCGTTTTCCTAGGATTCACATTCAAGCCGCACTCACGACTCCAACGTGAAAGAATGTCAAGAGAGTGATTTAACCTCCCCGATAGAGTAGATAAATACTTTCCCGACACTGACACAACTATGTCGTCCGCATAAGCAATCACTTTGCAGTCGGAACGGTCCAGTTTCATTAAGAGAGTATTCATCGTGATGTTCCACAGCAGGGGAGAGAGGACCCCACCCTGAGGTGTGCCCGTACTGACTCCTCCTCTTACGCTGACATTCCCCAGGGAAGAGATTACCACTCTACTTTTAAGAAGCTGCACAATAAAAGCAATCAGCCTAAGCCTTGCCTTTCTTTAAAGTAAATACACATTTAGTAAAAGACATATGTTAACACAATTGAGTTGGGTAAATACAACACGATGAAAGCAAAAAGATGATCAATATGGCTTTCAAAGTGAGTTTGCCAAGAGACAATAGAGAAAGTTGCTCGTCATTGATAGTAAAAGCTACTCTACACTATGTGTACAGTAATTGTTTTGATCGATGTCACTTTAATTTACAAGATTAAATATTTCCTTGCCGATCAGATTACGTGAAATCTGATAAACTATCTATATCATGGAAGAAATTTACTTTGTAAGTATATTTACGTGCACGGATTATAAACCACTCTAACTGGAAGGTTAAACCAAGCCTTGAACTTTAAATCGATGATAACCGTTAAATGGACGGACGTCCACACTCATCAGTGTTTGATGTTTGAAATGGAAAAGCCTATAAACAAACCACTTGAACTGCTGATTGGAAAACATATACTTTAATACGTCAGTAATAATATGTATCATGCCGTATCCGGTGTGTATCAATACCGTAATCCGGTAAATAGAAAAATATGAACTGTGGTATTATACACTCAGAAAAATATGTTTCCGCGAATTAAAGAAAATAAACTTTTATTTGATGTCAGTAATTTGTATTTTCTTGCATTCAACGGAATACAATTTTTACTTTACCTTATTTCAAGGAAGTAGTTTTCCTCAAATCTAGTAAATTATGTCTACGAATTAAGTAATTTATATCTACAATGCGAACATGTTTTTACATGATTCAACATTAACCACGCTTCAATATTCGACGAAAAAATTGATAGTTTTTATGATTTCTGTTAACTTTTGCTTTACACAAATAAGAGGTCGGTAGCTTAGCTCGCTAACGTGTCAGTCCAAAGCAGCGATATACCGCTCGTGGGTTCGAATTCCGCTGGGTCATGGTTGTATTTGTTCGTCTTGAGCTGTCTTAACAGCCGGCTCCATTGATTTAGTGTCACATTATGGCTTTAAGTGACGACTTAGGCATAAATAACACTAGCGCTTCAGCAAATAGGAAAAAATATGGCACTTAAAATGAAGAATATTGGAATAATTTATATCGCCTTCTTCCATATGTGTCTCCTTAACGCCATAGCTAAGCATTCGCTTCAAAAGGAGTCAAACCATATTGCTTTGGCACGTGAAAAAAATTTGTTTTTTCTTGTTTTTATTTTTTCACTCCCATCAAAGTAAGCCGCGCTTTTTAAATGAAGGTAGTAGTCCGGGGAAATCTAACATGGTGCTTCAAAAAAATTAGGGGAAAGCTGAATTTTGGTGTGAACCTTCGTACTGGCGTCTTTAACAAAATGTCAAAAGTCCCCATCGATTCGAGTGCTGCGTCACTTTTTATACGGGGTCAAAGTCACCGAAAGTGACCTTTCCTAAATATGCCAGTAACGGTTACGTCCTCAGAGAAACAATGCATGACAAATTTGTAGCTTAAAAAGTTTCCAACAAAAAAGATTTTATAACTTTTTCCTGTAACCATAACCGTTTTTGAGATATATTGATCTAAACATTTGTAACTAACAGCATCCTTTTTCTTAGGGCATGTAAATATTATCCGATTTTGATTACGACTTGGCATGTTTGTGAGTTTGTTTTTCTATGTTTAAGAGGCGCATAAAAAAACATGTAAATAAACTTATCTACCATACTTATCTATCCCAAAAAAACATGTAAATAAACTTATCTACCATACTGCAGGGTAGATGGAAAAGTGTGCTCCGAAAAGTTCCCCCTCCCCGTTTGCCATAAAATGGTATCCCTGAGCATCCATCCCAAATCTTCTGATATGAGCTCGTTGCCTACTCTTTGCCCACTGTCAAACAAGATAGGATCACTTTTTATCCTGTTAATTGCCTATTATTGACATCGCAAAATCAGCCCTACACCCACACCGTACCCACACCCTACCCAACTCCACAAACGAACCATCCCGAAATAACCGGTTTGTTTTAGTTTTTTTCCCATACCGTCGTATCCCACGAACGATTAGGGCAAGGCCACGTAATTTCAGGTGCAAATTGGTTTCGAGACGTGTCATGTCCCTTTGGCGCTATGCAGTCATCACAGGATTGGTAAAAAATCTGATTATTCGGGGATAATCTGCAGCAGGTTGAGCTATAATGTCAAGAATGAGCGTTTACAGAAGTATGCCATGATATTATCTTGCTTTTTCATACTCCTAAGCCCATGATATGCTACAAAACCTATTTTCACCTACAATGTTGTTGTTTTGTCCTGCTCCTTGGTGGAATATCCCATACATGATGCAGCAATACAGTTTATTTCCGAGAAGAGAGCAGATGTCTCTACAAGTTTTATGGCAAAGGGGGGCGGGGGGTGGTGGGAACTTTTCAGAGCACACTTTCCCACCTACCCTGCACTGCAGTATGGTAGATAAGTTTATTTACATGTTTTTTTATGCACCTCTTAAAAATAGAAAAACAAACTCACAAACATGCCAAGTCGTAATCAAAATCGGATAATATTAACATGCCGTGAGAAAGAGGATGCTGTTAGTAACAAATGTTTAGATCAATATATCTCA